>OY755243.1:71341105-71941105 GCA_963576725.1 Azorinus chamasolen
AGCTTTTTAGTTGAGTCTGAGTTCGTTCTCAAGTTTTTGATTGGTCTGATTTGAGCCTCTGGCTCAAATCTGACCAATCAAAAGCTTGAGAACAAACTCAGACTCAACTAAAAAGCTTTATAAGCATGGACACTGGCTCAACTAAAAAGCATGGACACTGACTCAACTAAAAAGCTTTATAAGCATGGACACTGGCTCTATAGTTTCTACCAGGGATGAAAAAGTATTGGTGTAAACGACTGACATTAAGCCTGAGGCGGGATTTACAGTAGAACAGGAGAGGTAATTAGCACTATAAGTTTACAAGTTTATTAACAAATTATGGCCCATATGGGCATGTAACAATATAGTTTGACATATAACATAGAGACATGGCAGAATGGTTTAAAGAAAATACATTATGTATTATTAACCCTTTAGCTAGTGAATATTTTTGATAATCGTATTTGAAGCGATAATAATGTTTTGATAATATAGTTGTTGTATATATATATTATTCCTCTTGTATTCAACCTTTCCAATGAACATTCATCTAAAACACAACATAATTCTTTTAAAAAATATAGCCAGTTTTAACAAAGTATCCCTATTTTCGTTGTTCATCAAACATGGATATGTCATGGTTGTTGGCAGATTATAATAATATTCCTCTATATATTCTATCTTCATCAAAGTATTTACATTTGAATAACTAGTGAAATTCATCACCTAATAAGTTGTCACTACACAAATGCATGTTCTTAGTTCACGAGCAATACCTTCAAATATACCTTTTTCAATTGGTAGTTTACAATTCATCAACCTGAATTTACATAGTGAAAGGGCAAGATCATTAGGCAAGACCTGAAAATACTCTTCTTGTTCCTTACTGTCCAATAAATTAAGCATGTGTCAGTGGTACAGTTGATATTTGGAGCAAGGAGTAAAAACATAGGTGATGAAGACATGTGCAAATAGTATTCCTTTACTCCACAAATAGACCTTTCTGCGCCTTTGCAAACAGCAGACACATCAGACGGTCCCCAGGGTCTGCTCTGTTTGCTTATCCCTTTTCCTAATATAAACGTGTTTTCACGCATTTGCAAACAGAGTAGACCCAGACTAGACGACTGATCAGGGTCTGCTCTGTTTGCTAATAGAATTTGATAGATCTGTTTCAGAAATAATGTAGATATGATTATACAGTTTCTACTACGGCCTAAACTTGCCGTGTCCATGTGCCAAAATAAATATTAGTCTAATTAATATTCATTATTTCTTACATGAATATTCATGGAGTAAAGTGTTACTGAGAACATCCTATAGTTCTACACTAAGTATTGCATGTACATTGGTACATGTATATATACAACATTTACATAGCTCTCAAATAGTGTACAGCTGTCACGTTTTCATAAATAACGTTTAATCATTTTGTGACAAAGTAGCGTCATATGACTGATAGCAAATGTGTATTGCACAGCAAATTAACGCCACTGTAATAGGTGAACGTACAGTTGAACTTCGATATCTCGAACTCGGATAACTCGAATTTCAGGATAACTCGAACTTAAAGGTCCTTCCAAAATCTCACAATACAGAATTGCTCTAAAATGTATCAATACGCATATCTAGAAATACATTTCACAGCTTAATGCAGGTCTACGGTAATGCTGAAAGCTCCTGCAAGAGCTTTCAGCATTACTGTAGACCTACATTAAGCTGTGAACTTTAGAAATTGTCCAGGTTAGAAATAGGATAACTCGAACTTCCGTTACGATCACGAGCTATTTTATATAGTCCCTTGAAGTTCGAGATATCGAAGTTCAACCTATGTCTTGTACATTATAGTCCCAGATATGAGTTCTCATCGGGAGCAAATATGATACAGATCGCGATTAGCTGGAGAAGGGTTAGGACCAACTAAATTATTGAGTACTTCTCGGCAACATGCGATGACATATAGGAAGTCAATGCGGTAGATCCACTTTTAGGCGATCACTTCATAATTGAAATATATGTAGGTATCTTTCCATCCAAGCGACTGCTTAATGCAGGGTGAACGTAAATTCAGTAATGCAGAAAGCTCCTTTCTGCAAAGCTATCGTCCTGCATTAAGCTACCACCTACCTCTACGATGAAGAGTTCGGCCTATTTTGGTGGTTGCATTAGCGCGAGTGTACTGCATATTGAAATATACCATTTTAAACCCTTTCCCTGTTTTAAGTTTATTACAAATTCTATTTCTATATCTGGGTTGTATTCCTTTGAAATTTGCATTTACTTATTTTCTTAGTTTACTGAATTATTTAACAAAATTGGACTGCAGACGACAATTAGAGAGTTGGCACTGAAAGGGTTAACCATTAACCCATTTCCTCATATTGACGACTTTTGACGAATCTGTAAAAATCACTTTGTGAAACCATTCTGATAAACAGTGTAATTGCTCCTATAGGAGCAAATGCTCTATTTATCACAATGGTTTCAAACTACAAAATTCTAAAAGTTTCCTTTTCTCTAGTTAACGCTCCTTTTCGGTAGATTTATTCGAAATGGTTGTATCTAAAAATAACCTATGTGTGGATGTGTGGAAGACTGGCCACGTGTCGCTTCAATATCTATGTTATATATGTGCTTGGAAGGACACATTTTTCTCGCTTCTCAGTCGTGCTAGATAAGCTGAGTTACTAAAAATAGCCGTACTAGAAATCCTTATCTGGAACACCCCGTGACTAGTGTATTCATACGCGCGATTGGGTAAAATCAATACAAGGGAAGGACTTCTTACAGAATTATACCAACATTTCTATAGGCAACAACCTTATGAATTGAAATTAATATAAGTAATTAGCACGAATATGAAATTCTATTTATCATATAAACACTTTAAAAGCCTATTTAATTAACCGAAGACGTTGTTTTGTAGTCACTCAGTCATTTATATTTACGCCAAAAAGTAACGTTTGTGGTTGTCATAACAAATGACGTCATTAGAGGGTTAATACACGTTTTTTCGGGCCCGAAAACACACGTGTATTAACGCTATTCTTGCATAAAACCAATTTTCTGCTCTCCTGCATCA
The DNA here is from genome assembly GCA_963576725.1 of Azorinus chamasolen. Taxonomy (NCBI): domain Eukaryota; kingdom Metazoa; phylum Mollusca; class Bivalvia; order Cardiida; family Solecurtidae; genus Azorinus; species Azorinus chamasolen. The sequence continues at coordinate 71,344,170 of OY755243.1, forward strand.
ATTTAATTCTTCAAAATACAGGCAAAACAACGACAGCAAAACTATACACTTCTTTGACACTTCGGCGATTTATGCTGTTTATGGGCCACTGTTTTCTTTTCGACGTCAATTCATGATTGTATCAAATACCGTTTACACGGAATTTCATTCAATATGTCTATCACTAAAAACAGTTCATTGTCGGTGCTCCTGGAAATACTCACACCCCGGCGTTCACCTAGCTTAGGTCAAAACGCTGTAGCATTCGCGTCCATTGTTTACCTTAGGCCCGTAATAGGTATAATTAAAACCGGTCAACAACAGCGCGTGAGCACGAGAATCGCCTTGTTTATACATGGTCTAGCGGGACTACAAGAGCACGTTTTATGCAAGAATTTGGTGTCACGCCTAAAGTTATGATGCGGTCTGTTGCTATTAGATATGGAAGTCGTATTACGCAATGTAAAGTAGTACTTCACAAATTCGTTAATTTTCTTGGTTTTAGGGCGTATTTCAGCGAGAAGAATAATCAAGCATGGGATTTGTTGAAGCCGGGGGGTTCTATACCCTCGGTTGGTCTGTTCCTATCGGAAACTCGCTAAAGCTCGTTTCCGACTGGAACAGACCAACCTCGGGTATAGAAACCCCCGTCTTTAACAAAACCCATGCTTGATTCTATTAATCTTTATTATTAACTAGATTTTCGAATGATATTCTGAATGTTAGATGAATGTCGTTTGGCGGAAGGGTGACGTCAAACTTTCGTTTCCGGATGATAACATTATAGTAACCAAACTTGGTATACATGTATAAATATTTTATATATGATACAGTTCGAGACGGACGAACGGACGGAATAACTGACTGACTGACTGACTGACGGACGGACGGACTGAGTGACGGACGAGTGCAAACCTATAGTCCCTTTTGGCGTTGCCGGTAGTGGACTAATAAACCTAGAGAAGTTTGATTTCATTTCGTTTGAGATAAACATTGCGAACAAATCGATACTGCTATTTACATGTGGTGAGTACGAGGCGAACACATTAGTTCGACCGTGTTAATAACCGCGCTTGTACGCATTTTGGCAGACATGGTGAAGACGAAATAGGAATATGCAATGCACTACATTTGAACCAGTAACACGTGTTCTTTTGAAAACAGCGTGGATTCAAAGAAAACCGCATTGATTGTGTCACCGTCTAACCAATGGAATTGGAAATAGCTACCAGGCGATGCGAAAGTTGGTTTTAAGAAAGCCATGACAACTACATGTACATGTACTTATTCTCAGCTGATAGTTGTAAACAATGGCAGATATACATGTGTTTGGATTTTTTTTTTTTTTTTTTTTTTTTTTTTTTTTTGCAACAGACTTTTTTTTTTTATTTACTCATGTTACAATATCTGACATGTATAAACATACATTCAATACATACATATACAAACATTCAAATACATATACTCAACCTATTTCACAATGTATCTAAACCTATTATTTTGGCACATAGATGTTTCAATAATTTTTTTCCCTCACATATTATGTCGAAATGCAGTCCCGAATAAAATATCTTACAAATGTCCAAAGATTCCTTTCTTCACTTTTAATATTTGACGATTCGTATATTTCCCATGACAGCCGTAAATAATTTTTAATTCCTTCATTAGAAGGCTTAACCTTTTTTATTTTGCACAGGTAAATATATCTTTTTACTTCCAAAAATAAAACATCTAATTTGAAGTCTTTTTTACATGATCCCAGCAATATACTCATGCTGTCAATTTTTATCTCAGGATCATATTGCAACACTTTATTTGAAATGAAATTTAACACTGGTTTGACTTCACAACATTCCCAAAATAGGTGAACTATGGTTTCTTCTTTAGATCCGCAAAAAATACATAAATTGTTTTCTACTATTTTCATTTTAAATAGCAATGAATTTGTAGGTAATATTCTATGCATTATTCTCGTTTGTAGCCATTGGATAGACGTATCTCTTGTACAATTAAAAACATAGCTGTATACAAATTTCCAGTTTATATCTCTATCTTCAAACATGGATGTCCACTTTCTTTTACTAGTAGGAACCTCATCATTTTTAGATAGAGTGTTATATACAAACTTATTCATATCCTTTCTTGTTAATATTGGATACATGTAACAATTTACAGTTGGAAAGCCAACAATAGAACCATGATCTTCTTTTATAGTGAAACCGTATTTATCAATAAAATATTTGATAACATTCTTCAAGCTATTATAATCAAGAAAATTCATTTTTCTTCCAGTAATATGTTCTAAGTGTGTTAAACTTACGAACTTTCCTTCATTGTCTATAATATCTTTTACATATCTAATACCTCTATCATACAATGCTGAAAAAAATATTGGTTTCTTACCAATAAGAAAATGTTCATTATAAAATATTGGCATATTATAAATGTCAGTAAGATCATTGAAACGAAACTTTTTTATATACAGTATATATGTTTTTAATACATCAATCCAAAATTCATTTTTTTCTTTTTTTAAAATTAGTTCACAGAACAATTTCCCTGTGTTTAAGAGTTTATTCATATCAATCAGGCTTCCTAATAACTTGTAACATTTGCCATTATTATGTATAATGAAGTTTTTTAACCACTTAATTTTCAGACTACCTATATAGCTTTTTATATCAGTTATCTTTAAACCCCCTTCTGTGTAGTCTTTAATTGAAACACTTCTTTTAATTTTTGCTTTTCCATCCCATATAAAATCCAAAAACTTCTTTTCAAGATTTTCAACAAAATCCGATTTCGGCGTTGGCAAACTTGTAAATAGATGAGTGAACATCGGCAATAGCAATGATTTTACAACTGTTATTCTTCCTATTGGTGTTAGTTTTCTTCGTTTCCAATAAGAAATGCATTTTTGTACCTTTAATATTTTATTTTCAAAATTCAAACTGCAAATGTTTTTCAAATTTACATCGAAGATTATTCCAAGTAATGTGAATCTAGTTTCTCCCCAAGTCAGTTTCCATTTAGTTTTGATTGATTTTGTAGTATATTTTAGCGGACCTAACCATATTACCTTTGTTTTGTCAAAATTTACTTTCAATCCCGATATCAATGCAAAATTATTGAGTGTTTCTAGAACACTTTTTATTGTGTTTTCAGATCCATCTAGTAGTAATGAAGTGTCATCTGCAAATTGTGATATTAAATATTCGTTATCCTTGATCTTAATTCCTTTTATATCTTTGCAATGTTTTATTTTTATGGATAAAATTTCAGCACATAGAATAAATATATACGGCGAAATAGGATCCCCTTGTCTACAGCCCCTTTTTACATTGAAGAAATTTGATAAAAAACCATTTATTTGTACACAGACATCTGTGTGGTGTAAAAACAAAATAATCCACTTTTAAACATATCACCAAAACCGAAAAAGGCTAGTGTTTTCTCAATGAATTGAAAAGACAATGAATCAAAAGCCTTCTCAAAGTCAATTAGCATTAATAAGCCTGGAGTATTATTGTCTTCACAATATTTCATAATATCATACACAAGCCTAGTATTTTCACCGATGTATCTGCCTTTGACAAATCCAGTTTGATCTCGAGACACTAAAGTGTTTAAGACATTTTTCAGCCTATTGGCAATACTACCGGAAGCTAGTTTGTATAAAACATTAAGCAATGTTATCGGTCTCCAATTTTTCAAGAATTGTTTTGGTTTGTTTTCTTTTGGAATACATGTAATTGTACCTAATTTAATATTTCTTGAAAATGTATTAGTTAAAAATGCACAATTTAAAGCTCTTACAACAAAATGACCAATTTTGTTCCAGAACACTTTAAAAAAATTTGATGTAAAACCGTCGCTTCCAGGACTCTTGTCATTCTTCATATGTTTTAATGTATTTGCGACTTCTTCGAAAGTAAGCAAACCTTCCAAGCTGTTCTTTTGATCCATATTTAACTTATTAAATTTACAACCATCTAATTCTCTTTCCAAATCAATCTCTTTTTTATATTTTGTTCATTATACAGGCTCTCATAAAAAATACTTGTTTCATGTAATATTTCTTTTTGATCAAAGATTAATGACCCATCTTTTTCAATAAAATCTATGTTTTTACACGTTGAATTATATTTTTCTAAATTACAAAAGTAGTTTGTGGCCTTTTCACCATCGTCTATCCATTTAGATCTGGATCTAACAAAAGCTCCTTTAAGTTTTTCATTTCTAATCTTTGCAAGTTTATTTTGTAACAAAAGTAACTTTTCCTTATTTTCCTCCGTCAAACACGACTCAAGGTTTGCAATTTCATTTCGTAAACTGTCTTCTGTATTTTTATTTTCTTTCGCTCTATAACTTGAGTAAGATATTGATTTACCTCGTATTTCCATTAACAGAGTTCAATAAATAACTGATCATTAATAACAAAATGTATATCAGATCTCTTCATCATAAGTACACTATCCAGTTCATATACTGGTGCACAATATTGTTGAATAATATCATCTATTTTCTTATTTATACAGTTAACATATTCAATATCATTTAACAAAGAATTATTAAACTTCCACAGTCCTTTACCATGAGCAATATGTGAAAACACATTTCTAGCCATATAACAGAATGGTCAGATTTATAGCTGGCATCAACATCACATTTTCTCAAATACTTATTCAAATTATCGGTAATTAAAAAGAAATCAAGTCTACCTTGTTGTAAAGGCGAAAGTCTTCTCCAAGTAAATTTAGTATTATCTCCATGTAATTCTCTATATGGATCTATCAAATTCCTGTCATTTATCTGCAATAAAACCTTTGCTCTAGCTTTGATGTTATTATTTGTTGTTTTGTAGCCTTTATAGTCTTTGTAAGGATCTAATACAAGATTAAAGTCTCCACACAAAATAAATCTGTCATTCTCATCAAAGGAATCAATAGTGTTAAAAATGGTTGAGAAAAAACCTGGATCATCCTTATTTGGAGCGTAAATATTTATCAATATGAAGATTATATCATTGAAAACAAGTTCAGCAGCAATAAACTGTCCATTACTATCCCTTTTAATATTTAATATTTTGATATCTAGATTTTTTCTAAATAAAATAGCTACTCCCTTTGCATTGTATTTTCCGTGACTAAACGCACATTCTCCGTCCCACTCAGAATATATTGCCTTTTCATTTTCATACGTAAAATGTGTTTCTTGTAAGCATAGTATATCAACTTTTTGATCCTTAAACAAATTAAAAATATCTTTTCTCTTTTTACAATTGTTCAATCCTCGACAATTGTAAGAATGTATTTTTAGACTACCCGCCATCGTCAATATAGAAAACATATTGTTCTGTGTTATCTGTAAGAACTACATTTGACTTGTTGAAACAAAAATATATGTTGAAATAAAAACATATGATTTGCATGAAATATTTGTACCTTACAAAATCTATGATACTACAACACTCACACACATACCTGACACTAGACGAATATATACAAACATGAAGAAAAAACAAGAAACACATAGCAACAATAAATCAAGCAACGAAGTTTTTTTTGTTCATTTACCAAATATATTTTTACATCTATCCTAATATGGACATTATTTCCATAAACGTATCTATCTTTAATAAATAAGCGTCAACTTCGGATACGAGCGAAACACAAACGTAAATACCGTGTGCAGTGCTATATTGCATACAGAGTAGACCCAAATCAGACGGCTTCTCTATAGGGACTGTATGACAAGGGTCCGCTCTGTTTGCTTACGGAAAACTGGATAGACCCGATTTTACAATCACTTCCCATACCTAACATTTCTGTACAAGTATATCATTATAAAATCTCTACTTATAAATAACTTTGATGCCATTTCACTGATTCACTCAATTTAATAAATATAATAATGCGCACCAACTAAGAATGCAAACCGCTTCTTTCCATGTACGCATAAGAAACAAAATGGTCTTGGTCTAGAATGAAGTCTATTATGAAACACTTTTCCACTATAAAAGTACAAAATGTATACATAAAACAAGTACAGTAAAGTATTCTTTAATCAGGTGTCCTTTTTGCTATCCGTATTTTTACACATATGTCTGCATTAGATAAGTGTCTCATGCAACAATAATTTCGAAAATGTTGCAGACAGCAATTTAGCAAAAAAAACTAAAGTACATAGAGCATAATAAGAGCTAACTAATAACAAACAGCAAACGACAGTCCTTATATACATGTATACATGTACATACTTACAGCTTAGCTCTGAAAGGGATAACCCATTCTATGCGGTACACGCATTTACAAGTCGTTTCTGCATATAATGTATATAATGTAATGTGTCATCTGCTGCATCAGATTGGTAGATCCGGCTCCTGAAAAGGGTCAATATCCCCCAATAAGAAAAACAAAGACATCCACAACCTAAATCTCCCACTCAATGTTTGATGTGGATCTCTTCTGTTTACAAAAGTTTCTACTTAGGTTTATATACAATACTTTTGAATCTTAATGGTGGATTGATTCTCTCGCCATTTATTACCTATGCAAACAGTTTTGATCCAAGATCAGACCCCGCAAAAAGCGGGGTCTGACCTGAAATTCTAACTGTTTTTCCCCTAAGCTCAATTTCAGCCTAATAATTGTATATAAACAAAAAAATAGTTTCTAAAATGTCTTACAGATCAGCAGACGTTTGTTGAGCAAACAAAACATACTTAGAACGCAGAGATTTGGACAATAAAGCAGCAGACAATATTTCATGTAAGAAATACTGCCAGTTAAGGTTATGGGAAAGCATCTTGACCCATAAACAAATAACAAAATACAAACTGCACACAAACCGTCACAAAGAACACGGATATTTCTGAAACTATTGTAGACAGCAAATGATCAGCCGACGATAATTTAGTTGTCTAGCAGACAGCAAAATTGCTAAGCATGCACCTTAAACAGTACCAAATAATAAATAGCAGACAACACGTCTGTTTTTTACATACAGTACAAAACTTAGCTCTAAAAGAGACAACTGGCTGCATGCGGGACATTTGCAAAGTAGTGCAGACCCAGGTCTGAGTTCATCTTATCTGGTTTTACACTATTCGGCATTCGATTGAAAAGATGTGCATGTTTTAGCATATAACTCAGTGCGTTATCCCGTAGATCAAACTGGTAGACCCGACTTTTGAAAAGGGTCTAGACCACACCGTTAAAAAAATTAGAGGAGTCTCATCATAATTCTTCCACAAGCCGTTTAGCAACAACAACAACAACAAAAACGGCGGACGACATTTTTTATATCCCTACAGAAAAATAAATGTGACAGTTATTTACCTGACCAGATCAAACTGAGACTCCGTGCATATTCCGTATATATCCGTATGTATTGGTATGTATGGTATTCGAATTCATCCGAGTATAGCCGGAAACGCTAACCGAAATTGATGAGTCTCAGTTTAAAATGGTCAAGTAATAACCATTTGTATACGGGGCATGTATTCGCTGGCATTTGTAAACAAAGTAGACCCATGTCCAAGGGCTCGTGGAGGACACCTTTTATCCGGGCCTGTACTGTTTACCTCCCCTAGGGGAAAGATTAGTACATATTTCATAACCCACCTTTTCATGCGTCATGTAGTAAACAAGTTCTGTTCCATTCTATACCTCCCAATAAGAAAAAAGGAAGGGCTCATCTCATATATACCCCACAAGTTATTTGATGTGAACCTGTTCCGTTTACAAGTGTTTTGCAGGTGTCTATATGAAGTCCACGGTCCGATAACCCAAAATAATAAACAAGGGACACGGTCAGACACATTTACATTCTTTGCTTGCTAACGATGAATTCCCCTGTCATTCATGACATATGCAAAACAGTTTGGATCCAAGATCAGTCCCTACCAAAACAACTGAGATCTGATCCGAGATCCCAACTGTCAGTAACCTCTGACTATGACATATGCAAACAGTTTGGATCCAAGGTCAGACCCTACCAAAACAACTGAGACCTGATCTGAGATCCCAACTGTCAGTAACCTCTGACTATGACATATGCAAAACAGTTTGGATCCAAGATCAGACCCAGCCAAAACAACTGAGACCTGATCCGAGATCCCAACTGTCAGTAACCTCTGACTATGACATATGCAAAACAGTTTGGATCCAAAATCAGACCCTACCAAAACAACTGAGATCTGATCTGAGATCCCAACTGTCAGTAACCTCTGACTATGACATATGCAAACAGTTTGGATCCAAGATCAGACCCTACCAAAACAACTGAGACCTGATCCGAGATCCCAACTGTCAGTAACCTCTGACTATGACATATGCAAAACAGTTTGGATCCAAAATCAGACCCCACCAAAACAACTGAGATCTGAACTGAGATCTGATCCGAGATCCCAACTGTCAGTAACCTCTGACTATGACATATGCAAACAGTTTGGATCCAAGGTCAGACCCTACCAAAACAACTGAGACCTGATCTGAGATCCCAACTGTCAGTAACCTCTGACTATGACATATGCAAAACAGTTTGGATCCAAGATCAGACCCAGCCAAAACAACTGAGACCTGATCCGAGATCCCAACTGTCAGTAACCTCTGACTATGACATATGCAAAACAGTTTGGATCCAAAATCAGACCCTACCAAAACAACTGAGATCTGATCTGAGATCCCAACTGTCAGTAACCTCTGACTATGACATATGCAAACAGTTTGGATCCAAGATCAGACCCTACCAAAACAACTGAGACCTGATCCGAGATCCCAACTGTCAGTAACCTCTGACTATGACATATGCAAAACAGTTTGGATCCAAAATCAGACCCCACCAAAACAACTGAGATCTGAACTGAGATCTATTCTGAGATCCCAACTGTCAGTAACCTCTGACTATGACATAAGCAAACAGTTTGGATCCAAGATCAGACCCTACCAAAACAACTGAGACCTGATCCGAGATCCCATCTGTCAGTATCCTCTGACTATGACATATGCAAAACAGTTTGGATCCAAGATCAGACCCTACCAAAATAACTGAGACCTGATCCGAGATCCCAACTGTCAGTAACCTCTGACTATGACATATGCAAAACAGTTTGGATCCAAATTCAGACCCTTCCAAAACAACTGAGACCTGACCTGAGATCCCAACTGTCAGTAACCTCTGACTTTGACAAATGCAAAACAGTTTGGATCCAAGATCAGACCCTACCAAAACAACTGAGACCTGATCCGAGATCCCAACTGTCAGTAACCTCTGACTATGACATATGCAAAACAGTTTGGATCCAAAATCAGACCCTACCAAAAACAACTGAGACCTGATCTGAGATCCAAACTGTCAGTAACCTCAGACTATGACATATGCAAAACAGTTTGGATCCAAAGTCAGACCCCACCAAAAACAACTGAGACCTGATCCGAGATCCCAACTGTCAGTAATGACTATGACATATGCAAAACGGTTTGGATCCAAAATCAGACCCTACCAAAACAACTGAGACCTGATCTGAGATCCAAACTGTCAGTAACCTCTGACTATGACATATGCAAAACAGTTTGGATCCAAGATCAGACCCTACCAAAACAACTGAGACCTGATCTGAGATCCCAACTGTCAGTAACCTCTGACTATGACATATGCAAAACAGTTTGGATCCAAAATCAGACCCTATCAAAACAACTGAGATCTGATCTGAGATCCCAACTGTCAGTAACCTCTGACTATGACATATGCAAAACAGTTTGGATCCAAGATCAGACCCTACCAAAACAACTGAGACCTGATCTGAGATCCAAACCGTCCGTAACCTCTGACTATGACACAAACGAACATTTCCGTAACGCAAACGATACACACTACAATTTATCAGCAGACTGCAATTTAGCAGACGACCAAAGTACCCAGCACTTAAAGAGTCTTACAATAAAAATGTACATGGCAATTCATGTATAAACCGCCAATCCTGGTTACGAAACAAAGGATTGTCAAATACATAAACGTAACACTATTACAACAAAATTTCCAGATATAAAAGACCTGCACTGGATTTCTCGCTCTCATTACTTACTCTTAGTTTTCCGTTGATTCTCTCTGTAATCGTGTATGACCTGTCCAATATTGTCAAAAATATCAAATTTGATCCGCTCACTCTTGTCTGTGAGTCCAAACACTGACCCATTAAAAAACCACGCACTTTTCACATCTTCGTGACTACTCAGTCTGCTTATGAGCCCAGTGTTAAGACGCGTCACGTCATCCACTATCTGGTGTCCTGCGCGTTTCATCTCCTGTCTCTTTCTCATGATTTTTGATTTGACACTATTATTTACTGTTTTAATAAGTACCGGTCTAATATCGCCGCGTTTCGAAAGGATTCTGTGCAGCGCGAGTACCTCCGTTTCCTTCATATCAACCCCCTGTCTCCGTAGCATGGTACACACCCGGTCCGTCAACCTCTCCTGCGTTTCATGACTCTCTTCTGGCACATTCCTGATCTTTACATTATTCTTTCTAGAGTATTGTTCATTGTAATTGGCCATTTTAACAGCTTCTTTGCCTCTTACATCATGTTCTTTCGCTTTTCCTTCTAGATGTTCAATGCGTTTCTCCAAAGACTCTCGCACCCCCTCCAGTTTATCTTCTAGCTGTTTTTTCTCAAAAGTCAGAGATTCTACCTGTTCGCTTAACGATTTGCACTTATCACTTACTTCTCTTTGGATATCTTCCTTCATTCTTGCCTCCAGGGATTTCATGATGTTCTTCACCGTTTGCGCAATAAGGGTTTCGATATCTTCCTTCTTTAAAACCGCCTTTATATCCTCTCTTATATGTATCAGTTCCTCCGCCATTCCATCCAACTGTACATGAATTGCCGCAGCTTCTCCGACACTTTCATTGCTAACCTCTGAGTGAGTCCTTTTACTTGGATGTTCTTCTTTTCTGCATTTTTCTGTCCTCTGTTGCTTTGCTTTAGTCTGGGTTTGACCTTGATTCTGGCCTTTTGCCGACATCTTTCCAGCAGACTACACTTTCTACCAAGTCTCTAAAAACCTTTAACTTGCCGAATGCACAATCTCTGTGTTGGTATTAGACACTGTAACAGTCTGTCCTGACCACTGTTACCTGCTTTTCTCCGCTAACTTTGTTGTCTGTGCACGGGTTTACCGTTATCCAGGTAGACTTATAGGTAAAACTTATGCAAATCCAGGTGAACTGTTGTCAAACAAGCGATCCTATATTGAAAATAACGAAACAAAGGAAAATTTATAAATCCGCAGTTTCCTCTTAAATTTCAATGTAATTCCTCCAACTCACGCCAGAATCATAATCCTCAACCCTTTACACACATTTAGATATAAAAATTGCCGCTGTCCATCCACTTTTGCCTTTGTAAATGTCAAAAAAACTTCAGAGCAATCACACGCCAACCATACTTGTTATCTGACCTTGACCTCCCCATTGTAGGCGAGTTGGTCATTAGGCGAATTCACCATAAACCCTGCATATAAAGTAGCAAGCTCTAAATGGTGAAACAGGCACTGGTACAATTTAAAAGCGAATTTATCAGGCAGGGAACTAGACAGAGTAAAATACAACCTTTCTTATGACACTATGACTTAAGTTGCCTTCTGCTTATTTGTAAATATAGTCTGGGATCATTTAATATCGCCAGATGGAGCTAAGGCATACTTAAGTCATGGTTTAAAGGTTGTGTTCTTGAAGGTTTATGGTGAATTCGCCTAATGACCAACTCGCCTACAATTAGATATATAGCAACCCGAATGGTGAATTCGCCTAGAAAGCAATTACATAGTGATTGTATTTCGCACCTATTGTAAGGTATCGATAACATAACAAAACGTGTTTTCAGGTAGTATTGACCAAGATTGAATTTTTGAGTGTAGCCCCTGATCATCATATGCATTTGAAAGTTTATATACTCACTCCGTTGATAACCATTTATATTTCGATTTTATATCAAAATATATCAATACTTGTGCGTATGGAAAGTAAATAAATTCTGGCATGGCATTATTCCCTCCCTACAAAGTCAATGATGGGACTGGGAATCGGGTATTTACCCATTTACTTAAATATGGTTTTACTGACTGCATATGTATCTCATAAAGCCGCACATTTTGAGGGGGTGACATGTCAAGGTCAAGGTCATCCTTCAAGGTCAGAGGTCAAATATATGGGTCAAATCACCAACTTTAACATTGGCCATAACTTTTGGACCAGTAGAGATAGAGACTTGATATTTGGCATGCTTGTGTATCTCATGAAGCTGCACATTTTGAGGGGTGACAGGTCAAGGTCATACTTCAGGGTCAAAGGTCAAATTGTCTGTTTTTTGGCTGTAACTTTAACGCAAACTTAACATTGGTCATAACTTTTGAGCCAGTACAGATAGAGACTTGATATTTGGCATGCATATGTATCTCATAAAGCCGCGCAATTTGAGGGGTGACATGTCAAGGTCAGATGTCAAGGTCAGAGGTCAAATATATGGGTCAAATCACCGACTTTAACATTGGCCGTAACTTTTGGACCAGTAGAGATAGAGACTTAATATTTGGCATGCTTGTGTATCTCATGAAGCTGCACATTTTGAGGGGTGACATGTCAAGGTTAAGGTCATCCTTCAGGGTCAAAGGTCAAATTGTCTGTTTTTTTGGCTGTAACTTTAACACAAACATGACATTGGTCATAACGTTTGAGCCAGTACAGATAGAGACTTCATATTTGGCATGCATATGTATCTCATAAAGCCGCACATTTTGAGGGGTGACATGTCAAGGTCATCAAGGTCAGAGGTCAAATATATGGGTCAAATCACCAACTTTAACATTGGCCATAACTTTTGGACCAGTAAAGATAGAGACTTGATATTTGGCATGCTTGTGTATCTCATAAAGCTGTACATTTTGAGGGGTGACATGTCAAGGTCAAGGTCATCCTTCAGGGTCAAAGGTCAAATTGTCTGTAACTTTAACATTGGTCATAACTTTTGAGCAAGTACAGATAGCGACTTGATATTTGGCATGCATATGTATCTCATAAAGCCGCACATTTTGAGGGATGACATGTCAAGGTCAAGGTCATCTTTCAAGGTCTGAGGTCAAATATATGGGTCAAATCACTGACTTTAACATTGGTCATAACTTTTGAGCCAGTACAGATAGAGACTTGATATTTGGCATGCATATGTATCTCATAAAGCCGCACATTTTGAGGTGTGACATGTCAAGGTTAAGGTCACCCTTAAAGGTCAGAGGTCAAACATATGGGTCAAATCACAGACTTTAACATTGGCCATAACTTTTGAACCAGTACAGATAGAGACTTGATATTTGGCATGCTTGTGTATCTCATGAATCTGCACAGTTTGAGGGGTGATGTGTCAAGGTCATCCCTCAGGGTCAAAGGTCACCAACTTCAAATTGGCCATAACTTTTGAACCAATAGAGAGTCTTGATATTTGGTATGCATGTGTATCTCATGAAGCTGCACATTTTGAGGGGCAACATGTCAAGGTAAAGGTCATCTTTTAGGGTCAAAGGTCACCGACTTTAACATTGGCCATAACTTTTGAACCTGTAGATACAGACTTGATATTTGGTATGCATGTGTATCTCATGAAGCTGCACAGTTTGGGGTGACATGTCAAGGTCAAGTTCATCTTTCAGGGTCAAAGGTCACCGACTTTAACATTGGCCATAACTTTTGAACCAGTAGAGATACAGACTTGATAGTTGGTGTACATGTGTTTCTCATTTGGCTGCACAGTTTGAGGGGTGAAATGTCAAGGTCAAGGTCATCTTTGAAGGTCAAAGGTCATTAACATTGGCCATAACGTTTGAACCAGTAGATATACAGCCTTGATACTGGTATGCATGTGTATCTCATGAAGCCGCACAGTTTGAGGGGTGACATGTCAAGGTCATCCTTCATGGTCAAAGGTCACCAACTTTTAGCATTGGCCATAACTTTTGAACCATTAGAGATACAGACTTGATATTTGGTATGCATGTGTACCCCATGAAGCTGCGCAGTTTGAGGGGTGACATGTCAAGACCAAGGTCATCCTTCAGGGTCAAATATCATATCGAGGGGGCATAGTGTTTCACAAACACATCTTGTTTTCAGTATAATAATGGTGCATTCTGTTTGCACCCTGCCCCTTTCAATCGGGTTATTAAATTTGCGCGTAGCGATTAGGGTCTACACTGATCTTTTGGTTTAATTAAAAAAAAACATTTGGATAAGAAAACAAGGCAAGTTCTTGTTACAAACAGCTTTGTTTCATTGGCATGTTACTGGTAGATATACCTGTAATATAAGGTGTGAAATACAATTGCTATGTAATTGCTTTCTAGGCGAATTCACCATTTGGGTTACTATATACAGTCTAATTGCATTAATTCGGATCTCGTTATCTCGTAATGACGGGATAACTCGTAAGTATTGCAAAGTCCCAGTACACTGCCTATTGTTTTCTATATCAAAATGATGCATTTATAAGGAAATGTAAAACTCGGAAAATTCGAAATTTCGGATGTGTAGACAGGCCCCTACCTTCGTTAATCCCATTGTTTATGTCGGATTAACACGGATCGGTGAGATTGGCAGTGCTAAAGATTGTCGCACGTCGTATTTTTCACACCTTTATGATACAGCGTTCCTGCTCTATTGTTAATTTCTCACCTCTATCGGTGGTTACACAATGTGACACAGATAGTCCGCAATAAGCTGTTCATTTCCAGGTTCGAAATTTTGCCGTGAAAACCAGCAAAGTGTGTGCACTGTTCAATTTTAATTCACTCATCCTTACGAGTTTTCCGAATGTGAAACTAGATGTCAGAAATATTTGACCGATCTGAATTACGACAAAAGTAAGAGGAGACTTTTTTACTAAATAAAGAAAGAAAGAAAAAAGAATGAACTGCACCAATATTCTACTGACTTTTTGTGTTGCATATTCCTCAATTCCGTGGACATACGTGAGCGTGCGTGTAATTCACTTCCAGCATCACATACACAATTATAAACGTGTAGCCTGTCCTATGTTTGATTTTGTTTCATTTGTGTTGTGTTTATTTCACCATGGCTAAATGACACTTTTAACCCTTAATCGGTGGTCCACAAGCATCATGGCATGTGTGCAAACATATTAAATCCGGATGAGAGACCGAATAACTCGGTGTCTGATCCAGATCCAAGATATTTTACACTCAGCCAACATTTTTACATTAAATAAAAGCGAATTTGTGAAGTTTTAATAAAGGCATTAGAAGCAGACGGAATTCTTCACATGTGCAAATTTTCATAACAGGCAAAGGGTTTACAGGATGTTACTCGAAGTCAGTGAGGGTGTTACAAACCATCAGAAATCACTCGTTTTATTTTAACCCTTGTCATCCAAGGGCGACTGTTATTCAATATGCACATGGTTTTTAACAATCATAAACCAGGGTTGTGGGAAATTTGGACAATATTTCAAAATATATGAGCAGATAAGTTTTGTGTGTATCAGCATAGTAAGTGTTAAGAAACTGAAATGAAAAAGGAGTTTAATGTCGTATTTTGTTCCAAGATAAGTGCAGGTAAGGTTTGACTAGTACTACTTCATGCAGTTGTACCCTTAACACTGTAAATTGAATATCTTTTATGATACATCGAAAATTACGACAAGTCATTGACGATCTGTGAGGTGAAAATACAATAACTCGGAACATCTGATGATTCGGATTTTATATGTGGTCCGTCAAGCATCCGAGTTATTGCAATGTATCTAATTGTAGGCGAGTTGGTCATTAGGCGAATTCACCAGCACCCTTCTTGAATAGGAAACTATCTTCTTTAGAAAAATGTCACTCATCTGTCCCTTAGGTATACATGTATATGATTATGTTTCTCTGCTCCTAACAAAATTACTTTATTGCTAGAAATGAATTAGTACTTACATTACAGATTGGAGTTGCACATAAAGTAGCGAGTTCCAAATAGTGCCACATGTACGCATACATTTTAAAGGCAAAATTATTGGGCAATGACTTAGACAAAGTTAAATACAACCTTTATTCTGTCACTGTGACTTAAGTTGCCTTCTGCCTATGTGTATATTTAGTCTGGGGTAATTTAAGTTATTTCCAGATGGAGCTTTGGCATACTTAAGTCATGGTTTAAAGGTTGTGTATGTTATAGTGCTGCTGTGAGCAAATGCTTTAGTTGGCCACTAAGGCAAGTGTGAATAGCAGTGCTCTCTTTGGATTTGGATATGCTGGTTAACATTACATACACTCCAGCAAACTGTAGAATTGAAAATAGATAAGCACTAGATCAGTTTGTGGCAAGTAATTGATTTTTCCGATAATATATAAATATATATAGCAGCAGGGGAATATTTCATGTACATGTAATTGCTTTTGATATGAATTACTTGAATATTGAGTCTATTATCTGCGAATTGCTGAAAGAATAAAGTACATCGTTTGAATTTTAACCTGGAGTTATTTTTAGTCGAGTTCTTCTGTTTCTCAGGCCACACCTCATCATCAACATACAAAGTCGTACGACCGATACGACTCTCCTTACCAAAAGACGACCCGACATAGTAAAATTACGGCGAGCCGCCGCAAATCCCTTTGGCGCGATCCGGTGTAACGAAGTAAAGTGACCCCCATAGAATACTGACCCCCAGGTCACTATTCTTCAGAAAAAGCGACCCCTTTCTGAAAAATATTGACCCCCCTCTGAAAAATAGTGACCCCCTCTGCGATATCTATAAAATATTGACCCCTGCCCGAACTATTACTAACAAATTAGTAACCATTGCAAATACTTGAATACCTAATATTGTTGCGGCTGCAGCTTTGTTTTTGTTGTTGTCGCTGCAGCATCGGGTGGGTGGGTATGTGTGTGTGTGCTAGGGTGGGGTAGGGGGGTTAAACGAAATTTAACGCAAACGCTTTTTTATTTAGAAACTGTCAGTATTTTGAGCAGAAGAGTGACAGTGGGTGTGAAAGTAATAGTTGTATTAGTAGAAGTAGTGGTAATATACCTTATTTTAAGGGGACATTTACAATGCATTTTGAGTATAACAACATTTTCTGTGCGATCTAATAAATGGTTCTATACTTCTAAATGCGACCGACCTTACTTGTCAAAGTCATGTTTTTAAATCTTTACAGTAAGTAAACTCTTCTTTTTATAAAGGCAAATACTACTACTTGTGTATTTTATTTTGTATCCTCTTGTAATAATTCACAATATAAACGAACACAAACACAAATTAACTTCAATTGAATATAAAAGGACAAAAGTGGACGATTAATCTCAGTCTGATTGGCAAACTGTTTTGAAACTCAAAAGGTGCTGATATTTTCGATGTCATACATTTGACTTACTAGGCACCCACAAATAGTTGACGAACAAACAAGGAAAACTATCTTCTCTAGGTTATGTTATGAATAGAATATAAGATTCGTGTTCGTGATTAATTGGATCTATTAAACTCGTCCTTTTAGACAAAAATAAACACGCGACAAGTCCTTGCTGTTGTGGTTTTTTACAAAGCTCGTTTAAAATAAAAGTAAAAGTAAAAACCATCATGAACAATATAATGTTAATTATCTGCAGAGGAAAATGGTCTGTTGCAAATGTACACACTATATTGCTATGGTATATGTCACACGTGCTTGACCTTTTATATAAGAAAACCAACAGCATCTCTTCGAAATAATTGACATAATTCTCTATAAATGAAATTGTATTCCGATGTTGTGTAGGGGTCTGTGAATGCGTGGGTGCGCGCGGAAGGGTGTTTATTTATAAGCGATTGTGTACGTGCATGTGCGTGTGTGTGCATGCGCGCGCGTGTGCGTGCCTGCTTGCATGCGTGTGTGTGCTATTCTGTACGAACAATGATTACAAGTCGTATTACTTGGCGTCCATTGCGCGCATTGGTCATGATATATTAAACGGGGCTCAAAATGATATTACTAGGAGTCACAACATCTGTAACAATTATGACCAAGGTTAAATATAGTTTTCGAAATACGTGAAACCCTTTCTTTAAAGTATACTTGAGGCAAATTTAAGTTGCTAGTGTTGTTCAAAATATCACGAAGGTGGGCCAAAGCATTATGACCGGGGATCACTATTGTTTAAAAAATACTGACGGGGTTCGATATTCTTCAGAAAAAAATGACACCCATCCTTTCTACAACATACTTGAGTTCAATTAGCATTGGGCGCATTGATCATTATATAATAAACGGGGCTAAAAATAATCTATGAAAGGGGGTCACTACATCTGTAAGAATTATAACCAAGGTTAAATGTGGAAAAAGTAGTAAAGTCAAGCAGGAAAAGCCACACACAAAATGCCACCATCACCAAAACACCTACAGAAAGCATAGCAATTTATACTCATACACACACATACAGTAGCAATTCACATACAAGACGCAATCACCACCAACACATCAATAGACAGCATGTCACACACACACAACCAAACACACGCAAACACACGAGAAGAACACAGAAAACACCAACAAATACACGATCACCAGAGACAAACATGAACAAAACACAAGCACAAAGTCACAAGACAAAAGTAAGGGTGACAAAGAGAGAACCGCCTTGGCACGGTCAGTAGCAAAATCACCACTGGGGGTTTAAACCGGTTTATGGACGTCCTAGCCTCACACTTATCTCAAAGTCACCCTAGCTAAACAAACATTGTAAATAAAGGTATCCCCGCCGGACTTCCCCACAACATAGAAGACAGTAATCACAGTACAAAATGTAAAACATAGCATAGCAACTGTGAACGTCCGTCAAATACGTACTCAATGACTTTGCTGAATACAGAGCAACTGCAGGGAAGCCGTTAAGGGCACGACAGAGAAAAGGTAATATATGAGTCTGGTAAGTTCATCCCATTTCTGGGTTTAAGAGTATACATCATAGAGTACTACCCTCGGCCTGTCATCGTGCAAGCAAGGAGGAAAGCGTATCGACCGACTGTAAAGTGGTCGATAACCAAACATGCAGTGTGTTGCAATATAATAGGGTCATAACCTTTCTTCCTAAAAGTTTTAATGCGTTTAATAAACAAGTGAAAATGGATATGACCATGAATTTTCCTAAGTTTGTAGATAACATCACCATAGAAATCTGTTTCGAGTAAAGTTAAACCCTTTCCTTAAATTATACTGGAGATAGATTTGAGTTTCAGGGAGTTGTTCAACATATAATGAATGTGTGTCAAAGCACTATGACCGGGGGTCGCTATTTTTTAAAAAATACCGACCGGGGGTCAATATTCTTCAGAAAATGTGACCCCCTATGTACACAATACTTTGTGCGTATTAGTCTAATATAATAAACACGGTCAAAATGCAATGACCGGGGTCACTACATCTACAAGAATTATGACAAAGGTAAAGGTCGATTAACGTGAACCCCCTTTTTAAAAAAAATAATACTGGAGTTAGATTAAGTTTACGAGAGTTGTTTAACATATCATGAACGTGAATCATAGAGTTATGACCGGGTTCGCTATTTTTAACAATATACTGGCCAGGGTCGATATTCTTCAGAAAATGTGACCCACTATGTACAAAATACTTATGGGTCACAACATCTGTAAGAATTATGACCAAGGTTAAATAAAATCAAGTAAAGCTAACCCGTCCGACAATTATGCAGCGTTTCTTGATCTAGACCTTAAAATTAATAATGGAATGATTTCTTCTAAAATATATGACAAAAGAGATGATTTTGATATTGTAAATTTTCCTCATCTTGACGGGGATGTTCCCCGTGCTCCATCTTACGGGGTTTATATATCTCAACTTATCCGTTTTGCTAGAGCTTGTTCATCTATTGACGATTTTAACAGTCGAAATCTCATTTTAGCTGAAAAACTGCTTAAGCAAGGATATAGATACCATAAACTAAGAAAAACTTTCTCTAAATTTTACTATCGAAATCTCTCGCTTATTGGCAAGTACAAATGTAATTTCAAGGTGCTTCTGCGACACGGTATTTCACATCCTGAATTTTATGGTGATGTGATTTACAAACTTCGTAAAATTATTGGACATACCCATTTTCTCACTTTGTTCATCAAATATATAAAACAATTCATTAAAAAGGGATATGATCCTGTAGTACTACAACATACTGCACGTTTGGTTGTGAACCCTTTTACAGTTGGCAATCACGCTGGCCTCTTTGCATGTACGCCGACAAGAAAGGTTTAGTACTCTATGAAGGCGACCTCTTAAATCCAGAAATGGAAGGAGAACGTCGGATATCTGTACTATTTCATTTTTGTCGTACCCTTTATTACTTTTCTACAGTTACTCTGTTTGCAGCTCAATCATTGAGTACACTAGCGATAGGTGGATACAGTATGTTCACTTAAATGTTTTTTCGTTATACATGCACTTTACCACTGTATTTGCTGTCGCGGTTGTTGTAGATTAGTCGGAGAGGGGATACGTTTATTTACACTGTTTGTCTTTTAGGATGGGGATGGAATAAGTGTGAGGTTGGGCGCCCATAAACCGGTTTAACCCCCCAGTGACTTTTGTCACTGACCGTTCCAAGGCGGTACTTCCATCTTCCTCCTATTGTATGTTTGTTTTGTCTTTGTGCGTCTCTTGTTGTTTTTTCTACTTATGTACATTTGCTGTTTCCTTGTGTTGCTGTTCGGGCGACTGTTTGTTCTGTATGTGGTGTTTCCTGCATGACCCATTTTTGTACTTTTAAACCCTTTCATAAATTATACTGGAGGTAGATTAAATAAAAAAGTTGTAAAGTCAAGCAGGAAAGGCCACACATATAAGTTCGCGGGAGCTGTTCAACATATCATGAACATGTTTCAAGGCACTATGACCGGGGGTCGCTATTTTTTAAAAATACTGACCGGGGGTCGATATTCTTCAGAAAATGTGACCCCCTATGTACAAAATACGTCGGTTCAATTAGTAATAAAATCGAGTAAAGTAAAACTCTTTCTTAAATTATACTGGAGGTAGATTAAGTTCGCGGGAGTTGTTCAACATATCATGAACGTGTGTCAAAGCACTATCATCGGGGTCGCTATTTTTTTTAAAAAAATACTGACCGGGGGTCGATATTCTTCAGAAAATGTGACCCCCTATGTACAAAATACTTGGGTTCAATTAGTATTGCGCGCTTTAGTCATGATAGATAAACTCGGCTGAAATTGCTATGACCGGGGGTCACTACATCTGTAATAATTATGACCAAGTTTAAATAGTTTACGAGGAAAGTTAAACCCTTTCTTTAAATTTTACTGGAGGTAGATTAAGTTCGCGGGAACTGTTCAACATATCATGAACGTGTGTCAAAGCACTATGACCGGGGGTGGTTGTTTTTTAAAGAATACTGACCGGGGATCGATATTCTTCAGAAAACGTGACCCCCTATGTACATGTACAATATACTTGGGTTCAATTAGCAATGCGCGCTTTAGTCATGATAGGATAAACAGGGCTGAAATTGCTATGACCGGGGGTCACTACACCTGTAATAAATATGACCACGGTTAAATAGTTTACGAGGAAAGTTAAACCCTTTCTTTAAATTTTCCAGGAGGTAGATTAAAGTCGCGGGAACTGTTCAACATAGCATGGACGTGTGTCAAAGCACTATGACCGGGGTCGCTATTTTTTAAAACATACTTACCAGGGGGTCGATATTCTTCAGAAAATGTGACCCCCTTTGTACAAAATACGTCGGTTCAATTAGTAATAAAATCGACTAAAGTAAAACTATTTCTTAAATTATACCGGAGGTAGATTAAATTCGAGGGAAGTGTTCAACATTTCATGAACATGTGTCAAAGCACTATCACCGGGAGTCGATATTCTTCAGAAAATGTGACCCCCTATGTACAAAATACTTGGGTTCAATTAGTATTGCGCGCTTTAGTCATGACAGGATGAACACGGCTGAAATTGCTATGACCGGGTGTCACTACATCTGTTATAATTATGACCAAGGTTAATTTTTTTCGAGTAAAGTTTAACTTTCTTTAATTATACTGGAGATAGATTAAAGCACTATGACCGGGGGGTCAGCATTTTTTCAAGAATATTAACGGGGTTGATATTCTTTAGTAAAAGTGCCCCTTTCTACATAAAACCTTTGTTCTAATTAACGTTGTGCACATTGGTCAGTATATGATAAAAAGGATTCAAAATGCTATGACCATGGGGTCACTATTTTTCAAAGAACACCGACTGGGTATCAATATTCTTCAGAAAAAGTGACCACTTCCGACAAAGTGCTTGATGTCGATTAAACTTGTGCGCATAATAAACGGGTGTCAACATACTATGGCCGGTTTTTTTTTTATAAATCTATCTAAAATAATTATGAGAGACGTGGTGTTACATATTTTTTTATCGGATAAAGTAATCCCTTTCTATAAAATTACCAGGGCACATTTGGCCAAAACATGTATTTAAATTTAAATTGATCGCATCAGCTGATTAAGTAGACCCTGATCAGACAGCTCCTATAAGAGTCATCTTATCTTGATTTTTTCTGGTTGCAAATAGGTAAAATTTTATATGAAGGAAAGGGTTAACTCTCTACTTTCTGACTTAAATGGTCTGTGATTGGGAATTCTGCAGCAAAGCTCGTGCATTTTAATTGCATTGTTTACAGCAGCTCTTTCATTCCATTATATTTTATTAAGATTTTTATAAATTTCAGTAACTTGTGATAATTGTGCCAATCTAGATAGCTTATTTCATATTGTTTATATAATTATAGTAATTTAATAGAGCATTTACAACACTGTGATAAACATAATTTATAGATTTCTTATTTTTCCATTAAAGTAAAGTATTTAATTTTTCATAATTTTCTTCATAATTCACGCCTCTCTATGTCAGGCCATCAATAACAAGGACCACAATGGAAATAAGAGAAATATGTTCTCTTTTTTGTGTCATCCTTGATGTTGATGTAACTGACATGGTTCTTAACAGATATAACATTATTATTATTAATTTTTATTTTGTTATAATTCTAAAATATGTATGTGTTGTTAACTATTGTCTTGTTGCTCAATATTGATCAGTATAAATCTATCTATCTAACAATGTTGAAAATATAGATGATTACATGATCATGTGATCATATTCAACAGATCGAGCTATGGAGAAAAACACACAACGTAATCTATTTGCCGCCATCGGTAACATAATCAGATTAGAATCTACTAAGAAAAAACAACTCGTTCATGTTGTGTTTAATGGCATTACGGTTCGCATATACATGTAGATCTACCTAGTGCAATATAGAAGAAAAAATATTTTAAAACGAGCATTTCTTTGACCACTTGAAATAAGGTAGGTAGGTAGGTAGGTTGGTAGGTAGGTAGGTACGTACGTAGGTACGTAGGTACGTAGGTAGGTAGGTAGGTAGGTAGGAGGTAGGTAGGAGGTAGTAGTAGTAGTAGTAGTATAGGTAGTAGTAGTAGTAGTAGTAGGTAGTAGCAGAAGTAGTAATAGAAAGTAGGAATAGTAGTAGTAGCAGTTGTAGCAGCAGCAGCGACAGTAGTAGGTGGGTGGGTTTGTGGGTGGTTGGGTTTGTGCTTGGGTGGATGGCTGGGTTTTGGGTGGGTGGGTGGTTATTGGGTATGTATGTATGTAGGTTGGTAGGTAATAGTGTAGTGTAGTAGTGGGATTAATAGTTGTAGTAGTAGTGGTAGTAGTAGTAGTAGTAGTAGTAGTAGTAGTAGTAGTAGTAGTAGTAGTAGCAGTAGTAGTAGTAGTAGCAGTAGTAGTAGTAGTAGCAGTAGTAGTAGTAGTAGTAGTAGTAGCAGCAGTAATTATAGCAGTAGTAGTAGTAGTGACGGTGATGGTGGTGGTAGACGAGGCAAACACAACAATAACAACAAATATTATTTCCCACTTCGCTAAAATAATTCAAAAGGCATGATGTCGAACCCCTATGTTGCCTCACTTCGATGAGTTTTATTTCAATTAATTTCAATAGGTGATAAATTACAAATGTATACAAAATATGGATATGATATATGGCATTGCACCCAGCATTGACCATACGAAAATTCACTGCCAAATGAAGGGTTTTCTTTAGTTTTACAGTGACTGACACAATTTTCCATCCATGAAATTTTAAGTTAGAACTTAGATTATTGAAATTTTAACAGCTATTTACGTTTTGTAAAGTGTCAGATAAAAGTCAATACAGCTTTTTACAATTCATTAAGTGATCTCTTTATACATGTTTATTCATGCTGGTACATGTGCTCCTACGTGCGCGTGAGTGCGTGCGTCAGTGTTTGTGGGCTTACATGTATGCGAGTGTTTCTAAGTGTATGTGTAAGTATCGGTATATGTGCGTGCGTGTGTGCATATGTGTACCGGTATGTGTGCGTGCATGCGTGCGTGTGTGTAATTGTGTATGTACATGCGTGTTGTGTGCGTGCGTGCGTGGGTGCGCAGGCGTGCGGGTGTATGTTTTGTTGAAACAAAGACATGGAGTCACTATTCTATTGGGGGTCACAATTCTTCGTAAGGGGTCAGTTTTCTTCGTGTGCAGGGGTCGTAATATTATGACCGGGGGGTCAAAATACTATGACCGGGGGGGGGGGGGGGTCACTATTTTTAAAAAAATACTGACCGGGGGGTCAGTATTCTATAGGGGTCACTTTACTTCGTTACACCGGATCTGTGATTACCTATACAAACAGTTTGGATCCAGATGAGACGCCGAGTAGCTCGGCGTCTCATCAGGATCCAAACTGTTTGTTACTGTTACTATGTTTTTGAAACAAAAATGAAGAAAATAAAAAGATTGAAAATTTGCACCAGACGACAAAGTTAGCAGACGACAGAGTTTGGCAGCGAAAGCGTTAATAACCCGATTAATGCCACGAAAACGGGTCTGTGATATCAAAAGCAAATAGTTTGGATCCAGATGAGACGCCGAGTTGCTCGGCATGTCACGAGGATCCAAATTGTTTGGTACTCTGTTTATTATTTCATAAAGAAATTGAACAAGCGCCCAATCTTTCACTTGAAGCAGATGAAAATGTGCAGCAGACGACAATGCTGACACTGAAATGAATAAATGACACATGGCGCGCTCAAGCTGCACAGGGTACACATCGCAGACTATCCATTGAAATATATACAGACCTACAGATAATGATGCGTACCCAAATACTAAACTCGTCATTTCTCCTTCAAAGGTGGGGAAATAAAGGAGTTATTCTTGAAAATGTTTTAATTATGCATCTTATCTGGAGCTCTCTCTCTATATATATACATATAGAACATTCGCATCGCACGTTTGAGTTATCCTATGTCTTAGCAAATAGAGTAGACGCAGATAAGACGGCTCCTGTTGGAACCATTTGATCAGGGTCTACTCTGATTGTTTATGGAATTATTCAGGTCTGATTCTGCACTTTCATCCAAGGCCAAACATTCCAGTGATCATATACCATTATGAAACGCATCTGATTAATATTAATTAATATTTATGATGTATTTTCCTTTTCAAAACATATTCACCAGATAAATTGTTAAGTTAATAATTCAATGTACTGTTACTGTCTGGTTTCATTTGTCACGGCTTTCGCGTCAATTGCAATTGTTTATATTTGCAAGGTTTGTAATTATTCCATTTGCATATTTTATCCCTCGCTTGTGAACGATATATGGCTTTGTTTTGCATGTTCACTTAAGATCATACGGTACTTCTAGGAAAACCTATTATGTTTCGTAGACCGTGATAAAATAATAGTCCTCTCTATCTTACAAAGACAAAACAACAGACAACTGTTGTGCAAGCAGCGAGTAGCATTTATAGAAATTCTCCTACTTGCAAGATATCCATGATTAATATTTAACTGTTTGCACGGCAACGGTGATGTTGTGACTACCTACGCAAAACAATGGTCCCAGATGAAGACGCCAATTACTCGTAAATCTGTATGTATTTGATCTGGATCCATCATCCTCTGTCTGACTCAGTCGGCATGTAACATTGGGGAGAAATAAAGAAAGGTTTACCTTTCCAACTGTACCAGGCAGCTTTTGCTGATTCAGATATTTGATAGTTTGAAAATTTTGCATTTTCAAGGCAGTAGTCAACTACAACTGTTTCGCATGCATCAATTTCGCCTCCTACATTTGCAAAAAGTTTAGATTAACCCTTCGCTTGCTATTCACGTCAATATACCTACCTGTAAATAGTGAAGACCCAGATGAGACAGCTCCTGCAGGAGCTGTCTCATCAGGGTCTGCACTATTTACAAGTTGATTGTTCAACCAGTGAGCTCCATAGCAGTGATTGCACAGCGATATACTTGTACACAGTGAAGCTATATGTAATTATGCAACAGGGCATGGGTAAAGAAGGAGAAATGTACTTTAAAATTCAGCAAGCGAAGGATTAAAATTATACGTCAACAGAGATCCAGTGAAAACGCGTAAGTTAAAATATTTTCAAGTATAACTTCTTTATCTCTCAACCAAACCCTATGCTGTGACCACTCGTTAGAATCGTCTCTTCAAGACGTTTCTAAAAAAGTGGTCATATCATAGGGTTTGGTGGATAGGGTTTGGTGGAGAAACGACTATTTTAGTATTTTAGTACTTTATATGTTGCTCGGCATCCTATTAGAGATCCAAACTGCTTGCCAACGTGACCATGTCCACTATCAGAAATACAAGAAAGACATAACGAAAAGACGATATGTTCTACTAAAGAAACTTTACTTAGCATGACGAAGGTTAAGGGCCTTCGATGAACATGCATATTAGCATTGATGGTATCATAGGTATTGATTAAAAGGTATCTGAATATAGTAAAAACCCTCACGTGCGATCACCAAAAAGGGGTATAATTCACATTGGCAAAGGCAGGAGGTAGCTTAATGCAGGAAGAAGTTATGCAGAAAGCTCATTTGGGAGCTTTCTGCATAACTTTCGTCCTGTATTAAGCAACCACAGCTTATGAAGACAGCTGTGTTTATTCATTAAGTGGTCGCATTAGACGGGTTCGACTGTATATGGTCAATACACAAACTGTAAAACAAGATCTATGGAATATAATTCCATGGACAAACAGAGCAAAACCTTGATCGGACGCCTTGTTTGTCTGCAAAGGCGTCGATGTATTAAATGTAACGACATAGCATCTGATTGCTTATTCCTGTAAACATGTTTTTAATTGTTTAGTTCTGAAACCATTGTGATAAATAGAGCAAATGGAGCAAATGCTCTATTTATCACAGTGATTTCAAAAAGTGATTTTTACGGAGGCGTCAAAAGGCGTCAGTTAATGTTAATGCAGGACGATGGTAATGCAGAAAGTTCCTACGTGAGCTGTCTGCATTACTTTTGACCTACATTAAAATAACACCTGCCTTAAGACCCTTAATTAGACCCCTTTTATATTCAATAAATGAATGGCCGCATAGAATAGGTTCTGTTCTATGTGTATTTCTTTACACATGGTATTATGCATGAGTAAGGTGAATGCCTTTTTCTTCTGATTTTCGTTGAATACTTTTTAATTCCATGTTTACATCTAAATGACCGGAACGAAGTCTAGAAGTATTGAAATGAATGACGTGAGAGGTCTTGAAATGAGTACTCTTGATATGAGATATCGTGAAATGACTAGTCTTGATGTGAGAGGTCTTGAAATGAGTAGCCTACTCTTGATTTGAGACGTCTTTAAATGACTTGTCTTGATGTGAGTGGTCTTGAAATGAGTACAGTAAAACCTCTCTAAACCGGAGGTTAAATTTGGCATAAATTTCGGTATTGGAGATAGGTGGCAGCTTAATGCAGGGTGAAAGTCATGCAGAAAGCTCCTCTATGAGCTTTCTGCATGACTTTCACCATGTATTAAGCAGCCACCTGCCTAAAAGTATCTTAATTCTTCTCGACTAGAATTCCGGATTAGAGAGGTTTTACTGTACTCTTGATGTAAGAGGTCTTGAAATGAATACTCTTGATGTGAGAGGTCGTCAAATGAATACTGTCCCGTCAAATGAATACTGTCAGTTGGTGAGGTGAGTGAGTGAGTGAGTTGGGTTTTACGTCCGACCAACAGTAATTCAATTATTTGCAGACTGTACCCGCATGAGAGAAGTTATATTGCTGCCTTACTGGAATACCCCTGCCGCGGACACATGGCAAGAGCACCCCACCAAGTCGCATTATCCTGACACTGGGCCGACCAGTCCTAGAACTACCCCTTTAATGTCGAGCGTAGACAAGGGAGCTACTAGTACCAACATTTAACGACTTTTGGTCTGTCGCGGCCGGGGATCGAACCCATGACCTTCCGTACCACAGGCGGACGCTCTACCACTGAGCCACGCGGTCGGTCCTCGGTGGGAGAGGTCTTGAAATGAAAACTATTGGTGTACGAAGTCTTGAAATGAATAGTTTTGATGTGAGATGTCTTGCAATAAGTTATCTTTAGCTGAGAGGTATCGAATTGAGAAATAGGAAAGTGTCTCCATTTACCTCTTTGCATATTAATGGTGAAACTGTGATTATTTATGTGAATTGTTTGGATCCGGATGAGTCTGCAAATTGGTAACCACTCACGTGTAACGTGTATACTAAAGGCTCGCGGTCAGATAGTTACGTGGTACTACTCACCGTGACATGCATGCTAAAGGTTTTTAACGGATAGATAATCATTGGGTACAATGCGCTAAATACGAGTTCGAATTAATTTTCATTTAATTTGAAGCATACAAAGGTATTTAAATGAAATATTCAGAGGTAAAACATGGCCTATTAATCCATTAACTTTGATCGGTTCCATGAATTCAAGAGATTATTTGCAAAAATGCA
This sequence comes from Azorinus chamasolen, assembly GCA_963576725.1. Classification (NCBI taxonomy): domain Eukaryota; kingdom Metazoa; phylum Mollusca; class Bivalvia; order Cardiida; family Solecurtidae; genus Azorinus; species Azorinus chamasolen. The sequence goes on from OY755243.1 coordinate 71,373,077, forward strand.
TTAACCACGCTATTTGGTTTTGAACAACATCGAACATATTAATCATGTATGTTCGAATTTAGCAAGCTAAAACGCAATAATGTAGTCCACTCACTTTTTCAATAATATGGACCAACAAATTGTTGAACAAATAGTTACGATTTTAGAAGTACATGGGAATAAAACTACTTTTGTTTTGTAGTAGACAACTTTTGCAGACGAAATAGTGATGGAATGGATATACAGCTCAGAGATCAAGACAAGATGCGTCCATTAAAACATTTTCAAATGTAACTTCTTTTTTTCTCAACCAAATCCTACGTTGTGACCACTCTTTAGAATCGCCCAGGAGAGACGATTCTAAAGAGTGGTCACAACATATTAAGGTTTGATGGAGAAAGGACGATGTTAGCCTTAGAGTACGCACCTTCATCTGTTGCTCTGCATATGAACGTGTGTATGAATAACATGTATCTGCATACCAATCCATGTCTCTGTATTTAACCCTTCTCTTGCTGAATTTTAAAATACATGTCTCCTTCTTTACCCATGCCCTGTTGTATAATTACATATATCTTCACTGTGTACAAGTATTTCGCAAGGCAATCACTGTTGTGGAGTGCACTGGTTGCACAATCAACTTGTAAATAGTGCAGACCCTGATGAGACAGCTCCTGCAGGAGCTGTCTCATCTGGGTCTTCACTATTTACAGGTAGGTATATTGACGTGAAAAGCAAGCGAAGGATTAAAGCTTCGCCGCCTGAGCGTTTGTCTAAAGCTCAGCTTTGATACCGATAGTTTGATGTTGTTCAAAATGTAATTGTCACACCTGACCACTACTGGTTATCGTTAAGGTAAATGATAGATTAATGCAGGACAAAGGAAATCAAGCATCATCATCATAATCGTCGTCTTCTTGTCATACATTAATTGATTTCCTCCTAGATTATTTTCATACCAAATCTCTTTGAATTAATCTACCGGAAAGGAGCATTATCAATAGAAAAGGAGAATTTTAGAATTGTGTAGGTTTTAAACCATTGTGATAAATAGCGCCTCTGTAAAACGCATGAATGCAAATGCTCTATTTATCACAATGGTTTAAAACCTACACAATTCTGAAATTCTCCTTTTCTATTGATAATGCTCCTTTCCGGTAGATTAATTCAAAGAGATTTGGTATGAAAATAATCTAGGAGGAAATCAGTTAATGCTGCAGGAGCTGTCTCATCTGTAGAATCTGTCCTAAGCGGTTATTCGTATATTGAACATGGAATTCTAAAATGTACCTGGTTGCTTACTGCAAGTCAACAGCAATGCTGGAAGCTTGTCCCTTCATTATTGACAGACATTTAGACATGTTTGATGGTCACCTAAACAGGTTCTACTTTAATCACATACAGTAAAACCTCTCTATAACGGCCACTGAATTATGTTAATTAGTTGGTATTTAGAGCAGGTGACTGCTTAAAGCAAGGTGAAAGTAAAACAGAACGCTCCTATAGGATACAAAATACTTGATGTAATTTAGTGACCGTTATAGAGAGGTTTTACTGTACTTCAACAATTTGCAGCTGGGGATTTCACCATTTATGGAAACGTCTTTTCACACATTCGCAAGCAGATAAGACCCAGATCAGACAGTTCCTGTAGAAACGGTCTGATTAGAGTTTGCTATGACTTCTAATGACATAATATGGGTATGATTCTACAGCTTCTGCTATACAAGTAAAGTATTCCCTGACTTATAGTGCTTTTAGAAAACTTGAGTTAATCAATTTTAATAGTCATTATTTCTTAAATATTCATAAGGGAATTTATTGCTGCAAACCTTTAAACCATGCCTTACAATTGTCTATTCAACACATCATTTGGTTACTCTTTACCTGATGTATATTCATGTAAGAAATAAAGACTCTTCACCAGAACCTGTCTTAACCCATTACCTCATAGGCTATTTTAGATACAACCTCTTGAATAAACCTACCGAAAAAGAGCATTAACAAGAAAAAATGAAAATGTTAGAATTTTGTAGTTTGAAACCATTGTGATAAATAGAGCATTTGCTACTAAAGGATGGTTTCACAAAACGAAAAAGAGTCGTCAAAAGTCGTCAATATGAGGGACTGGCTTAAACAGCAATCAACGAGAGGTCTAATTATTAGTCTGTAAGCCCCGGCGCTGATGCTAATGTTGACGTCCGGTTTAGAGGGTTTTTTATCAGAGCTACGGATATGGGTGCGTACCCAAATAATAAAATCGCCATTTCTCCATCAAACCCTATACTGTGACCACTCTTTAGAATCTTCTCTTCGAGTATAGGGTGTGGTGGAGAAATGAATGAGTTATTCTTGAAAATGTTTTAATTTATGCACTTTATCTGGAGCTCTTGGTCCATGCTTATAAAAGTTTTAGTTGAGTCTGAGTTCGTTCTCAAGTTTTTGATTGGTCAGAGTCAACTAAAAAGCTTTATAAAAATAGACCCTGGTTTTACTATATGTGAAACAAGCGTTTGCATGAGGTAAAGGGTCAACGAGTGATTGTCGTATACTAGAGTTCCGTCAAGACTAGTCTCTTCTAAAATGTACACACAGTGCTATCGTTGTATTTGAACGAATCCAAACTGCTTACATAGGAAATTACAAATTAGTCGCAAGCGTGAAAATGACTCTGAACTAGGAACGGACCGAGTATCCGACAGTTTGGATACTGATCAGAGGCCTTGTTCATTGGACCTTGATCTATATCCAGTCTATATTGACAGTTGTTAATGTTCTATGACATTCTGATTCATGAATAGTTTAATTAATCAATGAATTGTATATTTTAAAGAGACAATTATTACGAATGGCAATTACAAAACGTGAAAATATGCAAGCCATAAAACGTATCTAATAAACTGAGTCATAAAATTACATTTCATAAAAGAACAAAGCTCTTCAGAGAATAGTTTAAAACATTTGTGGAGGAAACTGATAGTCACAATTGCAAGTGCCATCTTCAGCTTTTACTGATTTGCATGAGAGTGGCCGGTGTCAGTGGTTTGGTGTCAACAGACTATTACAGAGGGGTAGTTTAACCATTTGAATGCAAGGCACACATGCACTGTCATTTGCAGATAGTGTAGACCTGATCAGAGGGCGCCTAGATTGTTATTATTATTAGCAGTAGTGGTGTTGCAGTAGTATTTTAATCAAGTTTATTCTTATCATCGTTACCACCATCATCATCATCATCATCATCATCATCAGCAGCAGCAGCAGCGTTTTTATCAACAGCGTTATCATTATAATAATCATATTTAACCCTTCGCTTGCTATTCACGTCAATATACCTACCTGTAAATAGTGAAGACCCAGATGAGACAGCTCCTGTAGGAGCTGTCTCATCAGGGTCTGCACTATTTACAAGTTGATTGTGCAACCAGTGCACTCCACAGCAGTGATTGCACAGCGAAATACTTGTACACACTGAAGATATATGTAATTATACAACAGTGCATGGGTAAAGAAGGAGGTATGTATTTTAAAATTCAGCAAGCGAAGGGATAATATCAAGCTGCGCATTACATTCTTTTGCGAAATATAAGTGGCATCTGCGCTCCTAAAGAGTACTTCAAAATTGCAATGATGCATTGTTCATCACTATTGCAAAAAAGTAAAACGTAGATTACTCTCGGACCAAACCTGCACCTGGTGATATTGGGATAACATTTGCAAACGGATTGGATACGGTGGTAATTGCATGTAAAACGAAAACGTATTTAAGTGAAACAAACTGGTCCCACCTGTCGCTACTGTACACAATGACCCAACAGCGATCAGAGTAACTGCAAAACAGTAATAAGGGTACACAACGCGATATCAGAAATGTTACAGAAATGATTTACTACGTATATCATGAGTATCCATTATCTAACGTTACCTTGTATCAAGATAAAACACTAAGTCGCTTACTTATATTAGTGGTCTATATAGTAGAACCTGTTTTCAACGACCATTCATTAATTGAACATAGGAGTCTTAAATAACAGGTGGTCGCGTTATGCATGACACAATGTATGCATTAATCTTGACCTGCATTAATCTATTACCTATCTTAAAGACTCAGATTTATATATATTGTTAATACCTAAGGTTCTACGACACCATATGGTGTCCCTTGTGTAAATATGTAAAATACAAGTATTGTTTCTGGGACTGTCGGAATGTTTGTGAGTTTCCAAAGAAATAAAGTGAACAATGTCCATTGAGGATCAAAGGTTTGCAAATGACAGGAGCCGTATGACCTGTATCTACTATGTTTGTAAAGTGGTTAATACGTGTATATATGGAGTTACTGGTTAATATTTAGCCTGCTAGTGTTTTTAATTGCAGTTTTGATACAGATCAGATGCCGACAAATGTTAGACCTCATGCGAATCTACAATCTGGTCACGTTTCTGAAGCGCAATGTATGTAACAATATGTTCAGTGTCTAATTAGGGGCAAAATTGTTTGACACTGAGATTGTATGTTTGTTGTGAAAGGAAATATAGATTAGTTTTAGAAATGAAAAACAGACCAAGGTTTTGATTAAACAATCTGATTATTTGCGATTTTGTTTATATTTAAACAGCGCTGTAAAAGACCCCCGCTCCATGTTTCACAAAGGATAAGAAAGGAGGTACATCCACTTTATTGGTAGGTATTGTCATTAAACAACCACCAGCTTTCAGAAGACATGTGCTCATTAATCCTAAGTATGATGAATTATACGTGACTGCATCCATTATGGCAATTTAACTTATAAACTAAGGCAATCTTTGACAAACAACAGAGAATATGCAACATATAGATAAAATGAGCTGACCTTGATCAGACAGCTCCTTCAGGAGCAGTCCGATTTGAATCTGCTCTGTTTTCAGAGCGTAATAATTTGGTCTCAATAAGGTCAGGGGTTGGGTTATAGCTTTAAAGAGGTTCTACTGCACATTTAATCGGAAAATCTACAATCAGTGCTGTGAATTAGGTCAGACGTCCAGATAAGATGCGTAAAATGAAAATATTTTCAAGAATCGTCCCTTATTTCTACACCAAATCCTATACTGTGATAATTCTTTAATAACGATTTTAGTATTTGGGCACGAACCTACATCTGTAGATAGATAGATAGATTTATTTCGGCAATTTGTAGCTCTGTAAGGTACAAAAATATGCATAGTCTTCGAGTATATCAAGACATTATATGTGGTGGTTGCGTGGCGTAGTGCTTGAGCGCTGAGCTGATAATCCAGGGGTCCGGGGATTGAATCCCGGCTGGGCCAGTTCGAAATTTCTGAGACGCTTCCCAGTGTCTCCCAACCGCACGAGGTTGCCTCTTCTCCATATAGAGATTACAATATGTACCTCTGACTGTCACTAGCCGGTATTGCAGCTGGGTAATCGCGCTATATGTTAGCACTTAGCAGTGTTCATTATTGTAGGCGAATGGCTCAATGACCAGGGGAGTAAATGTACAGTCGGCTGAACGGTCATTCGGACTGAATGTAGACTGTAACTAGGTACATAGTTATGATAAATTGAACGATATATCAAACGATATATCAAACAAACGTGATTAAAATGCAAGAAATACGAGCAATATATATGTATTGCCTCTCAATCTATTTCACCGGAACGTAACTGCCCCGTACTTCATTCTCAGTGTTGTTATACCTTCTGATCATTCGAGATCATGAATTTCAGTACTCAATAAAACTGAGTCTGCAATTTTCTCTTTTTGTGTTGCAATGTTTGCTTTCGGGGGATCACCACCCTTCAGAATTTATAATCTTCACAACAGCAGGTGTTAAGTGCTTGTGTGGCGGCCGTAAAATGTCGCCCCGTACTTCATTCTCAGTGTTGTTATACCTTCTGATCCTTCGAGATCTTGAATTTCAGTACTTCTTGTTCTGAAGATTGAATACTGCTTAAGCCGGTGCTAGGGGGCGTGAGCAGTGTTGCACTTTCAATTACTGCTCATGAACAGACTCAATAAAACCGAGTCTGCAATTTTCTCTTTTTGTGTTGCAATTTTTGCTTTCGAGGGATCACCACCCTTCAGAATCTTTAATATCATATCTATGGTGAATACAAAATCAAAATACTCATCACTAATTCATTTGCTCGGGCGTGTGAAACAGATGGCACCGATGCCTGAAAGCTATAAAAATGAAGAACAAATGCAAAAATGATTTCGGTAGAACTGGCAAACATTTACGACTTAGTGACTTATCTGGATTTCAGCTGTTTGCAAGAACTACAGTCAACTATTGCCATAATCATTTTCTACTACATCAATGTCCATTTAGAGCTACCCCTTTATGAATAAACATAACTGTCTTTGGAAGCAAACAGTTGCCTAAGACTACATGGTTATTTAGATTCAATTGGAGAAACAAAGGTATGTTAACCCTTCGCTTGCTATTCACGTCAATATACCTACCTGTAAATAGTGAAGACTCAGATGAGACATCTCCTGCAGGAGCTGTCTCATCAGGGTCTGCACTATTTACAAGTTGATTGTGCAACCAGTGCACTCCACAGCAGTGATTGCACAGCGAAATACGTGTACACAGTGAAGATATATGTAATTATACAACAGGGCATAGGTAAAGAAGGAGACATGTATTTTAAAATTCAGCAAGCGAAGGGTTAAAACCAAAGGTTTGTTCATACATCCGATACGTCTGAGATGTTAAACATAAAATACACAAAGGGCACAAATGAATGACAAAATCCCTAGTCAATAGAATACGGTAAAATGCAAATGCTAACCGATAAGTGAATGAATACTGCGTTCTATTGTTCAAATTAATTGATTCCTACATCTCCTCATGTGATCACCTCTATTAATGTCATTTACAATAATTGTTAATTCTTAGTTATATTCCCTATAATATATATTAATAGTGCACGGTTTTAAACTAAATGTAATAAAATAAAAGCGTTTTTGTTAAAATTTCACTTCTTAAATACTTCTTTCTACGCCTTTGACAACAGAGCAGACGTGTAGAAGCCGTCTGATCAGGATATTCTCTGTTTGCTTATGCAATAATATGGATATGATTATATAGTTTCTGTCATTTATGATATGATTATTTCTTACAAGAATATTCATCGAGTAAACGCTAATATTGCCTTACAAGCTGACGGTAAGTAAACTACAGTGTACGAAGCTTTAACCCTTCGCTTGCTATTCGCGTCAATATACCTACCTGTAAATAGTGAAGACCCAGATGAGACAGCTCCTGCGGGAGCTGTCTCATCAGGGTCTGTACTATTTACAAGTTGATTGTGCAACCAGTGCACTCCACAGTAGTTATTGCACAGCGAAATGCGTGTACACAGTGACGATACATGTAATTATACAACAGGGCATGGGTAAAGGAGGAGAAATGTATTTTAAAATTCAGCAAGAGAAGGATAAAAGTTATAGAAATACAACAAGAACTGTGTCAGACTGAGTTCAGTCCCTGATGCAACATTGTTTTTATTAGATACAGTAGAAACAATCTGAAAGGAGATCTTATGAAAGCAAAAGTAGCAATGCGAAAAATTGCAGACTCGGTTTGTTGAATCTGTTCATGAGCAGTTATTAAAAAAATGCAACACCACTAACGCCTCCTAGCACCGGCTTAAACGCTATTCAATTTTCATAACTAAAAGAATTGGAACTGATGATCCCGAAAGACTGCTGTTGTAGTTGCGATTAATCATGTAATAACAAGGCAATTCTACGCGCTATTGTTGGCCGGTAACGAAGTAAAGTGACCCCCATAGAATACTGACCCCCCGGTCACTATTCTTCAGAAAAAGCGACACCCTTTCTGAAAAATATCGACTCCCCTCTGAAAAATAGTGACCCCTCCGCGATATCTATAAAATATTGACCCCCGCCCCAACTATTACTAACAAATCAGTAACCATTTCAAATACTTGAATACCTAATATTGTTGCGGCTGCAGCTTTTTTTTTTGTCGCTGCAGCATCGGGTGGGTGGGTATGTGTGTGTGTGGTATGGTGTGTGTGTGTGTGTGTGGGGGGGGGGGGGGGTAAACGAAATTTAACGCAAACACTTTTTCATTTAGAAACTGTCAATATTTTGAAAAATGTTAACACTAGCAGAAGAGTCACAGTGGGTGTGAAAGTAGTAGTTGTATTAGTAGAAGTAGTTATTTTAAGGGGACATTTACAATGCATTTTGAGTATAACAAACTTTTCTGTGCGATCTAATAAATGGTTCTATACTTCTAACAGCGACCGACCTTACTTGTCAAGTCATGTTTTTGAATCTTTACAGTAAGTGAACTCTTCTTTTTATAAAGGCAAATACTACTACTTGTGTATTTTATTGTGTACCCTTTAGTAATAATTCACAATATAAACGAACACAAACGCAAATTAACTTCAATTGAATATAAAAGGATAAAAGTGGACAATTAATCTCAGTCTGCTGGGCAAACTGTTTTGAAACTCAACAAGTGCTGATATTTTCGATGTCATACATTTGACTTACTAGGCAGCCACAAACAGATGATGAACACACAAGGAAAACTATCTTCTCTAGGTTATGAATAGAATATAAGATTCGTGTTCGTGATTTATTGGATCTATTAAACTCGTCCTTTTAGACAAAAATAAACACGCGACAAAGCCTTGCTGTTGTGGTTTTCTACAAAGCTCGTTTAAAATAAAAGTAAAAACATTATGAACAACTAATCTAATGTTAATTATCTGCAAAAATGGCCTGTTGCAAATGTACACACTATATTGCTATGGTATATGTCACACGTGCTTGACCTTTTATATAAGCATCTCTTCGACAATAATTGACACAATTCTCTATCGATGTGTATTCCGATGTTGTGTAGGGGTGTGTGAATGCGTGTGTGTGTGCGGAAGGGTGTTTATTTATAAGCGATTGTGTACGTGCATGTGCGTGTGTGTGCATGTGCGCGCGTGTGCGTGCCTGCTTGCGTGCGTGTGTGTGCTATTCTGTACGAACAATGATTACAAGTCGTATTACTTGGTGTCCATTGCGCGCATTGGTCATGATATATTAAACAGGGCTCAAAATGATATTACTAGGGGTCACAATATCTGTAACAATTATGACCAAGGTTAAATATTTTTTCGAAATACGTGAAACCCTTTCTTTAAAGTATACTTGAGGCAAATTAAGGTTGCTGGTGTTGTTCAAAATATCACGAAGGTGGACCAAAGCATTATGACCGGTGATCACTATTGTTTAAAAAATACTGACCGGGGTTTGATAATCTTCAGAAAAATATGACACCCATCCTTTCTACAACATACTTGAGTTCAATTAGCATTGGGCGGCATTAGTCATTATATAATAAACGGGGCTAAAAATAATCTATGAAAGGGGGTCGCTACATATGTAAGAATTTTAACCAAGGTTAAATATTTTTCGAGTAAAGTTAAACCCTTTCCTTAAATTATACTGGAGATAGATTTGAGTTTCAAGGAGTTGTTCAACATATCACGAATGTGTGTCAAAGCACTATGACCGGGGTCGCTATTTTTAAAAAAAAATACTGACCGGGGGTCAATATTCTTCAGAAAATGTGACCCCCTATGTACAAAATACTTGGGTTCAATTAACATTGTGCATATTAGTCTAATATAATAAACACGGTCAAAATGCAATGACCGGGGTTACTACATCTACAAGAATTATGACAAAGGAAAGGGTAGTTTTCGATTAACGTGAACCACCTTTTTTAGGAAAAATAATACTGGAGGTAGATTAAGTTTACGAGAGTTGTTTAACATATCATGAACGTGAATCATAGAGTTATGACCGGATTCGCTATTTTTAACAACATACTGGCCGGTGTCGATATTCTTCAGAAAATGTGACCCACTATGTACAAAATACTTATGGGCCACTACATCTGTAAGAATTATGACCAAGGTTAAATAAAAATCGAGTAAAGTTAAACCCTTTCTTAAATTATACTGGAGGTAGATTAAATAAAAAGTTGTAAAGTCAAGCAGGAAAAGCCACACACATAATCATCAACATATCAACATATCATGAACGTGTGTCAAAGCACAGTGACCGGTGGTCACTATTTTTCGTTAAAAAAATAATGATCGGGGGTGATATTCTTCGGAAAATGTGACCCCCTATGTAAAAATACTTTGGTTCAATTATCATGGCGCGTATTAGCCACGATATGATAAACACGGCTGAACTTGCTATGACCGGGGGTCACTACATCTGTAAGAATTATGACTAAGGTTAAATAGTTTACGAGTAAAGTTAAACCCCTTCTTTAAATTAAACTGGAGGTAGATAAAGTTCGCTGGAACTGTTCAACATATCATGAACGATTGAACGTGTTAAAGCCCTCTGACCGGGGTCGCTAATTTTTAAAAATACTGACCGGGGGTCGATATACTTAAAAAAATGTGACCCCCTATGTACAAAATACTTGGATTCAATAAGCATTGCGCGATTTAGTCATTATATAATAAGCACGACTGAAATTGCTATGACCAGGGGTCACTGCAACTGTAAGAATTATGACCAAGGTTAAATAGTTTACGAGTAAAGTTAAACCCTTTCTTTAAATTATACTGGAGGTAGATTAAGTTCGCAGGAGCTGTTCAACATATAATAAACGTGTGTCAAAGCACTATGACTGGAGGTCGCTATACTTTAAAAAATAATGACGAGGTCGATATTCTTCAGAAAATGTGACCCCCTATGTACAAAATACATGGGTTCAATTAGCATGGTGCACATTAGCCATGATATAATAAACACGGCTGAAATTTATATAACCGGAGGTCACTGCATCTTTTACCACTGTATTTGCCATCGCGGTTGTAGTTTAGTCGGAGAGGGGATACGTTTATTTACACCGTTTGTCTTTTAGGGTGGGGATGGAATAAGTATGAGGTTGGGCGCCCATAAACCAGTTTAACCCCCCAGTGGCATTTGTCACTGACCGTTCCTAGGCGGTACTTCCATCTTCCTCTATTGTTTGTTTGTTATGTCCGTGCGTCTCTTTGTGTCTTTTATATTCATGTACATTTGCTGTTTGTCGTTATGGTGCTGTTTGGGCGGTTGTGTGTTTTTATGCGGTGTTTCCTGCATGACTCATACATATACTTATATCATGAACGTGTGTCAAAGCACTATGGCCGGGGTCGCTATTTTTTAAAAAATACTGACCGGTGGTCGATATTCTTCAGGTAATGTGACCCCCTATGTACAAAATATAGTTTACGAGTAAAGTTAAACCATTTCTGTCAATTACACTGGAGGTAGATTACGTTCGCGGGAATTGTTCAACATATCATAAACATGTGTCAAAGCACTATGACCGGGGGTCGCTATTTTATAAGAATTACTGATCGGGGGTCGATATTCGTCAGAAAATGTGACCTCCTATGTACAAAATACTTGGATTCAATTAGTATTGCGCGCTTTAGCCATGATAGGATAAACGCGACTGAAATTGCTATGACCGGGGTCACTACATCGAGTAAAGTTAAACTCTTTCTTAAATTATACTGGAGGTAGATTAAGTTCGCGGGAGTTGTTCAACATATCATGAACGTGTGTCAAAGCAATATGACCGGAGGTTGCTATTTTTAAAACAAATACTGACCGGGGTCGATATTCTTCAGAAAATATGACCCCTATGCACAAAATACTTGGGTTCAATTAGTATTGCGCGCTTTAGTCATTACAGGATAAACACGGCTGAAGTTGCTATGACCGGGGGTCACTACATCTGTAAGAATTATGACCAAGGTTAAATAAAATCGAATAAAGTTAAACTCTTTCCTAAATTATACTGGCGGTAGATTAAATTAATACTGACATGGGGGTCGATATTCTTCAGATATGTGACCCCCTATGTACAAAATACTTGGGTTCAATTAGCAAGGCGCGCATTAGCCATAATATGATAAACTCGGCTGAAATTGCTATGACCGGGGGTCATTACATCTGTAATAATTATGACCAAGGTTAAATAGTTTACGAGTAAAGTTAAACCCTTTCTTTAAATTATACAGGATGTAGATTAAAGTCGCGGAAACTGTTCAACATACCATGAACGTGTGTCAAAGCACTATGACCGGGGTCGCTATTTTTTAAAAAATACTGACCGGGGGGGTCGATATCCTTCAGAAAATGTGATCCCCTATGAACAAAATACTTGGGTTCAATTAGTATTGCACGCTTTAGTCAAGACAGGATAAACACGACTGAAATTGCTATGACCGGGTGTCTGATCGGGGGTCAATATTCTTCACAAAATGTGACCCCCTATGTACAAAATACTTGGATTCAATTAGTAGTGCGCGCTTTAGCCATTATAGGATAAACACGACTAAAATTGCTATGACCGGAGTCACTACATCTGTAGGAATTATGAACAAGGTTAAATAAATCAAGTAAAGTTAAACTCTTTCTTAAATTATACTGGCGGTAGAATAAGTTCGCGGGAGTTGTTCAACATATCATGAACGCGTGTCAAAGCACTATGACCAGGGTCGCTTTTTTTAACAAAATACTGAGCGGGGGTCGATATTCTTCAGAAATATGACCTTCTATGTACAAAATACTTGGGTTCAATTAGCAAGGCGCGCATTAGCCATGATATGATAAACTCGGCTGAAATTGCTATGACCAGGAGGTCACTATATCTGTCAGAATTATGACCAAGGTTAAATAGTTTACGAGTAAAGTTAAACCCTTTCTTTAAATTATACAGTAGGTATATTAAAGTAGCGGGAACTGTTCAACATATCATGAACGTGTATCAAAGCACTATGACCGGGGTCGCTTTTCTTTTAAAAAGTACTGACCGGGGGTCGATATTCTTCAGAAAAGATGACACCTATGTACAAAATACTTGTGGTTCAATCAGTATTGCGCACTTTAGTCATGTTAGGATAAACACGGCTGAAATTGCTATGACCGGGTGTCACTACATCTGTAAGAATTATGACACAGGTTAAATAAAATCGAGTAAAGTTAAACCCTGTCTTAAATTATACCAGAGGTAGATTAAGTTCGCAGGAGTTTGTCAACATATCATGAATGTGTGTCAAAGTACTATGACCGGAGGTCGCTATTTTTTTTAAAAATACTGACCGGGGGTCGATATTCTTCAGAAAATGTGACCCCCATACGTACAAAATACTTGGGTTCAATTAGCAAGGCGCGCATTAGCCATGATATGATAAACACGACTGAAATTGCTATGACCGGGGGTCATTACATCTGTAAGAATTATGACCAAAGTTATATAGTTTACGAGTAAAGTTAAACCCTTTCTTTAAATTATACAGGAGGTAGATTAAAGTCGCGGGAAATGCTCAACATAGCATGGAAGGGTGTCAAAGCACTATGACTGGGGGTCGCTATTTTTTAAAAAATACTTACCGGGGGTCGATATTCTTCAGTAAATGTGACCCCCTATGTACAAAATACTGAGCGGGGGTCGATATTCTTCAGAAAATGTGACCCTCTATGTACAAAATACTTGGGTTCAATTAGCAAGGCGCGCATTAGCCATGATATGATAAACAGGGCTGAAATTGCTATGACCGGGGGTCATGACATCTGTAATAATTATGACCAAAGTTACATAGTTTACGAGTAAAGTTAAACCCTTTCTTTGAATTATACAGGAGGTAGATTAAAGTCGCGGGAACTGTTCAACATATCATGAACGTGTGTCAAAGCACTATGATCGGGGGTCGCTATTTTTTAAAAAATACCGACCGGGGTTGATATTCTTCAGAAAAGATGACACATATGTACAAAATACTTGGGTTCAATCAGTATTGCGCACTTTAGTCATGATAGGATAAACACGGCTGAAATTGCTATGACCGGGTGTCACTACATCTGTAAGAATTATGACACAGGTTAAATAAAATCGAGTAAAGTTAAACTCTATCTTAAATTATACCAGATGTAGATTAAATTCGCAGGATTTGGTCAACATATCATGAACGTGTGTCAAGGTACTACGACCGGGGTCGCTATTTTTTAAACAATACTGACCGGGGGTCGATATTCTTCAGAAAATGTAACCCCCTCCGTACAAAATACTTGGGTTCAATTAGCAAGGCGCGCATTAGCCATGATATGATAAACAGGGCTGAAATTGCTATGACCGGGGGTCATTACATCTGTAATAATTATGACCAAAGTTACATAGTTTACGAGTAAAGTTAAACCCTTTCTTTAAATTATACAGGAGGTAGATTAAAGTCGCGGGAACTGTTCAACATGTCATGAACGTGTGTCAAAGCACTATAACCGGGGGTCGCTATTGTTTAAAAAATACCGACCGGGGGTTGATATTCTTCAGAAAAGATGACACATATGTACAAAATACATGGGTTCAATCAGTATTGCGCACTTTAGTCATGATAGGATAAACACGGCTGAAATTGCTATGACCGGGTGTCACTACATCTGTAAGAATTATGACACAGGTTAAATAAAATCGAGTAAAGTTAAACTCTGTCTTAAGTTATACCAGAGGTAGATTAAGTTCGCAGGAGTTGGTCAACATATCATGAACGTGTGTCAAAGTACTATGACCGGGGTCGCTATTTTTCAAAAAAATACTGACCGGGGGTCGATATTCTTCAGAAAATATGACCCCTATGCACAAAATACTTGGGTTCAATTAGTATTGCGCGCTTTAGTCATTACAGGATAAACACGGCTGAAATTGCTATGACCGGGGGTCACTACATCTGTAAGAATTATGACCAAGGTTAAATAAAATCGAATAAAGTTAAACTCTTTCCTAAATTATACTGGCGGTAGATTAAATTCGCGGGAGTTGTTCAACATATCACGAACGTGTGTCAAAGCACTATTACCGGGGGTCGATATTTGTTTTATAAGATACTGACCGGGGGTCGATTTTCTTTCAGAAAATGTCACCCCTATGAACAAAATAATTGGGTTCAATTAGCATTGCGCGCTTTAGTCATGATATAATAAACACTGCTCAAATGGCTATGACCGGGGGTCACTTCATCTATAATAATAATGACCAAGGTTAAATTTTTTCGAGTAAAATTTAGCTTTCTTTAATTATACTGGAGATAGATTAAAAAGCACTATGACCGGGGGTTGCCCTTTTTTAAGAATATTGACCAGGGTCGATATTCTTCAGTAAAAGTGCCCCCTTTCTACATAATACCTTTGTTCAGATTAACGTTGTGCACACTGGTCAGTGATAAAAAGGGCTCAAAATGCTATGACCGTGCGGTCACTAGGTAGGTAGGTAGGTAGGTAGTGTAGGTAGGTAGGTAGGTAGGTAGGTAGGTAGGTAGATAGATAGTAGTATTTAAAGTAGCAGTAGTATAGGTAGTAGTAGCAGTAGTATAGGTAGTGGTAGTAGTATAGGTGGTAGTAGTAGTAGGCAATAGCAGAAGTAGTACTAGGAAGTAGGAATAGTAGTAGTAGCAGTTGTAGGAGCAGCAGCGGCAGTAGTAGGTGGATGGGTTTGTGGGTGGTTGGGTTTGTGCTTGAGTGGGTGGCTGGGTTTTGGGTGGGTGGGTTTTTTATTGGGTATGAGCTCCTACGTGCATGTGAGTGTGTGCGTGAGTGTTTGTGTGCTTCCATGTATGCGAGTGTTTCTAAGTGTATGTGTAAGTATCGGTATATGTGCGTGCGTGCGTTCATATGTGTACCGGTATGTGTGCGTGCATGCGTGCGTGTGTGTAATTGTGTATGTACATGCGTGTTGTGTGTGTGTGTGTGTGTGCGTGCGTGCGGGTGTATGTTTTGTTGAAACAAAGACAGGGAGTCACTATTCTATGGGGGTCACAATTCTTCGTAAGGGGTCACGTTTCTTCGTGTGCAGGGGTCGTAATATTATGACCGGGGGGTCAAAATACTATGACCGGGGGGTCACTATTTTTTAAAAAATACTGACCGGGGGGTCAGTATTCTATGGGGGTCATTTTACTTCGTTACACCGGCCCCCGTAAAAGTTGTTTAAAGCAAGGTGAAAATAAAACAGAAAGCTCCTATAGGAAAGTTCTGTTTTACTTTCACCTTGCTCTAAGCAGCCACCTGCATTTAACACAAAATACGTGATGTGATTTAATGGCCGTTATAGAGAGGTTTTACTGTACCATTCACCATCGAAAAATGATTCGCCAAGAATGTGCCTTAGGTGGGTTTTATCGTGTCTCCCGTGTATTTTATTATGTACGATGTACTGGCGAGTATTGATGTATACTGCGTCATCTCCCTTTAATTTATTTTTGCATAGAGGTCAACGTCAGGTGAATCTTGTTGGACTATATAGATCGGTCACTACAGTTTAGTGACCTTACATGTATATCTGGCCGCTAACGATAACGTCTAGAAAATTAGAGTTCTTCTGATACGTTTACCATTTCCCTCATACAAACGTGTTTTCACGCATCTGCAAACAGAGTAGACCCAGATCAGACGGCTCCTAGAGGAGCCGTCTGATCAAGGTCTGCTCTGTTTGCTAATAGAATTTGATATATCTGTTTCTTTGCTTTCTCAACTGTCTACAATGTTCCACCGTCCATATTTCTTTATAACTATTTTGTTAATGAATATTCAGTAGGTATTGAAATTTGGCCTAAATATAGAACAGGGAAAGGGTTAAGCGTTTGAGAAACTCTTCGTCGAATGTCAATCGGCTTGGATCCTGATGAGACGCCGAGAAATTCCGTGTTTTATCTGGACCTAAGATGTTTGCAAATGCGATTCTGGGTCCGATGTTATAAAGCTCTGAGTCTGAGTTAATTCTCAAGTATCTGATTGGTCAGATTTTGAACAGGCTTACAATCTGACCAATCAGGGTCCGATATTATAAACTCCTGAGTCTGAGATAATTCTCAATTATCTGATTGGTCAGATGCTTGAGAATGATCTCAGACTCAAGCAAATAGTTTCATAACCTCGATTAACGGGAGGTTAACCCACTCTCTCATAGGCCATTTTTAGACCCAATCGCTTTGAATAAGTCTACCGAAACGGAGCTTTAACTAGAGAAAAGGACAATTTTAGATGTGTACTATGGAGTAAAATTAATGCTCTATTTATCACATTGGATTCACAAAGTGACTTTTATAGAGGCGTCAAAATGCGTCAACATGCGAAAATGGGATACGATCAACTATATGTTCGACAATATATATGACTGAGTACATACGATGACACAAACAGAACAACCTTAAGCGGATATAAAACATATGTCTAATTATGGGTCTATATGCAGGTGTTAGCTTAATGCAGGTCAAAAATAGTGCGTTTCTGTGTTACCTTTGCCCTGCATTAAGCGAATACCTGCTGTTTTATCCATTCTCTTTGTGAATTTTAAAATACATTTCTTCTTTACACATGCCCTGTTGTATAATTACATATATCTTCACTGTGTACAAGTATTGCGCTGTGCAATCACTGCTGTGGAGTACACTGTTGCACAATCATTTTGTAAATAGTGCAGGAGCTATCTCATCTGGGTCTTCACTATTTGCAGTTAGGTATATTGACGTGAATAGCAAGCGAAGGGTTAAGATTCCTATTTTCAATAAATCAGTGGCCGCTTAAGACCGGTTGTACAGCCAATATGTTGAAATATATAACTTTCAGTGTACTCAAGTTTATTATCCCCCGACATAGGCAGAGGGGTATAGTTGTGACGTCGTCATTGCGTCTATGCATGCATCTGTCCGTTCTCCCATGTACCCGTGCGACATATCTCAGAAATGCGTTCAAGTTTTTCTATGAGACGCAAGGTCCCTGGCATGTTTCAAAAGGTGTCTGAAAACGCATTTTTTCAACATTTGTTACTAGGACAGTTTTGTTCAGAATAGGAATGGCTTCCAGCCAACCTATTAAGCTAACAGGTGACCCATTAGTCATGTACAGTGGCAACTAAGCTAAGGATAGGAATGGCTTTCAGCCAACCTATTAAGCTAACAGTTGACCCAGTAGTCATGTACAGTGGCAACTGAGTTCATGATAGGAATGGCTTTCAGCCAACCTATCAAGCCAACAGTTGACCCAATAGTCATATAAATGGAATGATTTTCAGTCAGCCCATTCATTCTAATTTATTATATTGATGCGCATGGCCTTCAGTCAACTTGTCTGTATCAAGTTTGTTAATGCAGATTATTCTAATTTGTGATATTGATGAGCATGGCTTTCAGTAAACTTGTCTGTATCAAGTTTGTTAATACAGTGTATGCTATTCCTTGCGGATAGTGATTTCATATCTATTGTATATCTTTTGCATATCTTTCATTGACCGGATAGAAAATCATGTAGTTCCTTCCGGCTAGTGATTTCATTATTATTATATTGTACATCTTTCATTGTCTGGATAGATGATCATGCGGATCGTTCCGGTTAGTGATTTCATCCATGTGAAGCGCTTTTGAACGCACATATCCAGTGTGAAAAGAGCGCTATTATTAATAATAATAATACTTTGCGTAAATCTTTAGTACCATTAGCAAAATACGATCCTGCAAGTAACACTCACATTAGTGTTGGAACACCATGGATGTATCTATGGGACGTTGCCAAAAAGGAAAAAATGTCAGTGTGGTCAATACCTCGGTTTAATATTGCCCGTCTGGTCAGTGCCCCAGGTAAGTACTGAGACCAGCACATGTTTGGCGGGGAATATTAACCCATTTGTTCCCACGATCCCATATATGGGACATAGGCAAACAGTGTAGACTCTGATCAGAGTCTACACTGTTTGCTGATAGGAATTTCAATATAAAACAAAACGAAATTGAAAATTTAGGCCAGGCACCCCTTAGATAAAAAATGGACTAATCCAATATATAAACATGGAAGAATCCACTGGGAGCAAATGGGTTAATTCAGGAAATTCGCTTGTACATTTTGAGGTCGGCTTAACCCTTTACTCCATAACAACGCCTTTCAACGCCTTTACAAAGAAAGTAGACCCAAATCAGACAGTTCCTGTAGGAGCCGGCTGATAAGGGTCTGCTCTATTTGTTTATGGTATAATATAGATATGGTTCTACAGGGTGGTCAATACATCGGTTTAGTATTGCCCGTCTGGTCAGTGCCTCGGGTAAGTACTGAGACCAGCACATATTTGGCGGGGGATATTAATTCAGGGAATTCGCTTACAAGTACATTTCGAGGTCGGCTTAACCCGTTACTCCATAAATACGCCTTTCTACGCCTTTACAAAGAAAGTAGACCCAAATCAGACAGTTCCTGTAGGAGCCGGCTGATAAGGGTCTGCTCTATTTGTTTATGGTATAATATAGATATGATTCTAGTTTCAACCATGGACAAAGATTCATTTGTCTATGTGCAATTATAAATATATTAATCTATAAATATTTATGATGTAATGGTTTCTTACATGAATATTCTTGGATTAAAGGGTTAAAAAGGGTTTAGTGCAGTTGTAAACACGTGTACAGTTTAACTTTGATATCTCGAACTCGGATAACTCGAACTTTGGGATAACTCAAACTAAAAGTTCGGTCCTTCCAAAATTTACAATACTTACTTGTCCTAAAATGTATCACTACACATATCTAGAAACACATGTTCACAGCTTAATGCAGTTCTAAAGTAATGCTGAAAGCTCCTACAGGTTTTAAATTGGATGACTCGAACTTCTGTTATCTCGACTTATTTGTATGGTCCTTTGAAGTTCGAGAAATCGAAGTTCAACTGTATATAGGAGCGTGTGTAAGACCGCATTGAAATTATTAAAATATGAGTATTAAAATAATTGTTTTCCGAACGTGTCTGTTGATTTCCGTGTAATCGACGAAGTTTACCATCTGTTTAAATATCGACGATTTCTAAGCATTAACAATATTCAGTTCAGTTCAGTATCTTTATTTCCTCCATTCAAAAGGAGATTTCATTGAACATTTAAACATATTAATATACATTTCAAGATAAGTAATGCTATAAATAATCGAGTATTTACATGGTACTATACACATGTACATGTACATACATGTGCGTCATAAGTGCATTATCTCTTTCCTGAAACACATGAAACACACTCGTTTCTACGCTAGCATAGTTGTATACTCTGTGCTAGGTTTACATAGTCTCAATAAATTTTACGCATACAAACACGTAGTTGGCTGCAAGTTTCATGAATATTGGTTTTATCTGACCGTTACAGCACGAACCAGTTCGAACATACGTGCCAAAATATTCTGCATTTGCAAGTTCTAGAGAACGACGTATCCCGTTGCCACAGTATAGTCGTTCTCTAGAGCTTGGCACGATCCGATTACATGCCAAAGTGTGTCGATATAACTGCTTACTGAGCCTTGAATTTTCTTCACGATATCATGCTGAGTACGATTTAACAGGTTTCTGTCAGTGATAGTAATTCCGTTCTACAATTCCGATCCGTACAAGATGCTGGACAGTATTACTTTCGTGTATACATAGATTGGCGGTTTATATTCATATGTGTACAGCTGTTGATGTTGAAGGAAAATGGACAGAATATAGTACAGTACAGAATATATAGTATATCAACTGTAACATGTTGTATACCATATACTCATTAATATGCATATAAGACATAATGGCATTATGAATATTGATTACATATTAGATGAGTACGACTAGTAATATATGAATATTTGCAGTTAGTTTAACTGTTATTATATTTGATTAATGTAATAAACTCATATACATGTGTGTATATATAAAGCAACCTGTTGATAATAGACGAGCTTCAAGCTACCGCTGTCTCATTTCTGATTTGACATCAGCAGAGTTGAACGTCACGAAGCAATTTTTAACACTGCGACATACGGTGAAAATAGGCGGACGCCGTTGTGTGTAATTAGCTAGCGAATGTTTTATGATCCACTGACATTGTTTCTATTGTGTGGATAACATCGTTCATGCGAAAATAAATACAGTGATACATTGTGCGTGTGATAATTTTAATGTTAAGCAAAATGGCAAAATCTATTTCATATGCTACATTGGAACTGGTGAAAGTTTTTGCAAACAGCCTGGATTAAAACTCATTAGCATTGATAGATAAAACCAGTGTTTATGAGTACTGCTATGTTGACAACTATGATGAACTATCTGTAAAAAACGCACATGCTTATCTGATGTTTGAAGAAAAAACGGAGTTTACGGGAGTATTAAATGAACACAGAGCTGTAGATAAAGGTGTGTATTTAAATGCAGTAAACCCCTCTAAACCGGGCGTTCAATTTAATATAAATTAGTCTTAATGCAGAGTGAAAGTCATACAGAAAGCTCCCCAAGGAGCTTTCTGCATGACTTTCACCCTGCATTAAGCAGCCACCTGCCTAAAAGTATGTTTTGTTTGTGTGTGTTGATTAACGTCCGTTTCTGCTCACTATGGGAAAATTGGACGCCCCAGAGAGAGAGAGGGGAGAGGATACAGAGAAACCCGGGCGCGATGCCCTACTCTTATTATCGACTGAGTTTCTCTGGTTCTTTTAGATGCCCAGTGTAAAGCACTGATACATCGGATCTCGGTTTATAGTCTCGTCCGAAGGAAAAGTATGTAAATTCTTTTTTACTAGAATTCAGGGTTAGAGGGTTTTTACTTCATACTATAGGATTCTCAACCAAACCCTATAATGTGACTGTGTGGTCACAATGTAGGGTTTGGTGGAGAAATAAAGTCGCTATTCTCGAAAATGTTTAGATTTGTACATCTTATATGGATATCAAGCTTTCAGTTGCTTAGGTAAAGGGTTCAATAAATCACATATTTATTGTAGTAAGTAAAAGTTGTTGGCACATTTCTAGTACTGTATTTGTGAACTGAGAGAGTTTCTGAACATTTCATGTAGATATATGGGATACTTGTTGTAGAATATATTAACCCATTACCCCGTAGGCTATTTTTAGATACAAGCTCTTTGAATAAGTCTACCGAAAAGGAGCATTAACTAGAGAAAAGGAAAACTTTAGTAGTTGAAACCATTGTGATAAGAGAGCATTTGCTCCTATAGGAGCAAATGCTCTATTTATCACAATGGTTTCACAAAGTGACATTTACAGAGTCGTCAAAAGTCGTCGATATGAGGGAAAGGGTTAAGCGCATAATTTAACTTAAGTTGCTTAACCCTATCATATACTCTTAGTATTCCTAAAATGCACTACTTGTAGATATATCGAACAACTTGGTTTTGACATGCTTGTAACCTATGTTTTAATCGTACTGATATTATCATTTTACCAAGAGGGGCACGGATAGTAAAACTGTACTGAATTAATGAATTGCACACAGGGTTTGCCTGCATAGAAAAGAAAGTCTTGATATTTAATTATTTACTAGTTTAATTATACCTTTGTAACTGAATCACCTGATAAATCATTTTCAATAGCTTAGCCTACATATTTAACTTTGTGTCTGGAGTGAAAGATATTGTCACTGCAGGTACCTTTGAAAGACTAACATCTTTAAGCATGTGTTTAGTTGGGGAAAAAGATGCATTCGGGTTTTCCAACAACAAACGAGAGTTTGTTATCAATGAACCATGTATGTACTACATGATTAAAGTTCAATACATAATTTGTCTACAACTAAGCCATGGTTACTATTAGAAAATATTAAGTTTGTATTTGACTTTAATCATATTTTGTTGTAAATTGTCAAAAATATACATAATTTCAACAAGACAAGATATAAGTACATCATATGAGTACGTAAACAAATTCTTAAGATACCTGTATATAAAACGATGTGTCAGTACAAGAGGGTTAAATAACAAGACTTAGCAACATTAGGAATAGGCACGCCCCTTTTACTTGCACTTCGGAAAAATGAATCATTAACAAGGAAAGAAACCATTTAATATGTTTTACGCCTATTTCACTCACCCTGTATTATGGCATAAGCAAAGACAGCAGACCCTGATCAAACGGCTCCTACTAGAGCCGTCTGATCTGGGTCTACTCTGTTTGCAAATGCGTAAAGTGTATTTATGGAGTATATGGAAATTCTGTTAACTAATAAGACATGAGTCTGTCGAATAAGCCAGACAGATATTCGTATAATAAGTTATTTATGTTTTTAAAAAATCGTCCTAGTTACATGTACGCTGTTTGTTCCAGTGTTTTTAAACAGGTCGATAGTTCCCAACATCCACGAGCATAGTTGAGTTCAACAGGAACATTGTTGTTAACAATTAACAGCATGTTAATAATGTCCGTATCTTAAAAATGACGCTGATTTTTTTATAAACCGTTTGTGAAAAGGAGTAAGCAATAGTCATATTTAAAAAAAACTAATTAAAATGCATGTAAATCCGTTTGGAACCTCTTTATTTAGGACGAGCGACGACACATGTGGCTAATAGAGAAACAAAATGTAATTAACCCTTCGCTTGCTATTCACGTCAATATACCTACCTGTAAATAGTGAAGACCCAGATGAGACAGCTCCTGCAGGATATACAGTGAAACCCCGATAATGCGACCACTTAATAAACAGCCACTGATGTCGTCTAAAGCAGGTTGTTGCTTAATGCAGGACGAAAGTTATGCAGAAAGCTCCTATAGGAGCTTTCTGCATAACTTTCGTCCTGCATTAAGCTACCACCTGCCTCTGCCACCCAGAATTATGCCCCGTTTTGGTGGTCGCATTAGCGGGGGTTTACTGTACTTGTACACAGTGAAGATACATGTTATTATACAACAGGGCATGGGTAAAGAAGGAGAAATATGTTTTAAAATTCAGCAAGCGAAGGGTTAAGAGGCATATCTCGTGATTGCAGGGCGCTATCGTTACTAGTAATCAGCCGGTTTTGAATGGGAACTACACAGATACACCAGTGTATGCTAGCAATAGTCGTATATATATACACACACTTGTGAGAAACAGACCGTGGCGAATGTGTGAGCTGTGTTAGGATTATTCACACGGCGAAAACAGACCTCTTGTTACCTTTAGCGTGCACAAAACTTTATTCTTTACACCAAAATTCACCCACTGTGTTTCCAAATTTAAGCAAGTTGTCCACCTAAATGCAATCGGAGTGTCAACCATTTTGGATCACGACGAGACACCAAGTTCCGCGATGCATCTTTGGAATCCAAACTGTTTGCATTGGTAACCATGGATCTGCCAGCAGCAAGCACACTATCCATATGCGTGTACAAGTGAATATAGGGTTGCTCTTTTGAAAGAAGATATGGAATGCACAATACTTGCATACAGCGTAGTACATAGGCCTACTTGAAATACAGTAAAATCTCGATTATTCGAACACTAAAATACGTATTATTATCCAGCTTCAAGACAGGTGACAGCTTAATGCATGGTGCAAGTCAGGCATTTTACGGGATTTTACTGTATAAGCGTTTTATGCTGCATGTCTATCCGGTTGTAGGCTTCCGGTAACCATTTCCCTGCTGCATATTCATGTACGAAGTAATGACATCATGCATATTAATTAGATTATTTTTATAATAGCATTTAAAGACATGACAACGTCGCCCAGACAGAAACTGTAGCACCATCATCATCATCGTCAGCATCATCAATGTAACCACCATCATCATCATCATCATCATCATCATCATCATCATCATCATCATAGCATTACATTATCACAATCAATGACATTGTTGACGTATTTTTCCTCTTTCTTAGCATTATCATAGTCACCATTAGTATCACTTCGTTGTCGTCGTCTTCCATTCGTTCAGTTTCAAATTTAGTTATGCATATTGCTTGTTATTCGATAAGTAATCCACTACTACTACTACTGCCACTACTACTATTACTACTACTACACCTACCACCATCACCACTACTACTACCACTACTGCTACAACTACTACCACCACTACTACACCCACCACCGCCACTACTACCACCACTACTACTACAACTACTACCACCACTACTACCACCACTACCACCACTACTACCACTACTACTACAACTACTACCACCACTACTACACCCACCGCCACCACTACTACCACCACTACTACTACAACTACTACCACCACTACTACCACCACTACCACCACTACTACCACTACTACTACCACTACTACTACAACTACTACCACCACTACTACCACCACTACCACCACTACTACCACTACTACTATCACTACTACTACAACTACTACCACCACTACTACCACCACTACTACCACTACTACTTCCACTACTACTACTACCACTACCACTGCCACTACCACTACTACTACAACTACTACTACTACTATACTATACTACTACTACTACTACTACTACTACTACTACTACTACAGTGAACCCTCGTTACAACAGAGGTATTTGTTTCCAGACATGTTGCTGGTATAACGAGGTTGCCGTTATAACGAGTTTAAATATGAAATCAACAATATCGCCAGTTTTAAACTAGTACCAACAGGTGAACGCTTAATGCAGAACACAAAAAGTGCAAAAAGCTCCCTTTGTGCAAAAAGCTCCCTTTGTGAAAGCTCCCTTTGGGAGCTTTTTGCACTTCTTGTATTCTGCATTAAGCGATCACCTGTCGTATTGGCCTTGCACCTACTTATTCAGTGGTTGTTTCAATGCATACTGTCGGTATAACGGGGTGCCATTGTAACGAATGCCGGTATAATGAGGGTTCACTGTACTACTGCTACTACTACTACTACCGGTATAATGAGGGTTCACTGCACTGCTCCTCCTCCTCCTACTACTACTACTACGAATCTACCAGTGTATGACAGTTGTAACAATAAAGAGATAACGACTTTCACTAATAATTATACAAGATGACTGGTTACGGAATTTGAGTATAGCCGATTCATGTGCTAGAAATGTTTATCTATTGATTATTTTCTGTAACAATTCCCCATGTTTTAAACAGGATACTGAAAACAAGGCATCAAATCATATTGTAGTCTGCTCAGATTTTCGATTTTGCGGGAAACAAAATAACATCAGAATCGGAATTTATGTGACATGAAAGAGTATGGTGTTTACGTACGGAGTTCATTGCAGTGAAAGGAGAATATTGATTTCTGCGGAAACCAGCAGTAGCAATTCACCATAGTTGAATGTGTATTCGATGTATTCATTTCGATGTGCATATCAGTGGACTATTACACAGCGGATCACGAGTCACTAATGTCATTTGCAAACAGTGTGCACCCATATGAGAGGGATACTTGTGGTACCATCAGGGTCTGCACTGTTTGTCATGTTACAATTTGGTTTGGAAATTACCTAATGTTCACCTTAAGCTTGACTTACGTGCCGTTTTTGAATTTAGAACAGTATACAGTAAAACCCCTCTATAACGGCCACTAAATTACATCAAATATTTTGTGTTAAAGGCAGGTGGCTGCTTAAAGCAAGGCGAAATAGGCTGGGTCCTAGTAGTGGTTACCGTAGCATCCCCCCTAGACTTTTTTTCATGGGTACCAAATTGTTCGTTGGGGTCCTCAGAACACATTTTGAGCATGCCCCCAAAAATAAGTTTTGTCCCAGCTATGTTTTATTTAACGGTTTCCATGGTAACCCGAGGTAATTTTCGAAACTACCTTGGTTCATAAAATGCGTCATAACTTTGCTTTTAGAAGCAATAGAAGGTCAAAACAAGTACCAAAGTAAAGCAGAGACATATAGCTTGAATATGATATATGATTTAATTAATATTCATAAATGCATTCTTATGAATATTAATGAGGAAGTAAAAAAATGCGGTTTTTTTAGAAAAAAGGAGTTTGTTGTTTAGTCTGAGAGGCTTATTAATGCACAGAAATTATTGAATTTAGGTTTAAATTGTTCGTTTGGGTCTTCAGAACACATTTTGAGTATTTCCTCAAATAATTTTGTCCCATCTATGTTTTATTAAACGGTTACCATGGTAACCAGAGGTTAATTTCGAAACATCCTTGGTTCAGAAAATGCGTAATAACTTTGCTTTTAGAGGCAATAGAAGGACAAAACAAGTACCAAAGTAAAGCAGAGACTTATAGCTTGAATATGATATATTATTTTATTAATATTCATAATGCATTCTAATGAATATTAATGAGGAAGTAAAAAAATCCGCTTTTTTAGAAAAATGAGCTTGTTGTTTAGTCTTAGAGGCCTATTAATGCACACACATTATTGAATTCAGGTTTAAATTGTTCGTTGGGGTCCTCAGAACACTTTTTGAGCATTCCCCCAAAATAATTGTTTTATTAAACGGTTTCCATGGTAACCCGAGGTAAGTTTCGAAACTATTTTGATTAAGAAAATGCGTCATAACTTTGCTTTTAGAGGCAATAGAAGGACAAAACAAGAACCAACGTAATGCAGAGACATATAGCTTGATTACGACATGTAATTCTATTAATACTAATTATGCATTCTTATGAATATTAATGAGGAAGTAAAATATGCATTTTTAGTAAAACGATTTTGTTTTTAAGCTGAGAGGCCTAATAATATACAAAGAGTTATTGAATGCAGGTTTAAATGTTTTAATATCATCATACATGGTTCATGTAATATTTCTAAAAACATGTATATTTAAGCTAATTTGCATATAACGTGCGTAAATGAATAAGCAATTTAACATAAGCTGCACTATATGTAGCATTGTTTCGAGTGCACTATCTCTTCTATTATTTATTTTACGTAAAATACCAGATATTGAACAAAGATTGACAAGAGCAGAGGGTCATTACTTTGGGTTCATGAATATTAATGCATATTTATGAATATTAATGAGATGTAAAAATAAACACACTTGAATGAGCTGTTCTTTTTATCTTAGGTTATTTTAGTTAACCAGTACAGAGCTTGATACTGACTGAAACAGAGATATTGATGTTCATATATATAAATATGTAGATACTGAATATTATTTTCAAAATCATGGATATTAATGAGAATGTAAAATGTTGTAGGAAAGTAAGTTTTCTATTATATTGCAATACACATGTATGTGAACAACATATTTCTTGTAAGAAAATACAGCGGAGGAATTGAGCATCGTGCATGTTTTATGAAGAATATTACTTTTATGAGTGTTTTGCAATACAATAGAAAATATATATAGCATCTCGGCTGCAATCATCAGCTTATGTTTACCCATATTAGCCTTGCGTGACTTCGAACTTACTCGCGATGTCTTATGCACTTGCTGGATTATTTACCACAGCATGCCAGAGCAACTCAAGGCTTCTTGCGGGCATTTCGCGGCAGGCTGGACAACTCATTAAGTGTGTCTGGCCTGCTGCGGATGCTCCGCTTCAGCTCCCTGTCCAGTTTCATCCCTCTGGCCATGGGAGACGTGGGAGCTTGCTGCCCGACGGAAGAAGTATTCTTCTCTTTGGTCAGCGTCTCCCTAGCAACAGACTGTCTTCTAAAGCTCAGAAGAAGCCTGCTTTTTCTTTAAAATATCTTTTGTCAACAGCCCCTGCGGTGCAGTCGATTCCCCAGTTGTTAGTTTTCTACTGGGCATTATGTCTCTACACCGCATTACAGTGGTGAAAGTCAACAGGAAGCTGCTCTGGCTAAGTCTAAACGTTCTTGGTCGTCTAGACCCCGCAATTACTCTTCATCTTCTGAGTACACTTGGTACCCCCCTAGCCCCCATCCCACCCCACCCCGTAGGAGGCGTAAAAAACCTTCTTATTCTTCTAATGGGGACCGGCACTCGCACCGCTCTCATCGCAGGCGCAGATCGAGGTCTTACCATTACTATTCTATGCGAAGACACCGCTCTTCCTCCTCAGATTCGCCTGCTGATCGCTCTCGCTAGCCGACACTCATTCTGGGAACCAGCAAGCTTCACCTTACTGGCGACCTGACCAGGAAGGTCATGGGACCCCCCTCAGTGATCCCCATTCCCCTTTCCTCTCGGCTCCCCACCCCCAAGCCCGTTCTGGCTTACACCCCACTCGGGGCATGTTGTGAGTTCATCCCCAGAGGGAGAATAGCTCTCACGTGAACCCACAGTCCACACTTATATGTCTGTGGCGGGTCCCACTCCTCCTCCCGGGTGCTGCCATCCGTGGCGTTCACCAGGGCGGATTCTGAGGGAGAGCAGGAAGACACTTTGTCCATTATGGCTCCTAGGGATGATCCTATTTTTAAGGGGATCAGAATCTGTGGAAGCCTCTCACTCAGATTTAGACGGCGCTTAGTCCTGTTCTTCTTTAGATGATTCTGAACATCAACATTTTTCTATTGAGAAGGTGTGTGAAGATTGTTATCCTCCCATCCTCTGTCTGCCCTAGACCCCTGAATCCTATTCACAGGGGTCCTCTATCCTCTTCCGTGCTAGTGTCAGTCGAAAAAGTGGACCTCCCTAACCTAATTAAATCTAGGGAGTCTCTTTCTCCTTCCAGGGGACTTCTTTCCCGTTTGTCTGACCTGGGCGAAGATTTTTGTGTCAGCCCGGCGACTGGGTGGGGTGGATCATGTCCGCTAAACTCTTACGGGCAAGGGCTCCCTGGCTTCAATTGAAAATCGACCTGGGATGTTTTATCAGATTCCCTCACATGATTCCGACAGCCCAAGGGTGGGCATTAGGCCTTCCTCTCCCGATCTCTCTCTCTCTCTCTCTCTCTCTCATTCACTTCTTTAGCATCGGGAGTTGCATCCAACAGATGGGGTTCGCTTCAAACATTGACCTCATATCTGCGGCCTTCTCTGTGGAGCTTGAATCCGAAGTTAATAAGTGCGGTTCATACCATCTGGGCCGTTCGACCCAACTGGCCTTGGGTCAATGGCCCACACCGACAGCGAGTATGCTCCGCGGTCGCCGTGACACCTTCCTCTAGTCTGCAGGACAAATCGAAGGACGAGCTGTGGGGGTATCTCTTTGCCTCCGAACTACTTTTCGGTGGCAACATTAAGGAGAAAGAGCTGACAGGGCTTCTACCAGGAACCCTCCCGCTTCGGGTCTGTTTTTTTTAAATCCTAAGGTTGAATGTAAGCCTCTTACGGGACCTCCCAAGAAAGGTAAGACAACCAAACCCTATTCTGCCTCTCAGCGGGACCGGCCAAAGGCCGGTTAGGAACCTTTCCTTTTCCCCCTAACTCAGGACTGGCATCTCAGGGTTCCTTCCCTTCTCGCCCTAGGAGTTCTGGGCCTTCTAGGCCCCAGCCCTAGGGACACGCGCTTTCTGCCCCTTTCCGATCCGACCCTTCATCAATGTGGCGCACTATCACTCAGGACCCTTTGACCCTCTCTATTGTAGAGGAGGGCTAGCGTGTCCCTCTGGGTCGACAGCCTCCTCTCTCCAGAGAGAGGGGATTCTACTAATTAACTTTAAATCTTTAGATTTTAATTAAATAACAGATAAGAACAGCTAATTTAAGAGTGTTTATTTTTACATCTCATTACTATTCATAAATGTGGCATTTATATTCAAAAGACATGAACAAATCAATTATATACACAAAGTAATGATCCTCTGCTCTCGTCTGTTTTGGTACAATTTTGGGTATTTTACGTAAACTAAATCACAGAAAAGATATTATACTAAAAATAATACTAAAAACAATGCTCAGAGAAAATTGCTTATTCCTTTACGCACATTATATGCAAAATAGCTGAAATATGTATGCTTTATAGAAATATTACCTGCAACAAAGATTTTCCTTGTATGATCACATGAAAATATTCAAACATGAATTCAATAACTCTTGTTTATTAATAGGCCTCTCAGACTAAACAATAAACTTCTTTTTTCTAAACAAAAACCGGATTGTTTTACTTCCTCATTAATATTCATAAGAATACATTTATGAAAATTATTTCAATTACATATCATATTCAAGTTATATGTCTTTGCCTTATTTAGGTTCTTGTTTTGTCCCTTTTTTTGCCTCTAAAAGCAAAGTTATGACGCATTTTTTATCCACGGTTATATCGAAATTTACCTCGGGTTACCATGGAAACAGTTAAAAAGAACATAGCTGGGACACAATTTTTTGGGGGGAATGCTCAAATTGTGTTTAGCGGACCCCAACGAACAATTTAAACCTGTATTCAATAGTTTTTGTGCATCAATAGGCCTCTAAGACTAAACAACAAACTCCTTTTTCTAAAAAAGCGGATTTTTTTATACTTCCTCATTAATATTCATAAGCAATCATATATGAATGATATTAAAATTATATATCGTAATCAAGTTATATGTCTCTGCTTTACTTTGGTTTTTGTTTTGTCCTTCTATTGCCTCTAAAAGCAAAGTTATTACGCATTTTCTGAACCAATGATGTTCGAAATTTACCTCGGGTTACCATGGAAACCGTTCAATAAAACATATATGGGACAAATTTACTTTGGGGGAATGTTCGAAATGTGTTCTGATGACCCCAACGAACAATGTAAACCTACATTCAATAATTTATGTGCATTAATAAGCCCATCAGACTAAACAACAAACTCCTTTTTTCTAAAAAAACGCATTTTTTTTACTTTCTCATTAATATTCATAAGAATGCATTTATGAATATTAATAACATCATATATCACATTCAAGCTATATGTCTCTGCTTTACTTTGGTACTTGTTTTGTCCTTCTATTGCCTCTAAAAGCAATGTTATTACGCATTTTCTGAACCAAGGATGTTTCGAAATTTACCTCTGGTTACCAATGGAAACCGTTAAATAAAACATAGATGGGACAAAATTATTTGGGGAAATACTCAAAATGTGTTCTGAGGACCAAATCGAACAAGTTAAACCTAAATTCAATAATTTCTGTGCATTAATAAGCCTCTCAGACCAAAAACAACAAACTCCTTTTCTCTAAAAAACGCATTTTTTTACTTCCTCATTAATATTCATAAGAATGCATTTATGAATATTAATTAAATCATATATCATATTCAAGCTATATGTCTCTACTTTAGTTTGGTACTTGTTTTGACCTTCTATTGCTTCTAAAAGCAAAGTTATGACGCATTTTCTGAACGAAGGTAGTTTCGAAAATTACCTCGGGTTACCATGGAAACCGTGAAATAAAACATAGCTGGGACAAATTTATTTTTGGGGGCATGCTCAAAATGTGTTCTGAGGATCCCAACGAACAATTTGGTACCCATGAAAAAAAGTCTAGGGGGGCGGGATGCTACGGTAACCACTACTAGGACCCAGCCTAAAAGTAAAACAGAACGCTCCTATTAACACAATTTAGTGGCCGTTATAGAGATAGTATTTGAAAATTCAGCGTTGTAACGGTTAACGTCCTTTTCTGCCAAATATGGGCTTATCACAGTATGTAAACTCCGGTGTATCCCTTCCGGAAGCTGAGATCAGCGAATCGAGATATTTACCAATATTTTCTCTGACGGATGGATGTCGACCACTTTGACAAGTAAGTTTGCACTAACATAACAAGTTAGCTTATATGAAATACACAATCTATGACGGTAATACAGTTTTAAAACATTCAACACACCTCTTCCTACAATGTTGTGATAAATAAACATTAAATATTGGACATGATCCTCGCTGTGCATCAAGTGAAAACAACAGGTGCTTCAAACGAGTATCGTAAATTCTATCCATTGAAGCATTACCGCACCACGCATGATGGAAATGGCAAAATGAATGAAATATCTACCAGAAAAGTATAATGTACCATGAAAATATTAATGTTACACGAAAACTTCGTCATAAATAAATTCACTGCCTGTATGACTAGCTGCAATAAGACTGTATAACTAGCTGAGATTTATAATGAATAAACTGTATGACTAGCTCAGATCTCTTGTCCTCGTTACGAAACGAGGGGTGTTA
Organism: Azorinus chamasolen; assembly: GCA_963576725.1. NCBI lineage: Eukaryota > Metazoa > Mollusca > Bivalvia > Cardiida > Solecurtidae > Azorinus > Azorinus chamasolen. The sequence goes on from OY755243.1 coordinate 71,405,879, forward strand.
AGTGTTTATAAAATTGAATCTATAAAATGAAGGCAACGAACATCCATGCAATATACTCGTTATACATTGCATAACAGATTATTCTGACGAGTGTCAAACCTTTTGAAACGTGGTCAGACACGGTATTTTGGTTTGAATAGCACCTTTTTGCATAGCCCGCAGTCCCATTTTCTACAGTCAATCTTTGTTATCAGTCATTTCGTGAAATGACTGAAAATTTCAATCATTTCGTGAAATGATTGTTTCACTTAGTACCATTAATTAATATCTATGCGACCACCTGTCGCGGGTGTTTGTGTCCGGTTCGCAGATGTGTTACTGTATTGCTAAGGTGTGGGAAATTCTGCATTTCTATGTGCGTCATCATTCTACACTTCTGCACTTTCACTTTCCCATTAAACATTACTATAGATGCTGGCCCTAACCTGAACCTGCTATAAATTAATTAGCCAGGAATGCAACTCGCACTAGTACCAAACTCCTTCAATTTTCATTTTTTTTTTTAAAAATTTCAGTTAAAATATAATGACGCCAAAAAGAAACTGTGCACTTTTATTTTCGCAATATTTTTTAAACTACTGTGAATACATGATTGGAATTTCCAAGAATGAGTACACATACACCCCTGTAATAAAATGCGCTCAGTTGTCTTGAAATTTATCGAGTAGTAGTCCTCAAAATCGACCGGTTGCCGTAACGTTACCTTTGCCCGTGCAACTCCTGGTACCCGACTGTCACGTCTTATTGGCCATTGAACAATTTACGCAGTCTCTGTCCGATCGAAGAATAACATAACACTTTGAATTCGTCTCGATTTAACGATGTCAAAGCGTGTTGAAAATCAAAATGTTCAAGCTTTCATTCTCCTTGCATCTGACATAAGCCTTTCTGACGTCGAAAGACACCGTTTTTGTCAGCGAAACACAATCTTTAACCTTTGACGACGTGTTCAGCAAACTGAAAGCGAAAACGACCAAAAAATAGCGGCCCTACGTTAAAGGTACCAGCATCCAGCTTGGGATATTCAGTAATACTGTTTCAAATTGCCATCTCACAAACCCAAATCCAATACAAGCTAGGAGGTCGTATATATTGCACATGATTAATAATCGAAATCGTCGTCTTTTAAATTTGGTTTGGGCTCGACGTCATTTTCGCAGACTCAAGCAGAATGAACAAAATATTTTTTTAACTATAAGTGTCGTGTCAATATGAGCTTTGATGGTGGCTGAACGCGCGTTTTACGCTGGCTAGGCGAATATTGGTGATCATAGAGGTGCACTACTTCCAAGATTTAAACGCCATTACAAATGACGTTGTTCGACGTTACGTCGGGTCAATGCGCTCTAGAATTATTGAAATTATTTGAAGGAGAGGTGGAAATAGTCGGTGTTGAACGAGATACAAATTTACAACATATTCCTGCAGATAACATCAAACGTTGAATTTTGACCCCTACTACGTTTGACGCATCAACATTGTCGTTTTGGTACAGATGATTTAACAACAGACAAAAGTGTCATAGCGGTCGATAAATTACCTAAATTTTGGTACCAAATTTGCATATCTAAATCTTAAAGTACCATAAAAATGTGGTCAAACCCAAGTGCACCGTTTCTTTTTTATGTCAGTATAGAAGAGCATAAAGATCTGTGGTCAGTGTTTGCGCATATAGCCTCGTTCTGAAAATTGCATATCTGAGTATGCGTACAATATCAGATTTAATTTAACTATGACAATCTTCTACCAAAACACGTTAAAGTAATCTAGTGTAAATAAGGTAATATAGGGTATTCGCAGCTAACTTACAGTAAAATCACGACTGGCCATACAGTGACATTTTATAAATAAGCAGCTAGTCGTACACCATTCCAGTTTATAATCGCATTATGTTGTGTTTTTCTGTTTATGTTTCATTAACAGACACGTCGGGTACATATATTCTCGCTGCGAGTGACAATTAGAAGTGTGTCAGCAGGTGTCGCTGGAACAGTTTTAAATCACGCTTCAACGACGTGTCAGTAGGCGATGGCAGTGATCAGAAGCTGATTTCAGATAGATATTGCTTCAGATTCGGAAGATATTTGGTGAAGTGAAAGTAAATTATCTTGCTAGTGTACTGGGTCATAGCTTACAATTGTTTGTATACACAGGGCTAGTAAAATGAAAGTAAATATTACCCGCTTCGCAGGAGTGTTGCTTACTCAGTGACATTTTGTCACTTCGCTGATCTCAGCTTCCGGAAGGGATACACCGGAGTTTACATACTGTGCTTATACGACACCCAGAAAGAGGGGAGCATATACAGAGAAACCCGCTGACACACAAAGGTTCCCGACGCATGCTGGTACTCACCTACGAACCCACCCCATTTATGATCGATGTATACAAAACTAACTTAAAACTGTCTATGTGCATCCCAAACCATCCTGAACAAGAGTACCGCATACGGTACATAATACGCCCACTTGCAAACTTTCTCTGATTCAACATGCCTTATAAGTGTTGACATTTTCTAATCTGTGCTTCAGATCTTGATTTCCATATTAAGGTGATACTATTTTTAAAAAAATTGAAGTGAATATTGTATTAAATAAAAAAGTTACACCTAATCCTCATATTTGCAGATTTTTGTAAAGTACAACGGCCATAACTCTGTAAAGACAAACTGAATGAACCTCAAAATAAACTCAGCTTCAGATTTTGTTACTTAAAACATTTGTGTTAAGTTTCATTTATATCATTTTAATAGTTTTCCCAGAAAACAAGAGACAAACTAAAAGTTGACCGACAAACAAAGCAACGAACACACAACGTTCAAGGACCATAACTTTAGAATAAAATGACTTATCAAAAACCCCGCAATATATGTGAAAATTCTTATTAAGCTTTAACCATATAAAAAATGAAGTAAATATCATTTCAAATGAAAAAGTTATGGCCATCCTCATATTTGCATAGATTTGCATTATTTCTTTTAAGTGCAAGGGCCATAACTCCGAACTGACAAATCAAATGAACCTCAGAATTGACGTAGCTTCAGGTATTGATGCATTAAACATGTGTGTGAAGTTTCATAAATATCTGTTAAACAGTTTTCCCAGAAAACAGCGGATAAACTATTTCCATGTATTTACATTATTTTTTAAGTAAAAGGGCCATAACTCCGAAACGACAAATCCAATGAACCCCAGAATCGACTCAGCTTCAGATCTTGATGCATTAAACATTTGTGTGAAGTTTAATTAATATCTCTCAAATAGTTTTCCCAGAAAACAGCGGACAGACTATTTGCATTATTTTTTAAGGACAATGGCCATAACTCTGAAACGAAAAATCTAATGAACCTCAGAATCAACTCAGCTTCAGATCTTGATACATTAAACATGAAGTTTCATTAATATCTGTCAAATAGTTTTCCGAGAAAACTGCGGGCAAACAAAATGTTGACGGACGAACGAACGAACGAACGGACAGGGCCATGCCAATATCCGACCACCTTTATTAGGTGGGCGTATAAAAACAAGAAAAACACGACCAGGATTTTTTTTCAGCGGCTAGCTGTCTATTTTCACTTTTGTTCTAGTTTTCCACCAATGAGAAACTGTTACATTGTAATTTGCATATGACCTAGTAGTATACTGTATTTTCATTAGTGAATACCTTGACTGGCATACAACCTTTTTATATGCCTCGACACATTCCGAAACTATGTAAAATTCTGATATACAGTCTACTAACGCGTCGAATTTCCTGGGGGTAATTATTACGATATTGCAGTTATTTCAAACACCATGTTTTATGATAATTAGCTGCTTCGGCCTCGCAAATTGAATTCAATGCAATAATTAACATAATCACAACACATGTAAGGCACCATGTTAGACAGACATGTTCTATAAACATCTTAGAGTTCAGTCAAAACGCCATATAGTACAGAAAGTAATTACGCAGATATTTAGCATGGGACCGAAGACTGTCGACTGTCGAAAGTTCTGTTCTTAAAATAGATTTTAAGACCTGGAAATTCCCATAAAATCAAAGTACTGATGTACTGATATTTATCACCTCGTGGTAATGGTTGCTGAGCAATATTACCAGTTTGTCGAAACCTCTATTAAACTTTCAATGGAAACGTAGTAAAGTCAAGCAGGCAAAGCCACATGCAAGACGCAACCACCACCAAAACACCGATAGACAGCATGACACACACACACACACAACCACACACCCAAACGCACACACACACACACACGAAATGAACACAGAAAACACCAAAATACACACAAGAAACAGGGACAAACGTTCCACAACATGAACAAACAACAAGCACAAAGACGCAAGGCAAACAAAAGGAAGGGTGACAAAGAGAGTACCGCCTTGGCACGGTCAGCAGCAAAAACACCACTGGGGGTTTAAACCGGTTTACGGACGTCCTAACCTCACACTTCTCTCAAAGTCACCCTAGCTTTACAAATATTGTAAATAAAGGTATCCCGGCTGGACTTACCCACAGCATAGACGAACACAGGACAACATGTAAAACATAGCATAATAACTGTGACAATCCGTCAAATATGTACTCAATGACTTTGCTGAAGTCAGAGCACCTGCAGGTAAGCCGTTAAGGGCACGACAGGGAAAAAGTAATACATGAGTCTGGTAAGCTCCTCCTGTATCCAAGTTTAAGAGTATACCATCATAGAGTACTACCCTCGGCCTGTCATCGCGCAAGCAAAGAGGGAAGCGTAGCTACCGACTGTAAAAGGGTCGATAACCAAACATGCAGTGTGTTGCAATATAATAGGATCATAACCTTTCTTTTTAAATGTTTTAATGCGTTTAATAAACAAATCATGAAAATGGATATGACCCCGAATTTTCCTAAGTTTGTAGATAACATCCCCATAAAATTCTGGTTGAGAAATGCCTTGTCGCAGTAACGTCCGTAGATTGCAATTATATTTACTAATGAGAGGTAAATTTCGATAATAAAATTTAGAAAAGGTTTTCCGAAGTTTGTGATATCTGTAACCTTGCTTAAGAAGTTTATCAGTTATAACTAAATTACGTCTGTTAAAATCTTCAAGCAAAGAACAGGCTCGGGCAAACCTAATAAGTTGAGAAATATAAACCCCATAAGATGTAGAACGTGGCACATCCCCATCTAGAAAAGGATAATTAACAATTTTAAAATTAAAATCTTCTCTTTTATCGTATACTTTGGACGAAACTTTATCATTTGTAATTGAAAGATTCAAATCTAAAAATGAAGCATTAATGTCAGATTGATTAGCTTTGTTTAAAGACAGTTCTTTTGGGTAGATTGAAGAAACCATAGCATCAAAATAAGGATTATCTAAATTCAAAATATCGTCTAAATACCTTGAAGTTTTATTAAAAGCATTAACAATATCGGTCTGTGTATCAGATTTAAGCTAAGCATAAAATCCCTCTCGTAGCAATACAAAAACAAATCTGCAACAAGAGGGGCACAATTTGTACCCATGGGTATCCAACAACTTGACAATATATGGTATCCCCATAACGCACAAATATATTATCTAAAAGAAAGGTAAGAGATCTACAAACATCAAGGCAAGTCCACATTGTGTAATGTTCAACTTCTGAATTCGAAAAGAATGAACGTTGAACATTACAAGCAATGAACATTTTGTTTTCTCTGGCAAAGGTTTTTTCTATTAATTTAATAAGTTTATCCTTTATAAGATGGTGAGGTAGAGTAGTATAGAGTGTAGAGAAATCATAAGAGCTCAGTAAAGAAATGTTATACTATTCATTTTCAAGTTTTGTTAAAACATCATTTGAATTTTTTATGGACCAAAAAACATTAATACCAGAATTTTCATATATTTTATCACAGTAGCGTTTAACATGTTCTTTGATCGTAGTAAGACAGGACGTCAAAAGTATAGATAATTTAGTAGTGGTACAACAGCTAGAGTTGGCAATAAAACGCGACTTATAAGGGTTTTTATGTAGTTTCGGAATCCAGTACAAAGTAGAAAGTTTATGTTGTTTTATGTTAGGACCAGACTTAAAATTATTGCACATTTTTACATGCTCCGAGACTATATCTTTTTCAGGTGTTTGAACTGTTATATAAGTTTTTGAATCAGTTAGCTCCTTCTTTAAAACATCAACATAATACAATCTTCAAATAATGATTACATTGTTTGATGCCTTGTCAGCAGGAACAAGAACATAATCTGAATGAAAATTAGAAATGTTTTTCTTCAAGTAGCGAAATGTAACTCTAGGTCGAGGTGGTAAAAGATGGTAATTAGATTTGTAAAAAGTTATTCGCGTATCAATAATATCGAAAATACATTTCTTCCAATCCGAAAGGGCATTAACATCAGCATGTTCTCGTCGACACCATTTGATGCTGAATTCTTGAATAGCTTCCGCAATATGAGTTCGACAAGCGTCAAAATCAATAAGGGAAGGTAATCTATATTTAGGTCCTTTAGTTAGGAGGGTCCTGAGACGTTTATCCTTAATGATATCAAAATTACCAGTAATGACATGACCAACTGGTTTATAGCAAAAGCTAGAAATGCTACAATCTCAAGAAATAGGGGTATTAACATCAATATTTAAGTCAGAGACAATTTTATTGTAGTTAAAAATAACATTTCTAATAGGTTTATTATATTTATAACAGATGATAGGTGATTCAGAGTTGATGAAATATTTGGGAATAGCATCGATTACATTCTTATCACGAAATATACTTTGAATATCAATAAAATCGATACCTTTATTTAGGAACTGAAGTTTCAGAAAATGTCTTTTATGTTCAGATTCTTTATCAATACGTGGACGAAGAACATGCTGTGTGTAACTTTGTATAAGTGAGGCAGTATTAATTAACGGATCTGTACGCATATAGATTTTATCAGCCTCTTCGTCTATTGACTTAAGACAGGAAAAGGGTAAAGACGATAAACAAGATAACATAGAATGTTTACCAGTTTGTTTTAGAATAGTATGTAAATCATGAATAGACATATTACGACGTAATTTACGCTTAATATTACCATTTCTACGTCTGCCATGTGATCTACTTTTACGTTTTCGAATAGAAAATATAGAGAAAATATCGATACTTGGATCTTTAGAAATGTTGCCGCTTTGGAAAATGTTATCATTAAGGCCTAAAGGAAAAGGTGTTTGTAATTTATTTATCCAGTCTAGCTCTGTGATAAAACTAAAACCTTTACTATCATTTTGCTATCAATAAATACAACATTTGATAATAAAGTCCACTTTGACGAACAGGTAGTTTGCCGAAACCACCATAATTCACAGGCAGTGCTATAGGAAATAAAGAAGAAGGGTTGTTTAGTATATTAGAGCAGTGGTATTAATAGTATTAATTACTATCCCCAACCAAAGCACCGAGACTCTGGTTGTTGGCTCTCTTTGATATAAAGCTACTTACTGAAGGCTATTACTATGGCTCTATCACATGGGGCTTGGGCTCATAGAGTAGGTTATATTGTTTTAAAAATACATGTAGATTCAGTTAATGATGTCATTGATGATGATGCACACAAGTCGATTAAAACGTTGATCTAGGCTAAATAAATACAGTTCTTTATGGAATTACAGACTCTGCACATACAAAAACTTCGTGCTTTAAAGTGCATTCAATTTCTGATCTTCATATCAATACAAATATAAGCGCTTTCATGTACATTTATAAAAGGTAAACTAAAGAACTAACTTGAGATAGTTTTAAGACATTACTTTGACATCGTACATTTTAAAAGTGATTTCCTATAAAAGCAACTTGAAATATTTCAATAAATGCTTCTTCTACTCCAATTCATCTTCATTGCATGCTTCTCTGCTAGTATAATAACATGCAACCCTTCATAGATCTAGTTCTCTGTACTAGTAGAATCTCCAAACATTGAAATAAATATTGCAGAGATTGTTTTGTACATTATGCCAATATTTGAATGCCGCTGAATATCTTTTTAAAAGATATTTCTTGTTTCTATCGGGGCTCGAAAGATAGTAAATTAGGTCAGATTTACGGCGGAATGCAACAATTATATTTTTTCAAAATCTTACAGCAAAGTCAATTTAAGGTTAGTTTTGGATACTTCGATCATAAATCGGGGTGGGGATGGTGGTGGGGTGGGATGGGATGGGGTGTGGTTGTGTGTGTGTGTGTGGGGGGGGGGGCGTTCGTGGATGATTCCCAGCATGCGTCGGGACAAACAGTGGATATGCTCTTTCGCGCTTTTTACCAGTGTTTCCGCTGAACTGTGTCAGCCATTGTTGTGACCACCTAATCTATATTCATAGTGCTATTCAGAAATCGAATTGGAGTCATTTGGAGCTTGGTCGAACATGTCCGTTGGTTTCTGTAAGAATCGACGAAGTTTTTCGTCTATTTACCCTTTCCTTTTTCTATGTTTATTACAAATTTCAATACCTACTGAATATCCACAAACAAAATAGTTATAATGAAATATAGACGATGAACCGTTGTAACCATTTTAGAAACTTAAGAAACATATCTAACAAATTCCATTAGTAAACAGAGCAGACCCTGATCAGACGGCTCCCGCAGATGCGTGAAAAAATGTTGGTTTTTTATTAGGGAAATGGTTAAGATTTGGATTTAGCAGTATTTAAATATCGTTAATTTATATTCTGTGAGCTGTAATCATTTAATGATATGAATACATGTATGTATAAAAAATGGGTTGATTGCTTTTTAGAATGGTTACATAAATGTGTCACGGTCCCATAGTTTTGATACTATTAAAACTCTATCAGAACAACAGATAAACGTGCATGCTGAAGTACTAAAATCGTTATTTCTCCACCAAACCCTATGTTGTGGCTATTGTTTAGCATCTTATATTGACCTCTGCTCTATCAATATACGAGAATGTGTACCCCATCACACAACCTTTTGTGCTCTTTTAATGCTTCAGGTTATTTCAAAATGTTATTATAGGTCGACTGAAGGACGGGCAATCGTCGAAGGCCATAAAGCAGTAAATAATAAACCTTCTTGTTAACCCCCGTTTAGGACTCAGATATGTAACATGTTCAAATGTGTCAGAAATGATCACAGGTTAAACACGTGTGTAAAAAGTACGATCTGGGAAGTTAAGGTATTACAAAGATTAATGGATATGAGACCTGGGATTTGTCTTACTAACGACCAAACAACTCAAATTATCGTAAGTTCTAACACACTGATCTTAATCCTTCGCTTGCTATTCACGTCAATATACCTACCTGTAAATAGTGAAGACCCAGATGGGACAGTTCCTTCAGGAGCTGTCTCATCAGGGTCTGCACTATTTACAAGTTGATTGTGCAACCAATGCACTCCACAGCAGTGATTGCACAGCAATATACTTGTACACAGGAAAGATATATGTAATTATACAACAGGGCATGGGTAAAGAAGGAGAAATGTATTTAAAAATTCAGCAAGAGAAGGGTTAAAGTTACGATAGTAGTCGTATTGTACAAATTGCGATAAGTTCGGCCTTAATTGCCGTATACAAGAATAATTTCGACTATCCAAATAATGGCAAATGTCGTTAATTAGGTTTCCGATACTTTTGTTCTTATTATCGTTTGTAAGACATGCTGCTGTTATATAGTTCTTCCTGTTTTTCATTGTAACACATTTCAGCAATTAATGTATTTCGTTGTCAAGTTCCGTTCTTCACAATAGACAGAGACATTAGTTGTAATCTAAAGTTTAATATCTTCTAGCGGTACAGATAATATGTACAAATTAAAACATTTTCAAGAATAACGATTTTAGTATTTGAACACTAAAATACGTATTATTATCGATCTTTAAGACAGGTGGCAGCTTAATGCATGGTGAAAGTCATGCAGAAAGCTCCTTTAGGAGCTTTCTGTATGACTTTCACCATGCATTAAGCAGCCACCTGCCTAAAAGGGTCTACATTCTTCTATACCGAAAATTCGAATACTCGAGGTTTTACTGTATTTAAATACGCAGTTGGACATTGATAAAAACATATGTATATTAAGGATAGTTGAAATGTTATGGGTTCGTGCATGCAAAACATGGATTGATCGAGCAGTACGTGTTTAACCCATTTGCTCCCACGATCCCATACATGGGACGTAGGCAAACAGTGTAGACTCTGATCAGACGCCGCATAATCAGAGTCTACAATGTTTGCTGATAGGAAATTCAATATAAAACAAAACAAAAATGAAAATTTAGACCTGACATCCCAAAGATAAAATATAGACTAATCCAATATATAAGCATGGAAGAATTGATTGGGAGCAAATGGGTTAAGCCTGATATGATATCGACCTGACCCGCATTTGCAAACAACTTGGATCCAGATGAGACACCGAGTAACTCGACGTATCACCAGGCTTCAAGTTATTTTACACTGTTTGAGTAGTTACTCAAGAGCGTAAACGAATACAAGTAAATAAAATTGCAGTAACCAAATACTAAAATCGTCATTTCTCCACTAAACCATATACTGTGACCACTTTTTAGAATCGTCTCGAAGAGATCATTCTTTAGAATCATCTCTTCGAGATGATTCTAAAGAGTGGTGACAGTATAGGGTTTGGTGGAGAAATAAAGGAGCTTTTGTTGAAAATGTTTAAAAAATTTGCATCTTATCTTAACCTCTGAGTAAATTGGGGTTCGCGCATTCTTGCAATAAAAGGGTTAACCCTTACAACGCTGAATTTTCAAATGGACTATTCCAAAATTCAAACAGGTCAAGTTTATGGTGAATAATTAGGGATTTTTCTAAAGAAAAGTGTAATATGACAAACAGTGCAGACCCTGATGAGAGGGCTCCTCTAGGAGCCCTCTCATCTGGGTCTACGCTGTTTGCAAAGGACTTTAGTGACTCATGTCCCGCACTGGAAGGGTTAAAGGTAGATTTGACCTAGAATACGCTTTAACAGCCACTGTAAAGCCGGGTAGAGATTGTGGTGAAACAGTGCATAGACTTAGACTGTGTGGCTCAGTAGAGTGTTGACATTGTAAGCCAAATACCCTGGGTTCCAGTCGAGTCCCAACGTTTTCACCATGTTACATTTGGCGCCTAAAGTAAATAACCGGCAGTGTGTTTTAAATGCAAAAATGTATTAATAAGAAACTCGTGGGGTGTTCTTTTTGTAAGAATTCGGGACGAATTCTTGTACATGTATTGCAAAAGAGTTCTTTGAATAAAATTCGTGCTGCATTAAGCTACCATCTGTCTACAATCCAAGAAGTGAACCTTTCTTCGAGAGTCGTTATAGAGTGGATTTATTATATATTTTTAGGTATTGAACATTTGACAAACCGAGGCTTTGGAGAGTAACAATGCTATGGTGGGAAGAAAACACATGACTGTGATTTGTGGTGCCTCGGCATTGCTTGTGGTGTTATTGCTATGCAATTACAATAGTGGCATTTTACAACATATCAATTTTCCAACGTTTCCTAATTGGCACAATGGTGCATTGTCTAAGAACAAGTGGACACCATATACCAAGGTTGGAAAGGAACAGTTTTTCATTTACAGTGCAATCGCTGGTAAAGCAGACAAGGATCTTGACTTGAATCATATCACTATAACTGGATGGGAACCCCGTACTTATGTAACATATTCCTATAAATGTTGCTTTTATACTAAAGAGGGGGGACTTGCATTTTCAAATTCAACTGGTAAACGAGTATTTCATACGATACGTGCAAATGGCATCGAAGCACGACAGGTACTGTGCAAGTTTCCTGCTGATATTCATCCTGAACGAATAAATTTGAAACTGTTGGAGGAGGATTGCTCCACTAAAGTAACCGGAGACATCATAACATACCCCAAAACAGAAAGGGAAGACAAATTCGTCGTTTGTGGTAAAATAATATACGGAAAGAAAAATCCACTGCATTTGATCGAATGGATCGAATTTCATATACATTTTGGAGCAAATAATCTCGTTCTTTATGCTTACCAGGATTTGAACAACGATGCTTGGAGGGTTCTACGGTACTATATTGATACCATGAAATATCCCATTGAGGTCATTCCTATGTCGCGTGTTCCAGCTCAGAGTGAGTAAGATATTCTTATGATACAGTAAAACCTTTCTGTATGAGTCATTCAAAGGTCTTTAACCATTTACTCCATATAGGCATATTTTAACGCCTTTTCAAACAGAGTAGACTAAACTCAGACGGCTCCTGTAAAGGGTGTCCACTAGGGGTCTGTATTGTTGGGTTATGACATTATATAGATCTGATTCGACAGTTTTTAAAAGGGTCAGTTCTATACTAGTTCATGTGTCATTACAGATATCAAGCTTATTACTATCCATATATGCATTATTTCCTACATGAATATTCATGCAGCAAAGGAGTTAGCCTTTTGAATGCTGATCTCATCAGGATCCAAACTGTTTATAACTGTGAATGTTTTTTAGACAAAATAAAGAAAAATAACAATGTGAATTGCAGCAGACGTCACAGTTTGCAGACGACAGAATTTTACTGCGAAAGAGTTAACCCTTTCCTTCATATAGACGCCTTTTCAAGCATTTGCAAACAGGAAAGGCCAATATCAGATGGCTCCTATAGGAGATGTTTGATCAGGGTATGCCCTGTTTGCTTATGATGTAATATAGATCTGATTCTACTACTTCTATCTCAGACAAAATGCCCTGTCATCATATGCCATTATAAACAAGAGGGCCATGAGACACTGAAGCGCTCACCTGAGATAACCCAGGGGCGGGGCCATTTTTGACCAAGAAGTCATCATTTGTACAACCTTGGTAGAAAACCACAAGGCAAAGCAGTATGCTATTAATTAAAGGTCTAAGCCTTATGGTTTCAGAGAAAAATAATATTTTATATTTTCCCCATGAACAACTGATAAGACCCAATGCAGGGCCAAGTTTCACCCAGAGGTCAAGGTCGTTAGTTGAACATTCTTGGCAGAGGACCACAAACCAAAGCTACATATTTGTAGAGGACCATTAGATCATGTTACATACCAAACATCAAAGGTCTAGGCCTTACAGTTGCAGGAGATGTTTAAAGATTTTCCTATGAAAAATTGATAGGCCCTTGGGCGGGGCCATTTTTGGCCCGGGTCATAATTTGAACAATCTTTATGGAGGACCATAAGATCATGCTACATACCAAATATCAAAGGTCTAGGCCTTACAGTTTCAGAGAAGAAGATTTTTAAAGATTCTCCTATGAAAAACTGATAAGCCCTTGGGCGGGGCCATTTTCGGCCCGGGGTCATAATTTGAACAATCTTTGTAGAGGAACATAAGCTCATACTACATGCCAAATATCAAAGGTCTAGGCCTTACAGTTTCAGAGAAGAATATTTTTAAAGATTTTCTTATGAAAAACTGATAAGCCCTTGGGCGGGGCCATTTTTGGCCCGGGGGTAATCATTTGAACAATATTTATGGAGGACCATTAGATCATGCTACAAACCAAATATCAAAGGTCTAGGCCTTACAGTTTCAGAGAAGAATATTTTTAAAGATTTTCCTATGAAAAAATGATAAGCCCTTGGGCGGGGACATTTTTGACCCGGGGGTCATAATTTGAACAATCTTTGTAGAGGACCATTAGATCATGCTACATACCAAATATCAAAGGTCTAGGCCTAACAGTTTCAGAGAAGAAGCTTTTTAAAGATTTTCCTATGAACTAGAAGGTTTTTAACTTCAAATTCCATATTACCATATATGGAAAAAATGACCACGCCCTCTGACGGCCATGTTTTTTGCCGGATCAAACTTCTTTTAACAACTTTAAAGTCTATCAACTGAGAAACATTTTGGTGAAAACTATATTCAAAGTCATTCTGGAGAAGAAGTTTTTTCTAGATATTGTGTACAGTTGCCATGGCAACAAGACCGATGGCCCCACCCACTATCTTTTAACAACTTTTGAAGCACACATCCACAGTATGTATCTGACCAAGTTTGGTTACAATAGGGCAGTCGGTTTCAGAGAAGAAGTCGTTTGAAATTGTTGACGGACAGACAGACTGACAGACGGACAGACGGACGCCGGACGCCGGACACAGTGGTATCACAATAGCTCACCTTGAGCACTTTGTGCTCTGGTGAGTTAAAAATAGTCCTATTAATATTCATGACGTCATTATTTCTTACATGAATATACAACAGGGAAAGGGTTAAACAGTAAAGTATCACTAAATATTGCGACTATAGTAAAACCTCTAAAACACTAAAACAAGTATCACCATCGGTCTTCAATAAGACAAGTGGCAACTTAATGTAGGGTATGCTTATGGCAGTTTTAAGGATTGTGTAATAAATATAATCTTATATTCGTGTTCATTACCAATTGTTTCCATGAAACTCGTTTACTATAATGAATATCACACTCACTAAAGCTTGTGTCATACTATTATGGAAAACTCGTTTCATAAAAACAATTTGTAATGAACATTCATGTACGGTCTTCTATATCCAACTCTTCTCATACTTAGCGCTACCAGACTGACTCGATGTCTCACCAGGATCCAACTTACTATCTACGGGTTATACTAGTTCTCCGTTTTAAATATTTTTAATTAAGTTATCTAACTCTTCTCATACTTTGCGCTACCAGCCTGACTCGATGTCTCATCAGGATCCAACTTACTATCTACGGGTTATACTAGTTCTCCGTTTTAAATATTTTTAATTAAGTTATCCAACTCGTCTCATACTTAGCGCTACCAGACTAACTCGATGTCTCATCAGGATCCAAATTACTATCTACGGGTTATACTAGTTCTCCGTTTTAAATACTTTTAATTAAGTTATCCAACTCTTCTCATACTTTGCGCTACCAGCCTGACTCGATGTCTCATCATGGACCAAGTTGTTTGGCAATCGCTTGATAGTTTCTCAAGTGCTTGAACGAATCGAAGTAAAACGCCTCTAAACTGGATGTTAAATTTAGTATAAATATCGGTCTTGGGGACAAGTGGCAGCTAAATGCAGGGTGAAAGTCACGCTGAAAGCTCCCCTAGGAGCATTAAGCAGCTACCTGTCTGGAAGTATCTACATTCTTCTTTACTGGATTTCCGGTTTAGAGAGGTTTTATTGTAATTGAAATTTCATCATATCCTGATTTTAGTGAACATTATTTTTTACAGAGGGATAAAGGCTAATTAAAACCTTTGAAGTCAGTAAAAAGTTAGACTGAGTTTACCCTTTACTCCAAAAATACGATTTTGCAAACAGGGTAGATCCAGATCAGACAGCTCCCGTAGGAGTCGTCTGATCAGGGTCTGCTCTGTTTGCTTATGATATAATATAGATATTATTCTACAGTTTCTGCCAATGCCAAAAAAAAAATCTTATGTCCGTGGGATATTATAACAATGAATATAATCAATATTAATGATGCCATTATTTCTTGCATAATTCATTTATGGAGTTAAGGGTTAATAAATGTACTTAACCCATTTGCTCCCAGTGGATTCTTCCATGATTATATATTGGATTAGTCCATTCTTTATCTAAGGGGTGCCTGGCCTAAAAATTCAATTTCGTTTTGTTTTATATTGAAGTTTCTATCAGCAAACAGTGTAGACTCTGATCAGACGCCGCATTATGCGGCGTCTGATCAGAGTCTACACTGTTTGCCTATGCCCCATATATGGGATCGTGGGAGCAAATGGGTTAATATAATAACCTTTTAATGCCCTTGTAAATAGAATAGACCCAAATCAGACAACTGCTGATGATCAGTATCTGCTCTGTTTGCTTATCGACAAATACAGATGTCTGCCACAGATAAACCAACATATCGTTTTCCATATACAGTGAAACCTCTCTATAACGGCCACTAAATTACATCAAATATTTTGTTTTAAAGGCAGGTGGTTGCTTAAAGCAAGGTGAAAGTAAAACAGCTTTAGGAGCGTTCTGTTTTCCTTTCACCTTGCTTTAAGCAGCCTCCTGTCCTAAATACCAACTAATTAACACAATTTAGTGGCCGTTATAGAGGTTATTTTACTGTATTGTCATAACAAGCCCAATATTAAAAAAACATAATGTCTTTATTTTTACATGTATATTCATGAGTTAAAGTGTTAAATTACAATACATTTCTGAGTACAGTATAACCTCTCTTTAACGACCAGTTAAAGGATAAACCGTGATGTCCTTAAAACCTTTACTCCATGAATATTCATGTAAGAACTAATGACGTCATGACTATTAATTAGATTATATTTTAGGATGCCACCTTGAAACATTTTTTGGCCATGACCGAAGCTGCAGAATCATATATATGTATAAATTTGAAAAGCAAACAGAGCAGACCTTGATCATACAGCTCCCATGTGAGCCGTCTGATCTGTCTCTTTTCTGTTTGTAAGGGCGTAGGTAGACGTATATATGGAGTAAAGGGTTAACTCATTTTTCACTATGTTGACAGCTACAATTCTCAATTTTGTTTTGTTAACCCTTTCCTTCATATATAAACGCGTTTTCTCGCATTTGCAAATAGAGTGTGTGTGTGTGTGTGTGGGGGGGGGGGGGGTCCTGATCAGGATCTGCTCTGTTTGCTAATGGAATGTAAAATATCTGTTTCTTTACTTTTTAAAATGGCTACAATGTAATTTATAAAGCCTTCATTGCATATATATATATATTGTAATACATAGTAAATAAGCAAGAGATCGTATGCGTATCTATAAGGATTATATACAATATTATTCATTAATGATAACATTTCTCGTCGTAGGGCACTTGTATCATAGACAAAACAATCAGTGTCTACTATGGTGTGACAATCGTTGCAAACATTTTTTTTTATTCATTTTTTTTCTTCATTTGATTTTTTTTCTTCATTTGATAATTTTTTTAATCCAATATTTTCTTTTTCTCATTCGATGTTTGAAAATCGTTCATTTGATAAAAAAAATTCTCATTTGATGTTGCTAAACGAATTTCTCAATCGTTCTTTGAACATTTTTCATTCTCATTTGATGACAGAATGAAAAACAATTTCAATTGGTTTTGCGATTTTTTTCATTCAATAATTTGCCTGATGGGATAGGCTACTAGATGGAGTTGTAAGCTCGGTTTCCGTTGGACGAACAAATCAGACTAGCTGGGAAAGGGTCAAATGAATATCAGATTTATTGTGGTTTGCACTTTTCAGTGTTGACGCCTTTTACATGCTTTGTTCAGCTAAGAATACTGAAAATAGTTCTCACGAATCCCGTGCAACAGTTGTTTCCATAAATTATGTATAAACGCCTCTAAACGACAGGAAATATCGAATATGACTTTAACTGACAGACCGTGAAGATTCAAGTCTGAACTGTTCAGCGATGAGCATTCCAATGCATTCCATCATTAAAAAGTTCATAAATGATGATTTCATTCTGAAAATTTAAACTTGTAAGTTCAAAGACGCATGTATCTACCAGTATAAGTATGTTGTATGTGCTGTATACAGATACTGTGTCTGCCATTTCAATGCACGTTAATAATTCCCTCCTAGTGACGCATTTGGAGCCTCTGTAAAAGTCACATTATGAAAGCAATGGTTTCAAAACGACACAATTAAAAAATATATCACTTTTCTCCAGTTCTATGCACGTTACATAATATATATACGTTATACTAGTATGTCGCCATAAAACAATAAAAATACGTTCGGCCCTTGGTACTTTAGGAAGCGGTCTCTATTTCGGACTCATAAATGTAATCAAAGCTTGCTTGAATGCCATTCTAGTAACGTTAAATCTCGCACCGACGCTAAATGTCGCACTCAAGACGTTAGCTGTCGCCATAAAACAATAAATTAGAACTGAACTCATCGATGTCAATAGTTTATACTAGCAAATAGTCTGTTTGCTGTGCCCCTCAAGATGAAAAGGGGAAATGTTCCAAAATAAGATCTGGACGGGTATTCATTAAACCTTCGGGGAATTAATTGTTTAATGCAGAATAAAACTAATGTAGACAGCTTTAACCCTTCGCTTGCTGAATTTAAAATACATTTCTCCTTCTTTACCCATGCCCTGTTGTATAATTACATATATCTTCACTGTGTACAAGTATATCGCTGTGCAATCACTGCTGTGGAGTACATTGGTTGCACAATCAACTTGTAAATAGTGCAGACCCTGATGATACAGCTCCTGCAGGAGCTGTCTCATCTGGGTCTTCACTATTTACAGGTAGGTATATTGACGTGAATAGCAAGCGAAGGGTTAAGCATTACATGTACTTTCTTCCTGCATCATACT
Organism: Azorinus chamasolen; assembly: GCA_963576725.1. Lineage (NCBI taxonomy): Eukaryota > Metazoa > Mollusca > Bivalvia > Cardiida > Solecurtidae > Azorinus > Azorinus chamasolen. The sequence goes on from OY755243.1 coordinate 71,424,190, forward strand.
TTTTTCAGATGTCGTTGTAGAGAGGTTTTACTGTACTTTGTTTTGCCCACTTTAACTGTTTGTGCTATTTGGTGAATATTATTTTCATGATATTAGGGAAAGCGCTTAGCCAAAAGTACTGCAACAAATCCAAATTTGACTAAACGGATTTTATTTGCAGTAGGTCAAGTGTTCGCAAATGCACTTTAAATGAAACCTGAAGTATTATGTAGTATTGTGAAGCATTGTCCCGTTCATACTTGTTTGATCTAGATGCTCTATACATGTTGAAAAAATTCTTTCACTGATGCCGTAGACCCCCTTTAAACCGGCATTCTAGAAGAGAAGAAGTTAGGTACTGTTAGACAGGTGAGTGCTTTATGCAGGGTAAAGGTCATGCCAAAAGCTCCTCTATTAACCCATTACCTCATAGGCTATTCTTAGATACAACCTCTTTGAATAAATCTACCGAAAAGGAGCATTAAGTAGAGAAAAGGAAAATTTTAGAATTTTGTAGTTTGAAACCATTGTGACAAATAGAGCATTTGCTCCTATAGGAGCAAGTGCTCTATTTGTCACAATGGTTTCACAAAGCAACTTTTACAGAGTCGTCAAAAGTCTTCATTATGAGGGAATGGGTTAAGCTGCCAACTGTCTCCAAGACCGATATTTATACTAAACGTCCGCTTTAGAGTGGTTTTACTGTACTATATTTTCAAATGACCATCACGGGCATCTTTGGTGTTTATATTCCAGGGGCGTAGCTGACTAAATGTAATGTACGCGATTTGGTTATATGGGTCCGGGGGCATACTTCTCTGGGAAAATTTAGAATTGTGTAGTTTTGAAACCATTGTAATACATAGAGCATTTGCTCCTATAGGAGCAAATGCTCTATTTATCACAATACTGTGGTTTCAAAAGGTGACTTTTACAGAGGTGTAAACGGGCACTGATTTAGATCAATATGCGGGAATGACTTAAGCTTACATGGCAAGACAGACCGTTTATCAAAGTCTGCCCATTAGCGTACAATTGTTGTATTCTTTTTATACTATTTTGGCCATACTAATGTTTTTTTACCTTTCAGATCGATGTTACGCACGTTCACAGGTGCTTATCGCTAGCTACGCCCTTGCATTCCCATTATCCGTAAAGTCGTTCCTCTGTAAGTTTTGCTCTTTGATTTTCTTCAGAAAAATGGCCCCGACACTTTGCGACACGTGGCTCTATGGAACTTTTGAATGATGAACAGGTTCAAATATACGACACCTTGGAGCGGTTCCGAGAGTATAAATATTTGGCTATAATTGATACCGACGAGTTTGTCGCTCCAAATATGAGCTTGATCAAAAGTTATCCAGAGCTAATGGTGAGTAGTACAGTAGATGTACCTAGGCCCATTTCTGATTAAAACCCGTTTAAGGGACATAGGAAAACAGTACAGAGCCAGATCAGAGGGCCCTTCAACAATCGTCTGGTGCATGTAAGGTTCTACTCTGTTTGCACGTCATGCATTTTGACCAGCCGCTCTTGATTTGCGTAAACCATTGCAAACAGTCCAATTTTGATTAAGGTCTAAAATTCTTGATTACGGGAAAACTGTTTGTTTGGCATTCGCATTAGACCCGGATCAGAGGGGTCCTGGTCAAGGTCTGTAATATGTTTTCAATGAAAATTGTCTCGCAAATGATACCATTCGTATGGCATATTTGTGTTGTGATACCGTTAAACCCAATAAGCTGGGAACCAGAATGGCCCGTCATGCTTTCCTCTAGACAAATACTCACTGATACCGATTATTCTGTATTGTCATTTGCTTGAGTACAATAACTGGTCCCATGACTCTTATTTCGCTAAATAAATTTTCGTCTGCAGCAATTGTGGTCGGCTTTAATTCTTAAAATAGAATTTCTGTTGTTTCTTTCCAAACAAATGGCCAAAGTGTCAAACGGTTTGGAGCCTGATGAGACGCCTCATTATGTGGTGTCTCTCACCTGGATCCAAACTTTTTGCATAGGTAATCACGGTTTTGCCTCAAGCATGCAAAGAGTTAACCCTTTATTCCATAAATACGCCGTTCTATGACATAGCAAACGGAGAAGACCCAGATCAGACAGCCAAAATAGTTAACTCTTTATACCATAAATACGCCGGTCTATGACCTTGCAAACGGAGAAGACCCAGATCAGACAGCCAACTCGCATAGGAGTCGTCTGATCAGGGTTTGTTCTGTTGCATATATATGATATACTTTGGATAAGATTCTACAGTTTTTGCCATTGCTTTACATTCCCGTGTCCAAGTGTTTATTAATATTCAATATGTTATTATTTCTTACATGAACATTCATAGATGTATAGTGCCAGAACTGACTTACTTTACTTAGCTTTTTACTCCATAAATATGCCTGTAGCAGCCAGCTGTTCAGGTCTGATCTGTTTACCTTTGGAATAATACAGATCTGTATCCATGCTTATAAAACATTTTAGTTGAGTCTGAGTTCGTTCTCAAGTTTTTGATTGGTCAGATTTGAGCTTGAGAACAAACTCAGACTCAACTAAAAAGCGTTATAAGCATGGACCCTAATTTTACAGTTTCTGCACAAATCCGCAATTTCATGCCTTTTTAAAAATGCATCTAATTTATATTCACAATGTTTTCATTTCTTAAAGGAATAGAAATGGAAAATGTGTTAGGGAAACTCTGATAGTGCAAATTAAATCGACATATAACTGTTTGATACGTATACTTTCTTATCGATTTCAAACCTAATAGTAATCTATTTTACCACCCGTTTGTGAATTACATTTAATAACTAGGACTTGACGGCGATAAAATGATAGAAACGCTGACACATAATGCCAATGACTTAAACTGAACGGTTGTCATAGAAACAGCCACCTTATAAAGAGTATTGTCACGGGAACATTCATATTCTCAGTCAATCATCTATTTCCTACAACTCGATGTCATTGAACACCTGTAATGGGTGATGCACGGAAAGTCTAACTGGTCATGTCAGTTATATAAATGTATTTGCATCGTTTATCAACCAATATATCATGAATATACGTTTAAGAAGATAGAGACATCATGAATATTCATAAGCTTAATTTTAATGGTATATCAACACAGAGTAAAATTTCTTTTATTACTAGCTGTTGTGCAGAAACTAAAACAAGAACACAACATTGTGTGGCAATATCTGTGTGTTCTAAACACCTACACTGTGGTCATTAAAATATAATTCTGGACAATGTCTGTATGCTCTAAATACTTGTACTATAGTCATTGAAATATAATTCTTGACAATGTCTGGATGCTCTAAATACTTGTACTATAGTCATTGAAATATAATTCTTGACAATGTCTGGATGCTCTAAATACTTGTACTATAGTCATTAAAATATAATTCTGGACAATGTCTGTATGCTCTAAACACTTGTACTATAGTCATTGAAATATAATTCTTGACAATGTCTGTATGCTCTAAATACTTGTACTATAGTCATTGAAATATAATTCTTGACAATGTCTGTATGCTCTAAACACTTGTACTATAGTCATTGAAATATAATTCTTGACAATGTCTGGATGCTCTAAACACTTGTACTATAGTCATTGAAATATAATTCTTGACAATGTCTGGATGCTCTAAACACTTGTACTATAGTCATTGAAATATAATTCTTGACAATGTCTGGATGCTCTAAACACTTGTACTATAGTCATTGAAATATAATTCTTGACAATGTCTGGATGCTCTAAATACTTGTACTATAGTCATTGAAATATAATTCTTGACAATGTCTGGATGCTCTAAACACTTGTACTATAGTCATTGAAATATAATTCTTGACAATGTCTGGATGCTCTAAATACTTGTACTATAGTCATTGAAATATAATTCTTGACAATGTCTGGATGCTCTAAATACTTGTACTATAGTCATTGAAATATAATTCTTGACAATGTCTGGATGCTCTAAATACTTGTACTATAGTCATTGAAATATAATTCTTGACAATGTCTGGATGCTCTAAATACTTGTACTATAGTCATTGAAATATAATTCTTGACAATGTCTGGATGCTCTGATCACCTGTACTATAGTCATTGAAATATAATTCTTGACAATGTCTGGATGCTCTGATCACCTGTACTATAGTCATTGAAATATAATTCTTGACAATGTCTGGATGCTCTGATCACCTGTACTATAGTCATTGAAATATAATTCTTGACAATGTCTGTATGCTCTGATCACCTGTACTATAGCCATTGAAATTTAATTCTGGACCTGTATCACTTAATTTCGTACTACAAAATAAAATAGTGTTGGTCCTTTAACCCATTACGTCATAGACTATTTTTAGATCCTACCTCTTTAAATAGATCTACCGAAAAGGAGCATTAACTAGAGAAAAGGGAAATTATAGAATTTTATAGTTTGAAACCATTGTGGTAAATAGAGCATTTGCTCCTATAGGAGCAAATGCTCTATTCATCACAATGGTTTCACAAAGTGACTTTTAGAGAGTCGTCAAAAGTCGTCAATATGAGGGAATGGGTTAATTTGCCTAATGCTACTACTCCATGTAACCAGAATATCGCACATTCTAGTGTCCTGCAATTAACCCTTTACCTCATATATACACGCGTTTACACGCATTTTGAAACAGAGTAGACTCAGATCAGACAGCCCCTGTAGGGTCTACTCTGTTCGCTTATTACACGATATAGATCTGATTTTTAAGTGTTTGTGTTAGCCAAACATTCTCCTGAAACATTTATACAAAATCAGCTGATAAATATCCAGGATATCATTATTTTAACATGAATATTGAGGACGGAAAGGGCTAAGGCTAACTTCGCACGACACAAATTATCGCCAGTCCTACGTGGAAATTGCGATCGTCTTATGTTAGAACTTACGATGAGTTCAGTCCCTCTGTAGTAGGACAAGCTCAGAGCAGACTCAGATCAGGCTCCATGCTTATAAAGCTTTTAGTTGGGTCTGAGTTCGTTCTCAAGCTTTTGATTGGTCAGATTTGAGTTCTCAAACTTTTGATTGGTCAGATATGAGCCAAAGGCTCAATTCTGACCAATCAAAAACTTGAGAACGAACTCAGACTCAACTAAAAGTTTTATAAGCATGGACCCAGAGGGCTCATACAGGAGCAATCTGATCAGGGTTTACTATGCTTGCTTATAAATTAAGTTAGATTTGATTCTACAGTTTCTCACCTGGCCGAGTGTTTACGCGTCATTATAAAAATTGCAAATTAATATTCATGCTGTTATAATTTCTTACATAAATATTAATTGCGTTAAGGGTTAGCTCTTTACTCCATAAATACACTTTTCTACACCTTTCTGATTCCCTAGTTTCTGCTTTGACAAAACTTTCATGTGTTAATATGCCATTTTAAATATAAATCTAATTAAAATACATGATGTAATCATTTACCCTATGAATATCCATGAAGTAAATGATTAAACCCGTTCCCTCATATTGACGCCTCTGTAAAAATCACTTCTTGAAACCAATTTGATAAATAGAGCATTTGCTACATACGAGCAAATGCTCTATTTATCACACTGGTTTCAGAACTATACAATTCTAAAATGTTCCTTTTCTCTATATACTAGTTAATGCTCCTTTTCGGTAGGTTTATTCAAAGAGGTTGGGTATAAAATAGCCTATGAGGCCAGGGGTTAAGAGAGATGCAATATTAATGCAAGACATAAGTAGACAGAAAGATGCTCTCCCATAGGAGATTTATACACTGCATTGCATTAAATAACCCTTTACGTGATAGAGACGCTATTTTACGCCCATACAAATAGATACGACCCAGATCAGACAGGTCGTTAAGGAGAACAGACACACTAGATCGAAAAGGGCTATAGTTCTATACAGAACTCCTATCATATATGATAAGAGTTATGTATAGAAATGTATAGAACTGTAGTCTTTTTCGAAACTAGTGCCAGTGTATATAGGAGTCGTATGTTGGGGGAAGTGCTCTACTTGCTCATGGAATTCTACAGGGTCCATGCTTATAAAGCTTTTTAGTTGAGTCTGAGCTCGTTCTCAAGCTTTTGATGTTCTCAAGCTTTTGATTAGACAGATTTGAACCAAAGGCTCAAATCTGACCAATCATAAACTTGAGAACGAACTAAAAGTTTTATAAGCATGGACCCAGATTCTGTCGTAGTCAAACATTGTTCACATGCCATTATAAAGGTTCAGCTTATTACTGTTCATTCGAGTAGTATATATGACATAATTATTCACCAGATAAAGGGTTAACCCTTCGCTTGCTGAATCTTAAAATACATTTCGCTGTGCAATCGCTGCTGTGGAGTGCATTGGTTGCACAATCAACTTGTAAATAGTGCAGACCCTGATGAGACAGCTCCTGCAGGAGCTGTCTCATCTGGGTCTTCACTATTTACAGGTAGGTATATTGACGCGAATAGCAAGCGAAGGGTTAAAGACCTTTATATTTATACTAAGTGATCACTGAATGTAGTTTCTTTTGCATTGTTACTTTGAACAGAAACATTTGATGGCGACATATCAGACAGCTGGAACATTTCAGCTGCAGACCCAGCTGTACATCACATCATGGGGCAAAACTGACCCTACAAATGATCTGCTGATAACACAGTACTGTAATAGGACAGAGACCGGTCAGGATAGAATGAAACTTATACACGTGAACGATAGAATTCGACCTGAAACAGTCTGGATCCATAACGGAGTCCCCAAACAAGGATACAAAAAGTAAGTTGTTTACTGTCTTGAAGAGCTTACACATTTTAATTATGTTGCTGAGAATGTCGCATCTGTAATTACATAACAGTTTGGGTCTCATCATCAGAATCAAACAGGGCCCATGCTTATAAAGCTTTTTAGTTTAGTCTGGGTTCGTTCTCAAGCTTTTGATTGGTCAGATATGAGTTCTCAAGCTTTTGATTAGTAAGATTTGAGCCAAAGGCTCAAATCTGACCAATCAAAAACTTGAGAACGAACTCAGACTCAACTAAAAGTTTTATAAGCATGGATCCTGTTTTAAAAGAAAGGGGAAGAAAATCAAAAAATGTAGCAGACGACAAGGTTTGCAGATGACAGTATTTGGCAGCGAAAGAGTATCAAGAACGTTCAGATCTGCTTGATACATAGCAGATATTAGGTTTGATCGTTGAATTCTAAAATATTTAAGCGAACAATGCCTTTACATGCTATCTTTTAACCCATACCCTCATATTGACAACTCTGTAAAAGTCACTTTGTGAAACCATTGGGATAAATAGAGCATTTGCTCCTATAGGAGCAAATGCTCTATTTATCACAATGGTTTCAAACTACAAAATTCTATTTTTTCCTTTTCTCTAGTTAATGCTTCTTTTCAGTAGATTTGTTCAAAGAGGTTGGGTCTAAATATAGCCTATGAGGTAATGGGTTAAATCATCGAATGGATTTAAACTACATTTCGAAAGAGTGGTCTTCAATGTGACCCTCTGTCAAAATTATATAAATCGTTCCAATCTAATGCATAAGTAGGTCACACGGGTAAATACAAACTTTGAACATTGTCAAAAACATCCTTATATAAATGCTCTATAAGCATTCACATGAGCTAAACTCAATGGACTGATTCGTAGATGGTCTTCTATAAAAGTGAACTACAGAGACCAGGACAATTTGATTAATGTACACAAAATATCAATTGGGCTATTAAAGATGTATTATGTGCATATTTCGTATTAATCAAGCAACACCAGAAGCTGTACATATATACAGACACTAAAAATAATGCTTACAACCCATTTTCCGACAGGATATTTTTGTTCAGCTAAATATTATCGCTATCCGAATACTGCTAAAGTCTTTAAAAGGAACCTCGTTTTTTAGACATGGGGATTTTGTACGGAAATCAGCGGACATCTTCGGCCAAGTTCTGAATGAGTCTAATTCTATTTCGGAACAACGCTTTTCATATTAATTAGGTTGTTATCACATGTACAATGGCTGACACTGGTTTTTGGCCTACATATACATGGAATGATTATTTCAGGTTTGTAAATTTGAATCTTACGACATATTCCGGCCAATAGCGAACGCTGTTCCGTTGGATTTCGTAGCAATCCATGTTTCTATTTTTTTCGATACAAACAACCATTTACTAACTATGCTGTTTAGTGATAAATAAGTGTTAAGGTACATATATTCCGATTCTGAAGTCACTTTGAAACGCAAAATACATCTTAACCAGTTGAGCGATACGGAGAACCAGCATGACCCTCTTGTGTTTTTATAGATGAAATGCAGAAAATAAAGATAAGTTTTCTTGCAATTCGTGTTTAATTAATGTTTATACATTTCCTTGCCGTTTATACATTTTCTTGCTACTCACATTCATACAATGCATTGTTTGTTTATGTTTTCTTGTAATTGACTTTTATACATTTTTGTAATTAATGTTGTGTACATTTTCTTATAATTGTCGATTATACAGTGTTCTAATCGGTGTTTTTCTTGTAATTTACGATTATGCATTTTCTTTAAAAGTACGTTTGTACATATTTTACAGTTAATGTTTAATCATCTTCATGAGGTGATGTGTATGCATTTTTAGCTCACCTGGCACAAAGTGCCAAGGTGAGCTATTGGGATGATCCTATGTCCGGCGTCCGTCGTCGTGCGTCGTGCGTATGTGCGTATGTGCGTTGTGCGTTGTGCGTCGTGCGTATGTGCGGGCGTCAACACTTTACTTAAACATCTTCTTCTCTGGAACTACAAAGCCAAGAGCTTTGATATTTGGTATGTAGTATGATGTAATGGTCCTCTACAAAGATTGTTCAAATTATGTCCCCCGGGCCAAAAATGGCCCCGCCCCAGGGCTTATCAGTTTTTCATAGGAAAATCTTTAAAAATCTTCTTCTCTGAAACTGTAAGGCATAGACCTTTGATATTTGGTATGTAGCATCATCTAATGGTCCTCTACTAAGATTGTTCAAATTATTACCCCTGGGCCAAAAATGGCCCCGCCCCGGGGCTTATCAGTTTTTCATAGGAAAATCTTTAAAAATCTTCTTCTCTGAAACTGTCAGGCATAGACCTTTGGTATTTGGTATGTAGCATCATCTAATGGTCCTCTACTAAGATTGTTCAAATTATGACCCCTGGGCCAAAATTGGCCCCGCCCCAGGGCTTATCAGTTTTTCATAGGAAAATCTTTAAAAATCATCTTCTCTGAAACTGTAAGGCATAGACCTTTGATATTTGGTATGTAGCATGATCTAATGGTCCTCTACTAAGATTGTTCAAATTATTACCCCTGGGCCAAAAATGGCCCCGTCCCGGGGCTTATCAGTTTTCCATAGGAAAATCTTTAAAAATCTTCTTCTCTGAAAATGTAAGGCATAGACCTTTGATATTTGGTATGTAGCATCATCTAATGGTCCTCTACTAAGATTGTTCAAATTATGACCCCTGGGCCAAAAATGGCCCCACCCCGGGGCTTATCAGTTTTTCATATGAAAATCTTTAAAAATCTTCTTCTCTGAAAATGTAAGGCATAGACCTTTGGTATTTGGTATGTAGCATCATCTAATGGTCCTCTACTAAGATTGTTCAAATTATGATCCCCAGGACAAAAATGGCCCCGCCCCAGGGCTTATCAGTTTTTCATAGGAAAATCTTGAAGAAATCATCTTCTCTGAAACTGTAAGGCATAGACCTTTGATATTTGGTATGTAGCATGATCTAATGGTCCTCTACTAAGATTGTTCAAATTGTGACCCCTGTGCCAAATATGGCCCCGCCCCGGGGCTTATCAGTTTTTCATAGGAAAATCTTTAAATATATTCTTCTCTAAAATTATAAGGTATAGACCTTTGTTATTTGGTATGTAGCATTATTTAATCGTCCTCTACTAAGATTAATCAAAATATGACCCCGGACCAAAAATGGCCCCGCCCAAGGGCTTATCAGTTTTTCATAGGAAAATCTTTAAAAATCCTCTCCTCCAGAACTGTAAGGTCTAGGCCCTTGATATTTGGTATGTAGCATCATCTAATGGTTTTCTACCAAGATTATTCAAATTATTACCCCTGGGTCAAAAATGGCCCCGCCCTGGGGCTTATCAGTTTTTCATATGAAAAGCTTTAAGAATCTTCTTCTCCAAAACTGTAAGGCAGAGACCTTTAATATTTGGTATGTAGCGCTATCTAATAGTTTTCTACCAAGATTGTTCAAATTATGTCCTCTGGGTTGAAAACTTCCCCGCCCAGGGGCATATCAGTTTTTTATAGGAAAGTTTTTAAAAATCTTCTCTTAAAAATCTTTAAAAGTCTTCTCTGAACTTGTAAGGCATAGACCTTAGATATTTGGTATGTTGCATTATCTAATGGTCCTCTACCAAGATTTTCAAATTATGAATCCCCGGATCAAAATTGACCCCGCCCTGGGGCTTAACAGTTTTTCATAGGAAAATCTTTAAGGTCTAGACTCTTTATATTTAGTATGTAGCATCATCTGATGGTTTTCTACCAAGATTTTTCAAATTATGCAATCTGTCATTGAAATCATTAATCTGTTACGAACAGGTGAGCGATTAAGGGCCATCATGGCCCTCTTGTTTGTAATATGCGTTGATACATTTTCTTGTAATTAACGTTTATAAATTTTCTTATCAACTGATATATGTTTATGATCTTTCTAGTAATTGACGTTTATACATTGTTTTGTAACTGGCGTTTATGTATTTTCTTGCAATTGACGTAGATACATTTTTTTGTAATTGACGTTTATACATTTTCTTGCAATTGACGTATTGTTTTGTAACTGAAGTTTATGTATTATCTTGTAATTGACGTTGATACATATTCTTGTAATTGACATTTATACATTTTCTTGTAATTGACATTAACCTATTTTGTAGTAATTGACGTTTATATATTCTCTTATAGTTTAAACATATTTTATTTCAATAAATATTGAAAGGGGGTTGGGCCACAAGTTCTTCCAACATTAGTTACGACCCTTCCCCTACAATTTTAACATTGCAATTGAGTATTTAGCGCACTTTCTTGCAGTTGCGTTTTATACATTTCCCCCAGTTATTGGCTATCTGTTAAGTGTTAACAATTTAACGGATTTGCACTAGGAGGGAACATGTCAGATTATTGTAAACGGTATAGAAAAACCACATCGTCGATAATGCGACGTCTGCTTGTCAGGTTGGACAATATGCACTGCATACGGTTTAAGGGTGTATATCCTTATTGAAATATCCCTTTGAATCCGGCGACTGGTTTATGTACTCACTTTAGATAAAACTCCATGCAGTACATTTTGTCGTTGTACGGCAATCTTGTAGAATGTGTTAATGTGTCTTAAGATTATGTTTCTTTTGAACACAGAGTTCAAGTGAATGACACGGAAGTGGTTCTCAAGCATTACCGTACCTGTCGGGATGAGTGGTTGACAAACACGACCAAAACCAAATGCTTTGGTGGATTTCGCATGCAGTATGACCCGTACATGAACATAATAGCTAGGAAAATCGGGTCCCGTATCCGCAAAACCAGAGACACCTTAGGACTGTGAGCGATGTCGCATCTAATATTTTTTAAATATGGTAAGGTCTCGCTATTACGATCACTCACAAGAAGTATAATTCTGGATATTTAAAACAGATAGTAGCTTAAAGCAGGATAAAAGTTACGTGGAGAGCCATATAGTTGCTAAATTACGACCATGCAAAAAGTATAATTCTGGACACTGCAGAACCCCTCTAAAGCGACAATTTTATGAGTACACATAGTCGTCTTTTGATGCAGGCGATTGCTTTACCGATTTGTGCCCAGTGGATTCTTCCATGATTATATATCGGATTAGTCCATTTTTTATCTAAATTTTCAATTTCGTTTTGATTTATATTGAAATTCCTATCAACAAACAGTGTAGACTCTGATCAGAGTCTACACTGTTTGCCTACGTCTCATATTTGGGATCGTAGGAGCAAATGGGTTAATGCAGGATGAAAGTGATGCAGAAAGCTCCTATAGGAGCTTTCTGCATAACTTTCGTTCTGCATTAAGCTACAACCTGCCTCCACGACTCAGTATAAGATCTCATTTTGGTGACCGCATGAGAGGGATTTAACGATATTTAAACAGACTATAGCTTTATGCAGAATAACCGGATCTGCACTATTTACAAGTTGATTGTGCAACCAGCGCACTCCACAACAGTGACTGCACAGCGAACTACTTGTACACGGTGAAGATATATGTAATTAAACAACAGGGAATGGGTAAAGAAGGAGAAATGTATTTTAAAATTCTGCAAGAGAAGGGTTAATTACACTTCAAGAACCGCTGTAGTAAAGTGATAGTCTCTACTTGCAACGTGTTTTAAAATACTTAGCAATTACATAAATTATTTGTTTATATCCTGAAAGGAAGTATATCGCAAGAAAAACAATGGAGTAAGATCCAAAGAAGACAGAACTTTAATAATGCGCTTGATATGTTATTCAGCAATGAATTTATATTTATTCGGCTCGCATTTTCGATAATAACATTTTGTTGCAGAACAAAAATTATAGGTAACGATGAAAACGGTTCATTTTGTATAACAGGGCCATTTTTCGATATAAATTAAAATTGACAAGCTTCATAATAATGGCTGAACATAACAAATACCAAATACCAAAACATGCGTTCATTGTATGGGCTTCCTCTTTAACATGTACAAAATGAGGAATATTTACATATATCTTCTTTAATAATACAGTTGAACTTCGATAACTCGAACTTCAAGGGTCTATACAAATTAGTTCGAGATAACAGAGGTTCGAGTCATCCGAATCATAATCTGACCAATATCTCAAGTTTACAGCTTAATGCAGGTCGAAAGTAATGCTGAAAGCTCCTGCAGGAGTGTTTGTATACATGTGTAGTAATAAATTTCAGAACAATTCTGTATTGTAATTTTTGGAATGACCGAACTTTTAGTTCGAGTTATCCGAAGTTCGAATTATCCGAGTCGAGATATCGAAGTTCAACTGTATCTACAATTAACAAACAACAATTATTTTGCTACCTTGTGTCCCCTCAGGATGAAAATGGAGGCTTTCCACAATGAAATTTAGACGAGTTTTCTTCAAATAATATGGGAAGAAATGGGTTAAGCCTAAACATTCTAAACAGTTATATTGCTTTACATCATGACCAGAGTCAAATAGTTGGATCCTTATTAAACATCGACGAACTGGGTCCAAACTGTTTATATAAAGGTCTACGGTTGTGTTGCGTTGAATGTTAACCGTAACTGTAAAGCATTTGATCTAAACAGTGACATCGGTTTAATGTATTATGTTTATTAATCGTTGAACATGCAATGTTTCAGATATTAAAGATCCGCTTGACAACATGATAGTTTCCTACTTGTTGACCTAAGATTATATGAAGAAACACATTAAAAATAGTTTGATAAAAAGTTAAAAGAAAATGTTAAAACATGATGAAACAATTCTGACTCGACTGGGACTCGAACCCAGGGCTTTTGGCTTACCATGTCAACACACCAACGACTGAGCTACCAAGCCACACAGTCCAAAGCCAATCATTTATTTCACTACAATCTCTACTCGGCTACAAACACACTCTCTAAACAAGGATTCGTCCCAAATTCTTACTCAAAGAACACTCCACGAGTTTCTATTACAAATCTCGTTCATATAAATCACCCTGCGGGTTATTTACATTGGGCGCCAAATGTACCATGGTGAAAAATTTGTGACTCGACTGGGACTCGAACCCATGGCCTTTGGCTTATCATGCTAACACTCAATCGACTGAGCTACCAAGCCACACAGTCAAACATATCTCCCCGGCTACAATGTATTTAATACTTTTTCACTATTAATTTTTTTAGACCTCCACCGTCCGTCAATATTTAAGCAACAATTTGAATATAAATTAACACAATGCTTGGATTTGTACATAAAATTTAAGTTTTAGCCATTGTTAAACAATTTAGAATAAGATCTTACATATTTAGCAATCAGAGCAGACCCTGATTAACCCATTACCTCATAGATTATATTTAGATAAACCTCTTTGAATAAATCTTTAGGATTTTTTTTAGAATTTTGTAGTTTGAAACCATTGTGATAAATAGAGCATTTGCTCCTATAGGAGCAAATGCTCTATTCATCACAATGGTTTCACAAAGTGACTTTTACAGAGTCGTCAAAAGTCGTCAATATGAGGGAATGGGTTAAACAGCTCATATAGGAACTGTTAGGACTCATGTATGGTTCTGGACGGGTGGTAAAATCATACTTACAGTTAATACATACTTCGATATCTCGAACTCAGATAACTCGAACTTCGGGATAACTCGAACAAAAATTTCAGTTCTTCCAAAACTTACAATATACAATTGCTTTAAAACGTATTGGTACAGATATCTACATACACATGTGACAGCTTAATACAGGTTTAAAGTAATGCTGAAAGCTCCTACAGGAGCTTTCAGCATTACTTTAAACCTGTTTTAAGCTGTGCCTTTGAGATATTGTTCAGATTAGAAATCGGATGACTCGAACTTTTGTTATCTCGAACTAATTTGTATAGTCCCTTGAAGTCGAGTTATCGAAGTTCAACTGTAATTCATATTATGTATTTGGGTTTAGAAGGCAACAAATGGTAATATGCTGAGTGTGTACTTCTTATTACTCATACAATGAATCTTACTTGCTATGCTTTATTTCTCTGATAACATTTAGTTGTGGAATTTCACATTTTTATCACTATATACAAGTAACAAATGGTGAAAATATCTTGTGTATCCCAACTCCTCATATATCATTTGAAGAAATTGTTTCAAACTTTTTCAGATGAACAACCTTGTTGCGATGATAGTTGTAAAGACGGGAACTTATGCTGCAATTATTTTGGCACTTTGAAACTTTCTTCAGTATTACATTTAGTGAAAAGTATATTGTGTGTCCAACTTCTCATACTCCATTTGGGGAAATTAATTCACAGAGGATATGAAGATGGTTGTTAAAACAGGAATTTTTGTTATGACTATTTTCAAGAGTTCTAGTTTCAGTAAAATCATATACAGTAAAGCCTGTCTTAGACAGCCATCGAAAAAGGTCTATTCATGGGCCAATAAGGCAGATACAGCTTAATGCAGATCAAAAGTAATGCAGAAATTTGCTATATGGGCTGTCTTCATTACATTTGTCCTGCATACAAGCAACCACATGTTTTAAGATGATTCCGTTAAAACTTTCACACATAACAACCTGGATGGTTATAAAGAGGTAAATGCTTATGGTGCCGAAATTATAGAATTAATGTTTTCACCTGAAACTTAGTACACTATCGCCACAAGTGGGGTATCCATGTCCTATGGACACAGTATTCTAGTTTTTTTGTTTCTTACTGTATTATGAAAAAGTCAAACACATACTTTTAAAATACAAATGTATATCTATCCGTCAATCACTCCATCCGTCCAACCAGCCTTCTGTACATTATAAACATTTTATTAGTACATATTCATGATGCCATTTCTTACATGAGTATTTAACAGGCAAAGGGTGGCCCTGGTACTGTAGTACCAAATTCAATGTATATTTCGAAGTTGTGCATGGATTCTCCCACGCCAAGAAGAAACAAACCTTTTTAAGTTGATGAGTACTGATACAACTGCTTAACCCTTAATCAGCTGAATAATTAACACTGGTTCCTGCGTTTAATATTAAACAAAAATGTATCAAACGTTACCACGGAATGAAATATTTATAAAAAAAAACCCAAATGCAGACCCTGATCAAAAGACTTCCACGATATCCATATCTCGGTATACACTGTTTGCAAAGGTATACTCGGTTCATGCACATTAACCCATTCCCTCATATTGCCGACTCTGTAAAAGTCACTTTGTGAAACAATTGTGATAAATAGAGCATTCACTTGAAAATATTAATATCAGGCAGGAATGAAAGTATTCTCCTAATGACATTTCCTCAACGAATAAGTAAATTCATGTTGGATGACCTTGTGCAACCGATTATGTAGTAACGCCCGGCTCTGCTTATCAAGCAAAACATACTGGTTCGGAAATGTACGATTGGATTTAAATATAGAATGGAGAAAGTCTGAGTTGACTCATTCCCTCCTATGGATGCATTTTGACACCATTGTGAAATACTGGTTTGAAACCATTGTGAACAAGCAAATTCATAGACTTTATATCCCCTGCCAAAGGTATTGATGTAGGCTGAAGTTTTTCACGCACACGTCGATTAATTTTAAAGTTAAATAAACACCATTGACTAAATGGGCGGTATGAATCAGTGATGAATGAATCATTATTTGTAATCGCCAAGTGATAAAGCTGACTTTGATATGGAGTTCATGAAAAAGGATTTTACAAATAGTAATGTGTTTTCGTGTTGATTCCAGAAGTGATATGTGACATTGACAACATCGTGTGAAACTCTTCTGAAATTTGTATATGAAAACTATTTCCGTAAATTATTGATATTTGGAAAAAACAACAACCCAAAAATCAGTGAAATGACGTCACAAATTTGTCTCAAATGTCTTTACGCATGAGTGGATACAACATTAAATCAGACGCTGTGTAGATGGCCACCTCGGGGAGAAGTTTGAAGACTTTGTCCAAAATGATCCCTACAATAAGATATTTTTCAAAATAAACAATGGTAATGATAATACGTCCACACAGTTTATATAATATTTTCTTCCAGTGTTTTATAAATAAAACAAAATCAGATTTTCAACTAGATCTAGCATAATATGTGAATGTCTACAAACTTTCCGTAAGAAAGCAAGGTTTAAGATGTCACCTGGCTCTAAATTTCATTACAAGTACAATCGAACTATCTGATGTCGGACATAAAACATGGAGAGATGACTTCCTTAAAAGAACAACACCGAACATGTTGCGCCAGGTTGTTCACATTACAAATGAAAAGAAGTGTCTATCTTTCTAGGTCTACAAGTCTGACGTCTTCTAATGAAAGCCAGTCTACTTGTAGCGAGCCGTATTCAAGTGATTGCCAGCAAACGGGTAGTGTAAAGTGTTGTGTTAGGGTACCCATGGAAACAAATGATACAAATGTGGCAATTTTAAGTGTTCTGACAGATCTGAGAGCATCAAATGAAGAAATTAAAAATGAATTGTCCCCAGTCAAGCCATATTTCAATAAATCTATAGAGAACCACAACACATGCGAAACTGTGAAGCACAACACTTTACTAAATCCAACAAAACAAGCTGTACCATCAATTTCATTGGACAAGAAAACACATAGTCCACCTAAATCTTCTAAATCCTCCACTAGACATCAACCTGTGGGGAGGAAAATTCTAGTTGCTGGCTGACAGTTCCATTATCAACTAGAACTACCACTATTAAAGGTGATTAATACCCCCACTAGCACATTTGACACAGAGATGGGGCCAATGTAGGACCACTTCAGTCCGTAGTACTACCCATCAACTAAGATATCATTATTATACCTATCTTAGGGTCTAAACTGTAACTTAATATAATGGGGAGATAATTCAATAATGATGTGAAGAAGTAAAACCAACAATCACAGGAGTACAATTTAAGATGGTATTTAACAATACAGCAATTTTTTTTAAAAAAAAAGTTCCAAGTTGAAGTGTGTGTGTATGCGTTTAATTATGTCTCCCCCATATTTATATGGGGGAGACATGTTGTTTTCGTGAGAGTTGTCTGTCTGTCTGTCCGTCTGTCCGTCCGTCCGTCTGTCTGTCTGTCCGTCTGTCCGTCTGTCCGTCACACTTTTTGTCCGGACGATAACTTCAATATGCCTGATGCCAGTTGATTGAAACTTCATATATGGAAAGAGCATAATGAGAGGAATTGTCATGCACAAGGTCCATAACTCTGGCTTCACTAATATAGGAGTTATTGCCCCTTGTAAAAAAAATAGCACTTTTTTGTCCGGACGATAACTCCTATATGGCTCATGCCATTGGAGTGAAACTTCATATATGGAAAGATCATGCCAAGAGGAAGTGTCATACACAAGGTCCATAACTCTGGCTTCACTAATAATGGAATAATGGAGTTATTGCCCCTTGTAAAACAAAATAGCACTTTTTTGTCCGGACGATAACTCCTATATGGCTCATGCCATTGGGATGAAACTTCAATTATGGAAATATCATGAGGAGAGGAAGTGTCATACACAAGGTCCATAACTCTGGCTTCACTAATAATGGAGTTATTGCCCTTGTAAAAAAAAATCACAATTTTTTGTCCGGACGATAACTCCTATATGGCTCATGCCATTGGATTGAAACTTCATATATGGAAAGATCATGATAAGAGGAAGTGTCATACACAAGGTCCATAACTCTGACTTCACTAATAATGGAGTTATTGTCCTTGTATTTTTTTCACAATTTTTTGTCCGGACGATAACTCCTATATGGCTCATGCCATTGGAATGAAACTTCATACATGGAAAGATCATGATAAGAGAAAGTGTCATGCTTAAGGTCCATAACTCTTGTTTCACTAATATTGGAGTTATTGCCCTTTGTAAAAAAAATCACAATTTTTTGTCAGGATGCTAACTCCTATATGGCTCATGCCATTGGAATGAAACTTCATACATGGAAATATCACGATAAGAGAAAGTGTCATGCTTAAGGTCCATAACTATTGTTTCACTAATATTGGAGTTATTGCCCTTTGTAAAAAAATCACAATTTTTTGTCAGGATGATAACTCCTATATGGCACATGCCATTAGAGTGAAACTTCATACATGGAAAGATCATGATAAGAGAAAGTGTCATGCATAAGGTCCTTAACTCTGGCTTCAATAAATTGAGAGTTATTGCCCCTTGTACATTTGTTTAACGCTTTCTTGTCCGGATGATAACTCTTACATGGCTCTTGACATTCATTGTATTGAAACTTCATACATGGAAAGAACATAATGAGAGAAAGTGTCATGAACAAGGGCCATAACTCTGGCTTCAATACTTTTGGAGTTATTGCCCTTTGTTACATTTTTAGTCCGATCAATAACTCCTGTTCGACTGATGCTATTGGAATGACATTTCATTTATGGAAAGAGCATGATGAAAGTAAGTGTCGTGCACAAGGGCCATAACTGGTGTCAATATATTTGGAGTTATTAGCTGTTATCATTTTCTTCTTGAAAAATGTGGTGTGGAAAGCGCATAATGAGGGGAAGTATCAATCATCAAGTCCATAACATTTTTAGTGATTTCCCTTTACATATTGTTTTTATTAGAGGGGAGACATCCGTTTTTGTGACAAAAACCTCTAGTTTTTATTTGTTAACTAACGAAAAGGGAGGTAATTAACGAAAAGAAGAGATGAATCAAAACCCTTATCTCAGGTGAACAACTACAGATGGTGTTCAATAATACTTAAAAATTCAAAAAGGTTCTGTTGAGGTATAACAGAGTAAAGCTCCGGACGACTAAATTTTCATTTGTTACGAATTACGAAAAGGAAGATAAATCAGTAACGAAATGACGAATCAAAACTGCAATCACAGGTGCACAACTTCAGATGGTGATCAACAATACTGCATAATTAAAAATGTTAAGTTGAAGGATGGCAGAGTAAAGCTCCGGACGGACAGACAGACCGACAGAGTGATTGCACTATACCCCCTACACTTCGTTGTGGGGGTATAATAAATTGAACCGTAAAGGATTGAACCATAACGCTTTTAAGCATAGTGTACCCGGTGCAACAATAAAGACCCTAGCGCAGGAAATACAACTTTTCAACCTAAAAATGTTTGACACCATTGTACTTAACATCGGCGGAAATGACATGGCGAATAAGGACGACATATGAGCTAATTGAAGAAAATTACGATCGATTTGTGGCTACAGTGAAAGCAAACAATCCAAATATCAGAATTATTCTGTCAAAAATTGCAAATAGGGGAGACGTAGACATGACACCACTCAACACAATCGTAGACAGGTTAAGTGCCCATCATGGGATATAAAGTGTTGACATTTACACAGCTTTTCATGACAACATAGTGTACCCGATGTTCTGCCCTAGATAGTTTAGCCATCATGACACTATACATCCATCATCATCCGGTCTCAATCGATTACTTGGCACAGTAAATCAGATGTCTGAAATTGTCCATTGTTTTAAAAACTTAGTTTTTACAAACGGAAGAGTAAGAGGTATCGATGAGTTTCGACACAAAAACATCATTAATGTATCTAGACTGTCAACAAAATGCCTAAAATGTGGTAAATCAAATCATGAAACATCGCCATGTAGACACCATGTACAGTGAAGCTCACTTATAACGAACTTGGATATAACGAAATACTGCTTATAACAAAATAGAATTTATTCCCCCTCTCTGATTACATATAGTAAAACGGACCTGATATAACGAAATTTGGATATAACAAAAGAAATCAGAGGGTCCCAAGGACTTCGTTATAAGTGAGCTTCACTGTACCTGTTACATGTTGGTTTTGCGACCAAACGGGGCACAAACAAAACATTTGTTACTCTCTAAGATAGGAATTCGGCAATGGTGTCATCTTTGATAATGAAGAACTTTATACATGTTCTGTTTGCAGAGTTTCTACATGTGCATGTCACAGTGATAACTTAAGATTTATACCTGACAGAAACAATAACGTATCAACAAACAAGTAAGGTTTAAGCGAGAAAGGTTTTAGCATAGGTCATTTAAACATCCAAGGTGTTAGATAAAAACTAGATTAACTTCAAATTATGCTCTCGTGTAATAAAAGTTATTTCCTTCTATATTACCAACATTATCTAAACTTCTTGAAAAACATGTGCATGAAAGTTTTTATAATTATTTGAACCATTATAAACTTATTGTAGAAAAACAAAGCGGTTTTAGGAAAGACCATAGTTGTGAAACTGCTCGTGTTCACATAGTTGATAAATGGCTAGAGACCATTAATGATGGGTGCACTGTAGGAGTCATAATGGTAGATTTTAAGAAGGCATTTGATCTAGTTGACCATAAAGTTCTTATTGAAAAACTTGGGTTATATAAATGTTCGATTAAAGGAATAAGTTGGTTTAATTCTTATTTGAATGATAGGAAGCAAAAGGTAAGCTTAAATGGAGTTATGTCTGATGAACACAATATTTCATGTGGTGTTCCTCAATGTTCTATTTTAGGGCCTCATCTATTCTTCTTGTTTATTAATGACCTTTCTCATTCTGGTGTTAGTATTAGTACTGACATGTATGCTGACCACACTACTATTTGCTCGATACATCAATCAAAATATTTTGTTGAAAGAAATGTACAATATTATCTATATACACTTGAAATGTGGTGTCAAAATAATGACATAGTTTAAATACAAACAAAACTAAAGTATTGATTATTACAACTCCACATAATAGGGCTAAAATTCCTGGAAATGCCCTTAATCTCATGTTTAAAAATATCGAATTAAAAGTATCGAAAGGTGAACTAGAACTATCACTAAAGGTGATTAATACCCCCACTAGCACATCTGACATAGAGATGGGGTCAATGCAGGACAACTTCAGTCCGTAGTACTACCCATCAACTAAGATATTATTATTATACATATCTCAGGGTCTAAACTGTAACTTAATATAAGGGGAAATAATTCAATAATGGTGTGATGAAGTAAAACCAAAAATCACGGGAGTACAATTTCAGATGGTATTTAACAATAAAGCAATTTTTTTTTTTTAAAAAAAGTTCCATTGAAGTGTGTGTGTGTGTATTTCTTTTGTTTCTTTTTCATTTGTTAACTTACAAAAAGGGAGATAAGTAGCGAAAAGAAAAGACGAATCAAAACCCTTATCACAGGGGCAAAACTACAGATGGTTTTCAATAATATTTAAAAATTCAAAAATATTCTGTTGAGGTACGACAGAGTAAAGCTCCAGACCGCTAAATTTTCAATATTTTAAATTATGAAAAGGGAGATAATTCATTCATGCACGAAGCGACAAATCTTTTAGATTATCTTTAAAAATAGTGCAAAAGTTCTGTTGAGGTATGACAGAGGAAAGCTCTGGACAATTTCATTTATAAATAAAATCAAAAGGGAGATAATTCATGAATGAAGAATCAAATTAAAACCGCTATTGCAGGTGCACAATTTCAGATGGTGTTCAACAATACTACTTAATTTAAAAACATCTGTCGAGGCTTGGCAGATGAAGCTGTGGATTAAATTTCATAAATTAAAATTACGAAAAGGGAGATAATTCAAGAACGAAATGACGAATCATAATTGCAATCACAGATGCACAACTTCAGATGGTGACCAACAACACTGCATAATTTTAAAAATTTCCGTTGAAGGATGGCAAAGTAAAGCTCCGGACAAACCCCCCCTATTAAAATTACGAAAAGGGAGATAAATCAATAATTAAATGACGAATCAAAACTGCGATCGCATGTGCACAACTTCAGATGGTGATCAAAAATACTGCATACTTTAAAAATGTTCCGTTGAAGGATGGCAGAGTAAAGCTCCGGACAAAATTCCGTCTACAGACGGACAGACGGACGGACGGAGTGAGTCCAGTATACCCCCTACACTTCGTTGTGGTGGGGGGTGTATAAAAAATACTGGATGTTATCTCGCATCAAAACGTTTTTCCAACTTAGTGGGAAAATTTGTTCTACAAACCATATATCCAGCCATATTTAGATATCTGCAATGTTGTATGGGTCGGCACTACGTCAACAAATGTTCATAAGTTACATATCTTACGGAAAAGAGCTTCTAAAATATGTTTTGGAACAGACAATACAACAGTTTCTAATGCATTTGAACAAATGAATTGTCTCAGCATTCATGAAAGAATTTTACTCCACAAAGCTAAATTCATGTAAAAGTAAAGTACCTAGTTACAGTCTACTTTCATTCCGAATGACCGCTCAGCCGCCCCTGGTCATTGAGTCATTGGCCTACAATATTGAGCACTGCTAACATATGGCACAATCATGCAGCCGCAGTACCGGCGAGTGACCCTCACATGTACCCATTTTAACCCCTGGTGGAGAGGATGTGCGGATGGGAGACACGGAAAAGCGTCTCTGAAATTTCCGGGTGGGACCGGGATTTGAACCCCGGACCTCCGGACTGATAGTCAAGCGCGTTACCACTAGGCCACCGCCACTTACACATGTAGACAATTTCAAAGGGCGTGTCCCTCATTATGTCTTTAATATGTTTCAAAGTAATACAAGAAGATTAACGAACTAAGATTTTATAGTAATTAAAACTATGTCATACCTAGACCTATGTTAGAACAATATAAAGAAAGCATTTCATTCTCGGGTTCATCTCTATGGAATGCTATACCGGATTCAATTAGTAGAAGCTGGTACTGTAGATAAATTCGCCTTTATGTTTATTCAAGTAAAATCATGATCATTTTTATCCTTATTACATAAAAATCAAAGGTCAACGTTTCACAATCGTCCTTTAGCAAATCTTTTTAAATTAAAAGTTACTCATCCGTATATGTCTAACTGCAAATAATTAAATGCTGTGATGCATAGTAGACGCTGTTCAAGTCTCTTGTTTAAATCTAGGGGGCATATGTAGGTTTGTAACTCATATACATAATGTTGGAAGTCGTCTATCATTGTTTTTCGTTTTTATTTGCATATGTTACTAAGATACTGTTGTTGTTGTTGTTTTTAAACAAGTTTTTAAACTAGTTCAGTGCCACACAACACTCACATATTAGATTCTTTACTAAATATATTTCTAGGCCTGAAAAAATCTACGATTTCTGAGTAGAGGTTACATAGTACGTGTGCATGGTTTGATATTTTTAATCTTCTTTTGCATCAATGAAACTTACAATTTTTCAAAGTTAACATATTAATAGCACAACCTTTGATTACTATTAACGATAAGTACATCATCAAAACAATAGTATAAATGTAAATGTCTATAGACACAGGGTGCAAATGGAACGGATCCATTTAGGAAACTTCCCACAGAGGTTTCTGGCTTGGTTCAGTTCTATTTGTTCCTGTAGTTTGTATAATTATGCTGATTTGATTTTGCATTATTGAAATGGTTTATCAAGACTTGTGAGAATATGGTGGAATTGTAATTTGTGGTTTATGAGTCTAAAAACAGTATGTTTGGAATAATACAATTCTATATAGTTGGAAATAGGTCGAAAAATTTGTTTCCACTGTATAATTGTATGTATTTTGGAAATGAAAATATTAGAAAATGATTTACCCTATGGTCGGGTCTAACACAAAATATAACACCGCAACGGAAAGATCATCAACGATAATCGCCGAGGAAATGTCTAAGATGTTGCGAAATCGAGTATGATTAAATCACGAAAGGGGGACTTTGGGCGAAAGGAGGCGAAAGGATTAAAAATTAATAACGGCTATTTATTAGTAAATATAAATGATATGTACATATATTTTAAATATATTTGGCATTAATATACTTATAGAAGTCTGAATATATGAACACATCATTAATATATTGATGATATTTACATATGGAGCGGTATTTGGGTCAAAATTAAAGTTATGCTTTTACTAAGTTTATACTGCTATCTAGATATATGCTAGGTGTTAATTTAGATATAAATCTCATTTCGATGTTGTTAAATACAATTTATCTATTTAAGCTTATATTTTAATTGTCTTTTCCGTTTTATAAAAATCTTATATTTCATTCGCAATCTCAGAAGCTAACCGCCTTATTCTACATTCCTCATTCTATATTCTTCATTCTATATTCTTAATTCTTATCGCTAAACGCTAAATGTTTCAACTCATTTTTTTACGAAACTAACTCGCCAAATACTAGTTCTAGCTACAAGTTAATGACAACGTTAAACGGTATTAAACCCGTAGCCTACTAGTGGGCATGAGTAGTGTTGCATTTTAAGCTCCTGAACTGTCTCATTAAAATCGAGTCTGCAATTTTCTCTTTTTGCAATGCTCCTTTGCTTTCGGAGGATCTCCAACTTTCAGAATTAGTAAGCTTGTGTCACATGTCAACAGAATCAGTGTTAACTAGTCATGGCTTAATCCTTTCCCTCATATAAATGTGTTTTCACGCATTTGCAAACAGAGTAGACCCAGATCAGACGGCTCATAGAGGAGCCGTCTGATCAGGGTCTACTCTGTTTGCTAATAGAATTTGAAAGAGCTGTATCTTTACTTTCTAAAATGGCTACATTGTTCCACTTTCCATATTCCATCATAACTATTGTGCCATGAATATGTACAGTGCTCCCTCCCTACAACGGCCCTCTCAATAACGATTCCCTCCTTACAACAACGCATGTCACTGTTTCCGAAACAACAAGGCTCCAGAAACACCTTTTTCCATCGTATTTTCTTTATGCCTCCATCAAACCCTATGTTGTGACCACTCTTTAGAATCGTCACTTTGTGACGATTCTAAAGAGTGGTCACAACATAGGGTTTGATAGAGGCATAACGGTTCTCGAAATACACCTTATCTGGGGATCTGCAAACAAGCTAATTATGTCTCCCCCATTTATGGGGAGATATATTGTTTTTGCCAGAGTTGTCTGTCTGTCCGTCCGTCCGTCCGTCTGTCTGTCTGTCCGTCACAAACTTGTGTCGCGCGTATCTCTGAAACCAGTTGGGCTAGAGTCACCAAACTTCACAGAAATGTTCACCAGCATGAGTTGTTGTGCACCTGGGTTTTTAAATTGTCTCCCCTGATAACTTTGGAGTTATTGCCCCTGATGACTTAAAATTAGAAAAAAACTTTGTGTCGCGCGTATCTCTGAAACCGCTAGTACTAGAGTCACCAAACTTCCCAGAAATGTTCACCAGCATGAGTTGTTGTGCACCTATGGTTTTTGAATTGTCTCCCCTGATAATTCTTGAGTTATTGCCCCTGATATGAATACTTAAATTTATACAAACTTTGTGTCGCACGTATCTCTGAAACCAGTAGGGCTAGAGTCACCAAACTTCACAGGATTGTTCACAAGCATGAGTTGTTTTGCTCTTGGGTTTTTTGAATTGTCTCCCCTGTTAACTTTGGAGTTATTGCCCCTGATGACTTAAACTTAGACAAACTTTACTTAGTGTCGTGCATATCTCTGAAACCACTAGGGCTAGAGTCACCAAACTTCACAGGAATGTTCACCAGCATGAGTTGTTGTGCACCTGGGATTTTTGAATTGTCTCCCCTTGATAACTTTGGAGTTATTGCCCCTGATATGATTACTTAAAATTAGAGAAACTTTGTGTCATGCATATCTTTAAAACCACTAGGGCTAGAGTCACCGAACTTCACAGGAATGTTCACCAGCATGAGCTGTTGTGCACCTGGTTTTTTAATTGTCTCCCCCTGATAATTCTTGAGTTGCTGCCCCTGATATGTTAACTTAAAATTAGAGAAACTTTGTGCTGCACGTATCTCTGAAACCAGTAGGGCTAGAGTCACCAAACTTCACAGGACTGTTCACCAGCATAAGTTGTTGTGCATCTAGGTTTTGGAGTTTGGACTCTTTGGAGTTACTGCCCCTTATGACTTAAAATAAGAGAAACTTTACGTTGTGTCACATGTATCTCTAAAACCACTAGTACTAGAGTCACCAAACTTCACAAGAATGTTGACTAGCATGTGTTTTCGTGTACCTGGGACTTTTGTCTCCCCTGACAATGTTGGAGTTATTGCCCCTGATGACTTAAAAAATTAGACCCTAATAAGTTTGGAGTTACAAACATTACACTTGTGTATTGGAAAGAGGATGGGAGGGGGAGACATCTGTTTTTGTGACAAAAACAACCCTCTAGTTATGTTTGATTTTCCCTCCCTATAACAACTCCCTCTGAACAACACATACAATCTTCGTATTCCAAAGGGTGTCGTTGTAGAGAGGGAGCACTGTAGTACTTAAGTACTGAAAAATGAAATAAACATAGAACAGGGAAAGGGTTAACTAAACACTAATCTGGAATTAGAATATTGAGATCGTTTTCCTTTGTTTGTCTTAGGTTGTCAAGAAGACCTGTAGTATATCGCTAGGTAAGCGATTTGAGTTATCTGTATTTTGTTTATACAGGATTATCTCCCTTTTTGACTGTTTGTTTAAATTGATTAAATTGTTGTGTATCAAAGTTATTTCACTGTTATACCTTATAAAAATTAGTACTGTGTATATATTCAACTGTATGAGGCGGTTGGTCAATCGAAATAATTAATATGCTAATTTGCTGAAATTACTCAAAGTAATAAAAAGATTGGAAACTGTCTACAAATGCTGAGGCTGGAGCAAGCATATTCAACGATCACTGCTGGTTATTTTGTGACGGCTTTGTATACATATACAGAACAACCCCGCTAATGCGACCACTTAATAAACCGCCACTGGCGCCGTTTAAAGCAGGTGGTTGCTTAGTGCAGGACGAAAGTTATGCAGAAAGCTCCTATAGGAGCTTTATGCATAACTTTCGTCCTGCATTAAGCTACCACCTGCCTCTGTCACCCAGAATTATGCCCCTTTTTGGTGGTCGCATTAGCGGGGTTTTACTGTATATAGAAGCTATATCGTTTTGACTAATAGAGTATTGCACTCATTAAGGTTAATAACTGGTGAATATATTGTCTGCTAGAGCAACGTAATTGTGCAGTTACCTGCTCTTTTGAATGGGCTAAGTAACTAGTTGTCCTCTGAGTTCTCTCGTTGGGCATAACAATTGCACGTTTAGACTGTCCAACCAGCCTTTAATAATATTATACTGCTATTTCATAGCGGTCTCAGATTAGCTGAGGCATTGAGATAGTGTTGCTCACACAGATATAGCCTGGGGTTATATTCGGTTTGAAGAAGGTTTGCTGAAGAAACAGTGCTCAGGGTTCGGAGCGTTGCTAAACCGTCTTCATGAGGCCGTCTTTTTGAAGCCGTTTTTTAGGCAGTGTTTTCGAGCACGGGCTCGGAGCATTATTTTGTGTTCCAAGCATCATTTTGAAGTTGAGACATCGACGAGCCGTCTCGCTGGCTTGGGGCTGTAGTAATTGTTCACAGTTATAGTTTATTGTTTTATTGTTGACACCAAAGCCGAGATATTGTTGATCACCACAACATAGGTTTTTGTGTATAGTTTCATGTTTGCATAGTGTTCGTCTCAGGCAAAGTAGCCTCAGAACACCATACCATCATCATCGGCTAGCATAGCCCAGCCACATCAATTTTATAGTTTCAAGCCTTGTACTGTGTTTGGCTCAAGACATTGTCACCTCACAAAACGCCCGAAATATTTAAAAAGGTCTGAAGCTGGGTCTTGTTATTGGGGCATTCACACAGCATCCTGACATACCAGATACTATTTTGGAATTAATTCAACATTTCTATCACAGTTTTTGTTCTTATATACTTGTGTTTTACTTATGCTTTTGTACTTTTGTTCCACAATATTACATGATTATATACATGCATGTGCTATATGGAACTTAATGCCAAATTAAATATATATTTTTACTATGCTATGTTTCCGCGTTCTTTATGAAATGGAATAATGATGATGAGAATAAATAATTGGACTAGCGTCTTCACACTCAAACATTTGCAATCAGTACGGATCCAAGTACAAATAAAATGTATGAATCATGCAGGAAACACCACATACAGATAAAACAGCCACCCGAACAGCAACACAAGAAACACAGCAAATGTACATAACTAGCAAAAACATAAAGAGACGCACAAAGACAAAACAAACAAACAATAGGGGGAAGCTGGAGGTATCGCCTTGGAACGGTCAGTGACAAAAGTCACTGGGGATTAACCCGGTTTTGGGGCGCCCAACCTCACATTTAGTCCATCCTCACCCTAAATCACAAACAGTGTAAATAAACGTATCCCTCTCCTCTCCGACTAATCTACAATAACCGCGATGGCAAATGCAACGGTAAAGTGCATGTAAAACAAAATCATTTAAGTGAAACAAACCGTATCCACCTATCGCTAGTGTACTCAATGATTGAGCTGAAAACAGAGTAACTGCAGAAAAGTAATAAAGGGTACGACAAAAACGAAAAAGTACAGATATCCAACGTCCTCCTTCCGTTTCCGGATTTAAGAGGTCGCTATCATAGAGTACTAAACCTTTCTTGTCGCGTACATGCAAAGAGGCCAGCGTGATTGTCAACTGTAAAAGGGTTGAAACCAGACATGCAGTAGGTTGTAACACTATAGGATCATATCCTTTTTTAATGAAATTTTAACATATTTGATGAACAAAGTGAGAAAATGTCCAATAATCTTACGAAATTTGCGAATCACATCACCATAAAATTCAGGATGTGAAATACCCAGTCACAGGAGCGCCTTGAGATTACATCTGTACTTGCCAATAAGTAAGAGATTTCGATAATAAAATTTAGAGAATTTCAAAGTTTTTCTTAGTTTATGGTATCTATATCATTGCTTAGCAGTTTTAATGAGAGTTCGATTGTTAAAATCGTCAACAGATGAACAAGCTCTAGCAAAACGAATAAGTTGAGATATATGAACCCCGTTTATTTAGCTCATTTCCTTATTTTACCGAATGATTTAACAAACCTGGTTTGCAGACGACAATTAGAATTTTGGCACCGAAAGGGTTAAATAAATTATAATCACATGAAATGCATAAGCATGCTTAGACATTACCCTTTCGGCTTTAAATTTGAAAAGTAAGACTTTATAATTATCAGTATAACATTTCAAGATTTGACTCTTTCATTTTTGTCTCGGCAAAAATCTCAAGGGCATAATAATATGGCTCCTATATAGACAGCTGCAATAATTCAGCCATATTTTCTCGCAATTGAATTTATGACCGAAACAAATATTATTATACAACACTAATTTTTATGATAAAACGTCATTTAGTGATAAAAATGTTTTAGAATGCTTAGGTGTTTCGAGAATAAAATCTATCGAGTAATTTTGAAAAATCAGGGTCCAATGTCTGCCTTTAACCCTTTGAAAACAGAGTAGACCCAGATCAGAGGTCACCTGTTTGCTTTTGATATAGATATGATTCTACAGTTTTTGTCAAAGTAAAGACTCACCTTGAAAAGTTAAGATTTTAAAAATTTCGCTAATAAATATCAATGATGTCATTATTTCATACATAGATATTGAACAGGGAAAGCGTTAAACATTCAAACATTTCCTCCATAAATACGCTTTTCTACGCCTCTGTAAAAGTCACTTTTTGAAACCATTGTGATAAAATAGAGCATTTGCTCCTCAGGAGCAAATGCTCTATTTATCACAATGGTTTCAGAACTGCAGAATTCTAAAATGCTCCTTTTCTCTGGTTAATGCTCCTTTCTGGTAGATTTATTCAAAGAGTTTTGAACTAAAAATAGCCTATGAGGGAAACGGGTTGAACCGCTATCTCTTCTAACTATCACAATTAGTTTGTCCTTCGTGTAAAGATTACGCCCTATGATCCAAAGTATCTTGTAAATTAAATCGGGACCATTCAAATAAAAGCGATGCTTACACTTCCAGAAATAACCCCCGCCCCCTTGTCGCAATCCAGTTGAATATTCAATATCGATCAGAGATGCTTGGTGCCTTGTTCAAAGGAATGCTCCTTTGTTCAACTGTACTTTTATATTTCTTCTTTATATTTTCCGAAAGTGAAAGCGACTCACTTAATTTCGACAATTATTGAAAACGCGTATAGTGACAACGCCTTTTACACTCAACCCAATCTGTGTTATCCAAATCTGTACCAACCAGTATTCGTGTAAATTAATGACAAGCTGAAGATCTATCAGCTGACTGTTCATAATATATAAGAATACAAGATGTTTGGCAATGATAGTGGCTGTCGATTCAGACCTATATAAGCCCACCATGGCGAGACGGCCCCTACAAGGACCGTCTGATCTCTGTTTTTTAAAATGCGACAACCCTTTACTCAATAAATACTCCTTCCTACGCCTTTGCAATCAGAGTAGACGTAGATCAGAGGCTCCTGTGGGAGGATTCTGATCTGGGTCTGCTGTGTTTGCTTATGAAATGATATAGATATGATTCAACAGTCTCTGTCATGGCCATGGAATCCAGTCCTCAAGAGCCATAGTAAAATTTAATCATAATTAATATTCATTTTGTCATTATTTCTGACATGATTATTCGAGGGGTAAATGGTTAAAAGGCATCTCTGTGGTGGTTATATGCAGGCCCTCCTGCATTAACCCTTTACTCAATATATTTGCCTTTAACGCGTTATCCATTCCCGCATAGTCTATTTTTAGATCCTACCTCTTTGAATAAATCTACCCAAAAGGAGCATTTACCAGAGAAAAGGAAAATGTTAGAATTGTGTAGATTTTAAACCATTTTGATAAATAGAGCATTTGCTCCCATAGATATTGTTATATTACAGAAAAAGACCCGCTCAAGTGCTGCTTATACCAAGATATATTTGAACTAAAATATATTGTATATAACACAAATATAACATTCAAATCAAAAAGGCCTCAGTGGTCAAGTAGTTACAGTCCCTAACTGACGATTACTTTGCTTCTCATTGTCCTGGGTTTGATCCAGGTCTTAGTCTGATCTGTCAAGTAAGGATGTCTTGTTTCAACAAAAAGCTTATAATCACCAATAATTTCTCATTCAGAACGGTACACTCGTTTACCACAATATCCAGATTATAATAAATGCTTTAAACAGCATTCGACAGTCATGCACTTTCAACAATGACTCTGTAAAGTGCAAACACGTCGATTCAAAGTATGTCTAAAGAGTTAAATCCGTGTAAATGAAGTAACGGACTGTGTTGTATGCATGTTCAAAAATGGTACTGTGCCAGTCTCAGCCTCAGTGTCTGTGAAACCAGAGACAACATTATGACCAGTTAGGTGCTGGGGTGATTTCAGCAAATTCTGCTGTCCGTCTGTCATTCTCGTTAGTGCACTTTTGTAAGGAAAACAATAGCATCGTTTTTATTAAAACACATTAAAAACAATTACGGTAACATATGCATATGGGGTATGCAAATAAAGGTACAGTGCCAGTCTGGGGCGATTTGGCCGAGGACGCATCAGCTGTTTTGCTCTTCGTCTGTCACTTTAATGCCGATAATTGTTGAAAAGCAACTTTTTTGCACTATATATTATCTACGTTATTGGCTATTAGCCTTTCTGTGCAGGCAGCCTGTTTCTCATATGTGCGTTCGCTCTCCATGTTCCATGGGTCTAAACGAAAGTAAGTTCGACCAGAAAGGGAGGAAACTGTGGGCACGTAGATTACTTTATTAAGTCAGTGAAAACATCACCAAATCATTTTTAATGCTTGTATTACTCGACAAGATTAAACTGAGACTCCGTGCATATTCCGTATATATTCATATTTCTATATAAAGATTTCCGAAGATAAAAAACGTTCGAACATTATTGACTATTGACGGTATGTAATTTTGTTCAGTCCCTGTAATAGCTCAGTAGATAAGCATGTTGTATACAGAGAGCAATGGCCTCACCTCGGGCAGATTTTTTTCTTCAAAAAGTGTGTACATCACATTACATTTTCCTTGTTTTTGACCCAATGGTCTACTGAATCTGACAAAGGCAGCATTTGGTGAGATTGGCGAAAATAGATGGAGACATGTGTGTGATCACACCGACAAGCTCATCAGCTAAATGAAGAAGGCAGATAACTGCTTTCAGAGAGAGGCCGTGAACAGCGTCGTCATAGACCTGCTTGATGACATCACATACACAGCCAGTGAGGGGGCAGCACGACAGAGACCGCCAGCGAAGGAGAATGATTTTTTCTTGAAAAATCAAGTAAAAAAAATAATAGAAATTTAAAAAAAATCAAGGACTTCAGTTAGATTCGAACCTGCAACCACTTTTATGATAGGCGAAGATCTTTCCACTGCACCACACTTTAGGCCGTATTTTGGTCTCAACGCATAAAAGTACAAAAATGAGTCATGCAGGAAACACCACATACAGAACAAACACTCGCCCGAACAGCAACACAAGGAAACAGCAAATGTACATAGGTAGAAAAAACAACAAGAGACGCACAAAGACAAAACAAACATACAATAGGAGGAAGTATATTGGTATGTATGGTAATCGAATTCATCCGAATATAGCCGGAAACGCTAACGGAAATTGATGAGTCTCTGTTTAAAATGGTCAAGTAATATAAACAGTCACATACCTTCTAGTGTTCTGTCAACAAATACCAAAAGAGAAACAAAACAAACAAACAAACAAAAAATAATACATGTGTGTCCGTATCGGAATATTCACCAATCGTCACTCATCTTTGGTGAGACCTTGAAACGTATAGTTTAAACACACCCTGTGTCACTGGGGGGAAACGTATCCCGGATATTGCTAATAAATGAGCTTTATTTTGACAAAACGGAGAGAACAGGAGGGCAACGAGGGTAAGTAAATGCGTATTTTCTCTTAATTAGTTCTTTTTCGGCAATTGAAAGGTGGTGCTTTAGATTCACCATACTCATATTATACACGCTATATACATGATTTGGAATCAAACAATGCAAACGATGGGAAAAATCACAAAATGAACGCCGTGCTCGCGAAAGAATGCATAACCCTCTCCCAGATTTGTTTTATGTTACTGAGAGATGGAATCAAAATATAAAATTCTGAATTAAGCGATCGCTTTGAATATCATTCAACTATGTATACTGAAAATTTCAGTCATATTGGTTCAAGTTTGCCCAAAATATGGTCACAAACGAATAGTCGGTTAGTCACTATTAGGGTACTGGGGATTGATAAACAGTGTACTGGGTATTGCATATTGTCTAAATTTGGTGTACTGGGGATTGTACATTACACTTTAGTTGTTTTTTTGCTTATTCACCAGCATAATAATTTGAAAAGAACTATGAAAAGTTTATTCAGGCAATATTCTTCTTTTTTCATCATAAAGTAGTGTTTAAAGGTCTAGTTTTTACTTGATGGGGTGTTAATTGGATTGTTTATTGTGGTTGGGTCCCAACATGCTTGATAGTTATTGCATCATATTAACCCATATCCTCCAGTACTTTTGTCTGCTTTGAAATTGCCGTCTGCAAAAAAATATTTAGATCTAAATACGATTTGTACATACATCAGATGCTGTATGCTATGCTACCTCTGATCTGGATCCAAACTGTTTGAAAATAACAGTCAAGTGGCCACCAGCAGGATAAGGACAAATTGCAACTAACCCTTATCCTGCTGGTCGTGTCTTGACTGTTATTTGCAAACAGTTTTGGATCCAAATCAGATGCTGCATAATGCCGCGTCTGATCTAGATCCAGGCTGTTAGATTTAAAATACATTTGTCTCTGAGACCTTTTGAATTAAAATATGTACATATATTGCTGCATGATATGGGTTTAGCATCTATCAATTAGAACCCTGCTGTGCTAACTGGCTTGCGGTAAAGGGGCAGTTATGAACCCCTATAATAGGTCTTTAAGCGTTGTTAAAATATGCCCTATCCATCGATGTAATTCAGCAGGGATCGGATAGCCTGAAAACGTTAGTTATAATATTCTAGCAATACATATTCTTTATGTACAGTGTCATATTGAGATAGAAAATGATTTGTAACTGCACAGTAGAATGCAACAGTCACTAGTCAGGAGCGTACCTAGGCATACTCTGTAGTTTACTTTGTAGCATTCTCTGTACACGTGTGCGTACTATTTTCAAACTATTTTATATGAAAAAATGCATTAAAATTGTTTGTTTATTTGTTTCAGATATTACGTCTCTTTAACAGTTTTTCAGTCATATTGCGACGTCCAGCTAATTACTGGTGGAGGAAGACCCCAGATACCCTTTATACACCTTTTCAGATAGAAATCAGTAACTGGGTAGAAGTAACTGGTATCAGAACACCAATTAGCCGCAAATGCTCCATGGTGTAGTCAAAAGTTACAAGTCCACTGAGAATTAGTGTCAAATATTTTGCCTCAAAATAAAGTAGCACTGTTTTCATGGGATTTTCATCATTTTGTGTTCATCATGTAGATATACATGGTTGTCAGAGAATAGATACAATGTATCTCTGTTATTCTAGAAAGGGTTTGTGAAGAAATTGTGTGAACCTAAGTGGCATGTCCCTGTTTAGTCAGTGCCTCTGTCAGAAGTTCCCATTACATCAGTCAAGTAACTGGAGTGCAAGATATTTTTCTTACATAACACATGACATCCCGGTGTTTGCACTTTTCAGTTATGCATGAACTTATCTTTGAGGACAATACAGACTGGTTCCTGTGTTGGGTATAAAAGTTGACAATTTCTTTACCTTGTACTGTAGTTGATGCAGTTTATATGAATCATTCAATGATATAGGACAGTCTATTTGGTGTTCCGTGCCCTAGCTATATCACTTCTTATATCGCAGTACTATTACTGCATTCATTAGCATTTTTGGAAAAGCTGAGTGATATAGATCTAATATTTCAGAATTTTTATGCTATTAATAAAAGCCTATTACATGTATATGTTTATACAGTACTATAATATTTCCATATAGGCTCGACCTTTGCTTACAGTACGTTTTGCATCTGTCAAGATCAGGTAGATCTAGATTCTAGAAGACAACAAATTAGTGATGATTAAATCATCTGGATATTTTGTATATGTACGTAGGCCTATTATTATTACTATTTGTACAATTTGTTTATCCTGCATAGATCTACATATTTGTATGAGACTAACCAGACGATGCCGTGATCGTTATCAATGAGTTTCTTCTTTGTCACTGTAAATGGCGACAATTTCAACAGGGGGGCTAACTATGCACTACTATTTCAATTTTACTGTACTCAATATGGTACTGAGCATGTTAACTAGAGCTACACATAGATCTACATGTAATGTCATATCAATTAACTGAAGAGTAAACAATAGATCTATTAAGAAATAAGTAAAAAGACTATTATGATTGATGGATGGATGAGTTGGATTTTACGGCACTGCTACACAAAAACTATTATTAACAGGTACTTATAGATGATGGCTTTTAATAAGTCAGTGATCATCGAGTGATGTACATCATCATCATGACTCCAGGAAAGATCATCTTTAATACATTTAACCAAGTTTAGGAAATGAGGTCACGTTTGACAAATTAGATGTAGGTGACAAATTAAGTATATTTCAATACAGATGCATATAGATCTATCTAGAATGTGCGATTGCCTAGAAACAGCATTTATCACGACAGAAATATACCTGAAATATCTAACAACGTTCAATAAAACGGGAAAAAAAGAGAACAAATGAAATGCAATACCCAGTACACTATCATGCAATACCCAGTACACTAAAATATTTGAGCTACCGATCCCCAGTACCCTAATAGTGACTAACCGACTATTCGTTTGTGACCATATTTTGGGCAAACTTGAACCAATATGACTGAAATTTTCAGTATACATAGTTGAATGATATTCAAAGCGATCGCTCAATTCAGAATTTTATATGTTGATTCCATCTTTCAGTAACATAAAAAAATCTGGGAGAGGGTTATACATTCTTTCGCGAGCACGGCGTTCATTTTGTGATTTTCCCCATCGTTTGCATTGTTTGATTCCAAATCATGTATATAGCGTGTATAATATGAGTATGGTGAATCTAAAGCACCACCTATCAATTGCCGAAATAGAACTAATTAAGAGAAAATACGCATTTACTTACCCTCGTTGCCCTCCTGTTCTCTCCGTTGTGTCAAAATAAAGCTCATTTATTAGCAATATCCGGGATACGTTCCCCCCCAGTGTGTGTCCCAGCTTGTAAAAATACTCAGAGAATTGTTAAGGTAGAGAATGCATCCTTTATAATGCATTAATTATTACATTGTCCATTTAAACACTTCCCTTCATATAAACGCATTTTATGTTCACGCATTCCTATAGGAGCCGTCTGATCAAGGCGATGTTTGCTTTTGACATGATATAGATCTGATTCTGCAGTTTTTATCAAAGCAACACATTTCCCTGAAAAGTTTGCATTAGAAACGTTCATTTAATAAATATTCATGACGTCATCATTTCTTACATTAATACTGAACAGGGAAAGGGTTAAATGCAAACTCAAATGACTCGCCTTCTTCCTTTATTTACATTCTGCTCGAAGGAACATGTATTTGACGTCACCGCGGAAGTATACTTGGCTCTTCCCAATGTCATCTTCAGAAAGTACCTTAATTAATACAAGTCATACATTT
Source organism: Azorinus chamasolen (assembly GCA_963576725.1). Taxonomy (NCBI): domain Eukaryota; kingdom Metazoa; phylum Mollusca; class Bivalvia; order Cardiida; family Solecurtidae; genus Azorinus; species Azorinus chamasolen. The sequence continues at coordinate 71,461,534 of OY755243.1, forward strand.
ACTCCTTCGGTGCCAAAGAAACATCATCTGGTATGCGTATCGTCTGCTCCAGGTTTCAAATAGGGGTTTCTTCAAACTTGCAAAAGTATCACCAATGTCAAACAGTTTGGATCCTGCGTAATACGCCGAGTTACTCGACCACTGGATACATGTACATGTACCAGTTGTTTGCAAAGATAATTACGGATTCGTCCATGGTGGCAAGAGGGAAATAAATTGCCAACGATCAGAGACGTTGATGCCGTGTAATGACCATTGAGCAAAAGTAGTAGCCCAATGGTGTAGACGTAGTAGGTCATTCGGGTTTATGATTTTTTGTTTTATATAAAATGGATCACGCCACAAACACATTTACCTGTAGTGTCTGTCGAACTGTGTAAATCCAGACCAAGTTTTGTACCACTTGAGGGAGTGACTCACCTTGGTATGCACTGTTTACAACACCCCAGGGAACTTCCGTCTCATTGCTAGATCAAAATGATTTGTTCTCCGTATTTGATTACAGCGTTCTTCAAACTTGCTTCATGTAAAAATAATGTCGTAATGAATGCTTTATTGAAATAAACTTGAAAATGGTCGACTTTCTCTTCTCAATTGTTCTGCGCTATAAAATCCATTGCAATCTTAATCCATCGGATATCCGTCTCTAAGGACGGAAACATCCTCCATTTCCCCATAACACTTCCGGTTGGGATACAATGGTCGTTGTAACTTCTATTGAAATCTATTGCCAATATTGCTTTGAAACGTCTTACACTATAATGCACAAAGAACCCCATTGTTTGGTGGGGAATCAGGAAGTGGGAATGGCAGTCAAATAAACTTTGTCTGCTAAGACTATCTTCTGATTCAATGTGGTTACCTTTCACCCCCACAAAAAGCAGAAGTAGGGTGTCAAAGAGTTTGGATACTGATGAGACATTGAGTTACCCTACGTCTCATCATCTGACACCTTATGATCGGAATCTCCACGGTTTGCTGTTATCAAGGACCCTACGATGGCGATAGAGTTGAAAAAAAATGAGTACGCGCTTCGAGTATCAATGCATGAAGTTACTTTAGTGCGCTGAGCAGATTGTCGACTACGTAAATGTCTTTAGCTAAACTCATGAGTTTTCTTTCTTTTCTGTTAATCCACCCCTCCTACTGACGCATTTTGACGTCCCTGTAAAATTCATTTTTGAAATCAATGTGATACATAGAGCATTTGCTCCTATGGAGCAAATGCTCTACTTTTCCACATTGGTTTCAAAACTATATATTTCATAATATTTCCTCTTTTTTCTAGTAAATGCTCCTTTACGGTAGATTTATTCACAGAGGTTGGGTCTAAAAGAAGTCTTGGGAAGACTAAGTTGAAAACGGTACAAGTATCCAGCGGTTTGGATTCAAAAGAGACGCCTACTTACACGAAGTCTAACTTGTGTCTAAATTAAGTGAGCAGCATACTAAAGGAATTAACACTTTCAATGCGGGAAGCGAAGTGTACTGGCTTTTGCCAACAGTGTATATCCAGATCAGAGGAGACATGTCATCAGAATATGCACTGTTTTCACTGAAACTCCAACACCAAATTATACTTTTACAGACTGAATGAAATATTTACGTAAACACTGACAAGCCATTTCATCATGAATATTCAGCATGGAGTACAAGACCAGTGTGATACGTTTGATTCTTTCGCTGCCGCCTCTGTGATAACATATACAAACAGTATGATCCGAGTTACTCGGCGTATCCTTAGGATCCAAACTGGTTGTTACTGTGACTGTTTTTGAAACCAAAATGATGAAAAATTCAAAATAAAAGAAAATTGTAGCATACGACAACGTTTGTAGATGAAACATTTCGACAGCTAAAGAGTTATACGTGGATTAACATTAATTGCCCTTGTATGACTCAAGAACTATCTTCTGGATATGTGTCCTTATCCTGCTATTCGCGACATGACTTGCTTCTGCAAAGAACTTGGATCCAGATGAGACGCCGAGTAACTCGGCGTCTCATCAGGATCCAAGTTGTTTAACACTTGGCTGAAAGTTTCTAAAAAAGCTTGGTCGAATGGGACGCAGTCAAAATTGAACGCATCCAAATTTGATCAGACATTATTGTGTTAAAGCAAGTGCAATGAATGGAAGTAAAATCAATCTTTTTAACTTGACTCGGGTAGAAAAGATCGAGGCATCACAAGATAAAACCATTCAGTTATAGACTAGGATGTCATAAAATGGACAGTCTTCGACTTCTCTGTTGTTTACAGGGTGAGTATATTTCAAAATCAGTTTCATTTAGAATCTTTATAAATAATTGCCTTCTGCTTTTCCTATTGAATATGCATGTAAGAAACGATGAGTATTAATCAGCCGCTTTTTACAATGGTGTATTGATACATGGATATATGGATTTAGCGGAAGCTATTGATTCCAATCTATATTGATTATTATTGCATAAGCACAGAGGGCAGTCTCTGATCAGACAGCTCCTATAGCAGCTGTCTGATCTTGGTCTTCTCTGTTTGCAAATGCATTAGGTAAAAGGCTACGAAGATTTACCTTCCGCGTTTTCTAAGCAACAATCAAGATTTCAAACAGTTTGAATCTTAAGAAGAATAAGCTTTTGCTGGATGCATAAGTATTGTTGTCTACAAATATTAATTCCATTTGACGCATTTGTTTAACCCTTTCCCTGTTCAATATTTTATTCCAAATTTCATTACCTACTGCATATTCATCAACAAAAAAATTATAATGAAATATGGAAGGTGGAACATTATAGACATTTAAGAAACAAAAAACCCCAAGATCTATCAAATTCCATAAGCAAACAGAGCAGACCCTGATCAGACGGCTCTATGACTGTTAAAGTCAGTGATTTGACCTATATATTTGACCTCTGACCTTGAATGATGACCTTGACCTTGGCATGTCACCCCTCAAAATTAATGGCTTTATGAGATACATATGCATGCCAAATATCAAGTCTCTATCTGTACTGGCTCAAAAGTTATGACCAATGTTAAAGTTGGTGACAAACAGACAGACAGACAGGGCAAAAACAATATGCTCCCAGATTTGATCGGGGGGGGGGGGGGGCATAAAAATATAATCACAATAGTATTAGTGCGCATCCCGATGAGACGCCAGATTTGACGCCAAGTTTGATTATAAAATGCACTTGATTACTTTCGTTCTTTCTTTCTGGTTTAATTCCAATTCACCAGACTTATAAACGATGAATAGCTATTACTGAAGCATTTTGTTTCTAATATTTCTAATTCATTATGTGTATCTTTGCACGTTAAGTGCTACTCACAACTGAGTGACATTTAATGAATCTTGATCATCTTCTCCACCGAAAAACAAAACATGAGAAAAATATCAAATAATGATTTATAAAATTACAAAACGTTACAAAATGTGCATTGGGTATTTATATGTATTTACAGTAAAACCCCTTTAAAGCGGAATTGTAGTATAGAAGAATTTAAGGCAAGTGGCTGCTTAATGCAGGGTTAAAATCACGCAAAAAAAATCATAGAGCAGCTTTTTGCATGGCTTCTACCCTGCATTAAGCTGCCACCTGTCTCAAAAACCGATATCTGTACTTGATTTAACCTCTGGTTAAGAGAGATTTCACTGTATATAGCGCAATAACACATGTTTTCATTTTTCATCAGTAATTGCTCTTGGACAAGCGCATATACAGAACTATACAACAATCACGCTTTTTACTAATCCTATAACGTGGAACGAAGCATACGAGTTTTGTCGCTCCACCAATGGCCATCTGCTGGACATAACTTACTACTCGGTGTTTTCAACTATTCTGGACAGGTCGCAGCAAAGTCCATGGAAGGATGTTCCTCTGGGGTATATATAGACTGTTACATTGTATCTCATTTTCTTAACCCTTTCCCTCATATAAACGTGTTTTCACGCATCTGCAAACAGAGTATTCAATAGGTATTGAAAGTTGTAATAAACACAGAACAGGGAAAGGGTTAAGACAATAAACCGGTGACCGACTGAACCTTATACATCGTATTTGTGATGTCGGTGACTGGATCAGTGGCAAATATAGACTGGTAAATTGTATTGAATTATTCTAAAACAAGATGCCAGTGACTGGTCATTTGCTGGTGTTTGCGGAACCAATACATGGCGCATTTAATCGTTAGCCAAGCGTAGCGCTGCATGACCGATTCACCCTATGAGCGTCGTTTGTTGTACTTTTATGCTGTTTGTAAACAATGACCGAAACCGCCGTAAGCTATAGCCTTTTTCCCTTTTATGGTACCTTTTAAGGGTTATGTGATAAAAAGCTCGTGTCATTTCATTGTATTAAACTCGTTCCATAAAATCAATTTGTAATGAACACTTATGTAAGATCCATCATTTCCAGAAACTGAAATGAGCCATCTGCATAGAGCCAGTTGTTGCTCACTGTAGATATAATTAGAACGGAACCAATGAGTAATATCATTACCAATGCCAATAGTTTTACGTTTCATAAGTAACATTGAATGGTCACAGTGTCAAAAGCTTTTCTGCAAGTGTAATAAAACCATACAAACTAGACGACCGCAGACCTTATATATCCAGATAAGTGTATGAGGCAAGGTCCTCTGTGGAAAACATTTTTCTAACTATAGACTGCATTTGGTTTAACTGGCTAACTTCTGTCAGGTAGACTTCAACCTGATCGTAAACAACTCTTTCAAAAATATTTGAAATAATAGAACAGATGCTTAGCAATAATTGTCCACTTAAGTTTTTTCTTAAACAAAGTTTAACTACTATCGCACTTTTCAAATATTCAGGTATCTCATTTTAAATTAAAAACATGTTAATAACGTGGGTTACTGCGTGCAATTATCTTTAACAAAACGTGTTGGTATCCCATCCAAAACAGCAAAACAATATATCGATGACTGGACCACGGGTATATGGTACCCCGTATCTCACCTCGTTCCCGATGTTATTGTCGTTGATTCGCCCGACATATTTCATTTGAGCAGGCTATATTGCATTCCGTGTTTGATGAGTCTGAGAACGTATGTGATGAGCCTAACCATTATCTTGTCAATGTGCTATTATAACAATTAATCTAATCAATTTTCATGATGTCATTATTTCTTATATGAATGGTAATGGTGTAAAGAGCTAAAGATCCAGAACCTTAAGTTGTGAAAAGGTTTACCGTATATTCGTAGAAATGGACCCCCAGTTTGGATTGGACTTCACCAACGGGAAAACCTACTCGGCGAAGAATATTACAGCACGCAGTGTGAGCCGTTATCAGACTTCCGGGTTGTGTACTGGAACACCGAGCAGCCGTACACGTTGGCAGATGGTCCCATCTCTGGTTATTGTGTATATGATGAGATCATACAGAACCGTGTTGAAAACACCCTTACAGCAATGCATGACTACACGAGGGCTAATTGCACAGAAAAACACACATTCTTCTGTCAGTATGAGAGTAATGGTAAGTTAGTATTCACCGACATATTAAACCTTTACGTCATAAATATCCATGAGGGAAATAAAAGGCATCATTGACGTTAACACATTCCCTCTTAGGTTACCGTATTTTAGAATATCCTCTTTAAATAAATCTACTGCAAAGGGGTAATCTCTGGAAAAAAGGATTTTTTTTAGAATTGTGTAATTTTGAAACAGTTGTGATAAATAGAGCATTTGCTCCTTTGAAGCAAATTCTATATCTATCACAATGATTTCAAAAACGACTTTCCAGAGGCGCCAGTAGGCGTCCATATAAGGGAATGGGATATTTTGGATGTGAATTAGATGGATATTTACGATGGATTATTGGTCAGGGAATGTTTAGCCATGACTGAAACTGTAGAATCAGATCTATATAATATCATAAGCAAACAGAACATACTTTCGTAAGATGGTTCATACAGGAACCGTCTGATCTAGGTCGTCTATGTATTCATAGACGTTAAAAGGATTAAGCAATCAATAAAAACATGTCTGTTTCCGTATATGAACAAAGAACAACCTTGACCCATTCCCTCATATTGACGCCTTTTGAGACCTCTGTAAAAGTCATATTTGAAACCATTGTGATAAATAGAGCACTTGCTCCTGTGGAGCAAATGCTCTATTTATCACATTGGTTTCAGAAATATACACTTCTTAAAAATCCTTTTGTCTAGTAAATGCTCCTTTTCAATAGATTTATTAAAAAAGGTTGGTACTAAACTAGAATGGGCTAATCCTTACTTACTTTTAAACAAATGTCTGATCAATTTTGACTACTTCCGATTCGACCAAGTGCCATGACACAAGCATTTGAGAAACCATTGAGCAAATGCCAAACAGTTTGGACCCTCTTGAAGGGCGTCGTTAATTTAAACCAGGGTCCATGCTTATAAAACGTTTAGTTGAGTCTGAGTTCGTTCTCAAGTTTGTGTTTGGTCAGATTTGAGCCTTTGGCTCAAATCTGACCAATCAAAAGCCTTAGAACTCAAATCTGACCAATCAAAAGCTTGATAACGAAACTCAGACTCATCTAAAAGCTTTATAAGCATGGACCCTGGTCTAATTTTATCCATTAACAGCTCAACTCAGAATTGTGATCGACTACTAATCACTGGAATGAAATAATTTTTTAATAAACAGATCAAAATAACATAAAACTCATGACATGAATATTAAATTACAAATCCTTGACGATAAATTACTTAAATAAAGAAAATGTTCCATGGGACACGGATGCCCCCGCCAGGTTTTTTCTAAATTGCATTAAAATTGATTCCAGCATACACAAGCCAAGAAATATTTGACGAAAATTTTGCCATTAAAGTGTTATCAAAGTGTCGGCAAACAGGAAGTAGATGAACGACAGACCTGAAAAGGGGAGACACAGTACAACTCGCTATGATTATGCTTCAGTCCAAATATCAAATCATTCCAGCATACACAAGCGAAAAAAGCTTTGACGAAAATTTTACAGGACGGACGTACGGACGTACAGACGTACGGATGTACAGACGTACGGACAAGGGTAAAACTTAATGCCCTGTCGCCTAAAGGCGGGGGCATAAAAATAGGCGGGGGCATAAAAAATCACAATTCTGAGACTTTAACGCGGTGGTGGTTTAATGCTTGGCACAAGTAATGCAGAAAGCTCCCAAATTCTATAGAACAATTAATCGTCCGTTGTTAATTTTCAGATCCCTGCTACTTTGAACTGATTCCAAACAGTTATGGTAAAACTAATAATGACTTCTCTCCGGATAATGACGTCAGTATTCCCTACACCACAAATGAGGCATGCGCAGAAAGGTGTTTAAGCGAGAGTGCTATATATCCGTATCCGTCTCTGAATGTCTTGGAGGAATGCTGGGGGTACAGTATAAGACGCGGGGAGTGCATTATGCATATCGTCGTCAAACCATCATTTTTCGCCACTGATACCAATCGGGCATTTTCTGGATCAAGTGAGCTGTATGTAAAGAAGTGTTTCGAAGGTGTGTCTTTATTTCTTTTTTTTTCTATAAAAACATTAAAAATTCGGTTACTTGTTACGGCAATTTAACTCATTTGGTACCAAATTGTTTTCGTCAGCAATCAGACCGTCCTTTTTAAGTTTCAAAATGGACTTTCTATCAGTGTTTCTCCAATAAGTAGTGGTTTGTCAAACACCTTGGATCCTGATGAGACACCGAGTTTGCATGGGTGGTCAAAGATTCGCCATTTGCGACAAGCGCTGCGAGTCGTTTTTCAGCGACTTCGGTGGTGACAGAGTTAATGTAAACGTTCGAACGTTTAACCATTTCCCTCATATAAACGTGTTTTCACGTATTTGCAAACAGATTAGACCAAGATCAGACGGATCCTATAGGAGCCGTCTGATCAGGGTCTGCTCTGTTTGCTAATGGAAATCGATAGATATGTGTCTATTCTTTCTAAAATGTCTACAATGTTCCATCTTCCATATCTCATTATAACTAATTTGTCCATGAATATTCAGTAGGTAATGAAAATTGTAATAAACATAGAACAGGGAAAGGGTTAACTTTCGTCTAAGGTAAACTTTTGTCTGAGGCAAACTTTTTGTCTGAGCTGTTTTACCTTTCCTCTATGTCTGTGTTTAGTGTTGTGCACGTGTTATACATATAAGTTTACAGTAGAACCTGTCATAGGCGGCCATCAAAAATAGGTCTTATTATGGGTCTGTAAGGCAGGTGGTAGCTTAATGCAGGTTGAATGCAATGCAGAAAGCTCCTAAAGGAACTTTCTTCATTACGTTTACCCTGCATTCAGCAACCAGCTACTTTTTAGACTCCTATGCTCAATAAATGAATGACCACTTAGGACAGGTATTACATGTACTGTAGTTCATATTTGATAAAGTAACATCGATGAACTGGTGAATGTATCTTACAATAAATGATATGTATATAGGATATAGTAGTCATTTTGTACAAACTGATATTAAACGAGTCTTGGAAAATATTATTAGCGAGCCTCTTGCGAGCTTAATATTAACATTTTCCATGACGAGTTTAATATCAAAATGACTACGAGCATCATATTCTTTTATCAAATAGTTTAATTCGACTAACATGCCGTTTTTGACAGGTCCTACATGTATAGAATGAATACACAAGAGCGCGTGGTGTTTCTCCATGACAAAACACAGCTTATATTCAACATGTGTAATATAGAGAAATAAGTGATGGCTATATTAACTCGATTACAATGTACTAGGAAGGTTTCAAAAGCCTTACTCGGAGTCTCATCTGGATCCAAGCTGTTTGCGTATGTGAGTCAGGGCTATATTATAAGGGTAAACATATACATGTATGTATATTTATTGCTACTTAATTATATTAATATCTGAGTATATCTGTTTTTTATTTGTCAGAGTCTCCGTTGTATCATAATTCTTTGACCCTTTACCTGATTAATATGCATGTAAGAAATAATGACTATGAATTTTTTTATTTTTTTTTAAAAAAAGCTGATGTTTTATAATTGCATTTTGAACAAGAAAAGTTTTGACCATTGTAGAAAGCTAGAAACTACAATCAGGTCTGGAGTATTCCTTGAGTATACAGTGCAGACCCTGATCAGACAAGTGTCGTCTGTTCTAGAGTCTACCCTGTTTGCAGATACACCATGATGGGCGCCTCTATTAGGTCAGTGGTTAACATCAATCGAATTGATTTCAGCTTCTGTTAATACCGATATACAAGCAGTCGTGACGAACGATAACCAAGCGCCCAATACCACATGTGGTATGTTTGTGAGTTAATCCTTTACCTCATGACAATTCATGTAAGAAATAATGGCATCATTATGTAAATGTGCATCTCTGGGTAGTTTATGTCTTGATCAAGTTTAAGCAGATATATGTTTGAAGTATGTGGCATATCTTCTGATAAAACAGTTCTTATGTTTTTAAATAATGTGTTTTTTATTGATATGGAATTAGAATTGGTTAATACATATATCTAGTTTGTTATTTATCAACAGCAATGTCAATATTTCCAATGATGTTTTACTTATATTCGATTAGTGCATATTTCTATATGTTTCTAGTTCGCGAAGCATGTACAGTAAAAATCGATACAACGAAAGATTAGTAAAGAAGAATTTATGTCTTGTAGGCAGGTGGTTGCTTAATGCAGGGTAACTCCACCTTCCGGCATATGTTAGAATTATGATATATCCAAAACAATATTCATGTTTTCTAAAGAAAATGGTTTGTATTTCATTAAAATCCTCTATTAGAAACGAATTATATATTTATGTTTTTTAAATGTTACTTTTTCACAAAATTTCAGGACACCTCGATCTCGGGGAGAGTCAGCTAGCGTTTTTGAATGTGACTGTGCTTGAGGGTACCTATACGTGGAACGAAGGGTTGTCACTCTGTGAGAACAGGAGCATGGAGATGCTTCACATTCGGTCAGATACGGACAATATCGCACTGTCTCAAGTCTTGGAGAAATATCAGATCAGCTTACCGTAAGAAACACTCATATCAAAATTTTTTTAATACAACGACGTCATTTAACATATTGATGCCTTTTGAGGCCTCTGTCAAAGTCACTTTGCGAAAGCATTGTGATAAATAGAGCATTTGCCCCACAGGAGCGAATGCTCTATTTAACACAATGGTTTCAAAACTACACAATTCTAAAACAACTCCTTTTCTTTAGTAAATGCTACTTTTCGGTAGCTTTATTTAAACAGATTGGATCTAAAAATAGCCTATGAGGGAATGCGTTAAGAACAACCTCTACCAGAAGCGAGAGCTTTATAAAATGACTACTGGTGTCATTTAACCCTTTAATTCATAGAGACGCCTTTTATCACCCTTGCAAACAGAGAGTAGCCCAATATTATATCACGCGGCTCCTACAGAAGTCGTCTGATCAGGGTTTGCTCTGTTTGCTTAATGGCAAACATTTCATGCGTTAATATGCCATTTTCAAAATTATTCTAATTACTATTTATGGTGTCATTGTTTCTAACATGAATATTCATGGAATAAAGGTTTCAACAATTAGACGTCTTTTGAGCGGCCGTTGTAGAAAGGTTTTATTGTATAGTTTGTTGTCTATACGGAGACTCAGCATATTTGCTTTCACTATTGACGGATTCACAAGTCTGAACAACCATGATATTGACCTAAACAATATGCATATTAATGGCTATTATTTGAAATTTCGCCTTCTGTTACACAATGCCATACGCTCAATTTGACCTTTTTGAATGCAGTGCACGAGTGGGTTGATATTTGTAAACGTGTGCATTGATTCTCATTCAATTTTCTTAGCAATTGTTTCCTTTTTCATACTGTATGGACTCTACAATAAACAATGTTGGAGTACCTCATTCTTGAAATTCAGATTTGAAATGGTTAGTCAGTGCTTACCATGCTAATAGAGAATTTACTGGCAATGACAAAGAACTTGATCAAGATCGGACATCGAGTAACTAGGCGCCTGATCAGGATAAGATCTATTTGACATTCGACTGGGTCAATAGATATTCTTAAGCTTAACCATATACTCCACAAATACGCCTTTCTATGCCTTTGCAAACAAAGTAGACCCAGATCAAACGGCTCCTATTGGAGCCGTCTGATCAGGGTCTGCTCTGTTTGCTTATGGTATAATATACACATGATTCTACAGTTTCTGCAATGGTCAAAAGTATGCATGTGCTATTATAACAAGTAATCTCATTAATATTCATGATATAATTATTTCCTACATGAATATTCATAGAGTAAATAGTTAAACGAATATTAAGTAATTATATAACCCGATAAATCAGTGTTTGAGCATACATATGCTGATAACTGATGTTATAATACATCAATACGTGTCTTAATTTAAACACAAAAAATGTTGATGAGTAAATTGATATACAATTGAATTTCGGTATCTCGAACCCGGATAACTCGAGATAACTCGAACTAAAAGTTTGATCTCTGACCATCCTTCAAAATTCACGATACAAAATTGATCTAAAAGGTATCATCACTACGCATATCTTGAAACACATGTGACAGCTTAATACATAAGCTTTAAACATTACTTTAGACCTGCATTAAGCTGTCAACTTGAGCAGTTGTCCAGATATGAAATAGGATGACTCGAACTTCAGTCATCTCGACGTAATTTGTATGGTCCATTGACATTCGAGATGTTCAACTGTATAACCCATTACCTGATAAAGGCGCATTTTGTTGCTTTTGTAATCAGAGTAGATCCAGATCAGACAGCTCCTGTAGAAGCTGTCAGATTAGGGTCTGCTCTGTTTGATAATAAAATGATATAGATACGTTTTTGCAGGTTCTGCTTAAGGCAAAAATTCTTGTGTTCAGTGTCCATAAAAATCATTATGTTACACCACTAGATATAGGCATGATTTGTACTGAACATTGACAAGATTGGTAAGAGAATGATGGCAGTTGACTATGGGTTACACTATTAGCAATGTACAAAGGCTGATGTACGTACAGCTGATGTTTTTATTTGTGTCGCAGGCAAGGCACATTTTGGTTAGGGCTCCACGAACCCGAACCTACAAGTAAGCCGAATATTAGAGTGTGGTCGAACTGTGAAGCCGAGTCAATGACAAACTGGGGTCAACTACCGACAGGCGACGTATTAGATACCAACTTTTGCGTCACCTTAGATGTGGCGTCATCATATACCTGGAGACAAGCGAGTTGCAGTGACCTTCATCACGTGATATGCATGGGAATGACAGGTGTTTTATTTTAAAACATACTTTTCTATTTAACAATATTAACAGTAAAACTTTTCTTAAGCGACTACTTAATATATTGAGAGAGAAAAAACAAGATGCGTATGTGAAACACTATGACCCCGATTTGACATTTGACCTTGATGAATGACCTTGACATTAACAAGTCACCCATGTCCGCCTCCATAACTTGCGCATGCATGCCAAGTTTGAAGTATGTATTTACAATGGCTACAGACTTATCGCAAGCGTTAAACTTGTCCACAAATCAACAATCAAACCAACCAACCAGCCAACGTACAGCCAGAGCAAAACAACATGCCCCATCTTTGATCGGGATGGGGGTATAAAAATGGATGTCTTTAAAAACCAAGTGGTTGCCAATGAGATATGGGAGGTTTCTGCATAACTTTGGTTGTGTGCAAGAAGGTACCACCTGCCTTTTAGACCTATAATTATTCCTCATTTTGGTGATCGCATAGACAAGTTTTACTGTGGTATCACAGTAGGGGTTGTGGATTATATGATTCTATTACTTATCAAAATACATGTAACAGTGAGGGATCATTAAAAGTGAGAATTTGAAAGTAGAGAATATATGTGCTGACAAAAGTATGTCTGCAAAAACTCTAGTTTTATTTTGTTATTTACATCGAATTCTTTCAAGCTTACAAGGTCGAGTGTCAAACAGATCAGGTCCTGATGAGACGCCAAATTACTCGGAGTGTTATCTAGATCCATACTCTTTGCATTGGTTATTGCGAATTCCCGGCTAGCAAAGAATCAAATTCCAATTATCTCAAGGGCGAAAGGATTGCTGGTTCGAGCAGGATTCTGTAAACCACAAAAATAATTAACCCTTTCAACAATGAGAACATTTTGTCTGAAAATATGTCACATGCTTCGATTCTCAAAGATCAGTTTTTTAATAGAATCTTAGTCGAAATGCAAACACTTTTGATAAGTAGTGCAGCTTTCAGTCGTACTTTAATGACCCTGGGTCTTTTATTTGTAGAATCAATATTTTAATCGATTATTCCATGAATATTCATAATAATGACTGTATTAATGTAAATTAGCTAGCTATAAAAGAAACTGTAGAATCAGATCAATAGCATGTCATAAGCGAATAGAGCAGACCTTAAGGCCCCCCGACTTGGGCTACCCAATTTGCAATGACGTAAAATGCGTACCTATAGAGTAAATGGTTAATCAATATTCATAACCATTTCACCACCGTTGGCTAAGATTATTGTATGCTTCAATATATTTTCGAAAACATTACCAGAATGTCAAACAGTTTGGACCCTGATCACAAACCATAATACGTATTACGCCGAGCTACGCATGTAAATGAATATTGACATACATGTAATTTTAGATATTCTACTACAGTAGAACCTGTCTTAAGCGGCCATCAAAAGGAGATCTAATTAAGGTTCTTACAGACCGGTGGAAACTTAATGCAGAATAAATGTAATGCAGAAGGCTCATGTAGGAGCTTTCTGCATTACTTTTGACATGCATTAAGCAACCGCCTGTTTTTAAGACTCGTATGCTCAATAAATGAATGACCGCTTAAAAGATAATTCAGCTCTAAGCGAAAACATAAGGAACAAAAGAAGCCTGAAAAAAGTGCATGGCTGCTTATAAGACAAAACTAATTCAAAAGCGTTATTGTGAAGCTGCTTTAAGAACCCCCTATCTAAAATGCTTCGATAGGATGCCTTTTGATTGGACCTGTAATAATTTACTTACTGAATATCCATGTAAGAATAAAAAACCTACATGGATATTAAGCTAAATAATGACGTTCACGTAAGAACGGGAAATTTCAGCAATGGATGAAACTGTATACGTACATGTATACCTACATTATTCCATTAGGAACAGGACAGACCTTGATCAGACAGCTCCTATAGGGGCTGTTTGGTCTGGATGTCTGGTCTCTTTGCAAATATGTAAACATGCGTAAAAGGAATTTTATCGATATTGCCAATATGTGAATGCATATTGCATGTCTGATTGTCAACCCTTTTACAGTTAGCAAACACGCTGCCCTCTTTTCAAGCACGCCGACAGGAAATGCTTAATACTCTATGAAGACGCCTTTTAAAATCCGGAAACGGGAGAAAGACATCGGATCTTTGCACTCATGTCATTTTTGTCGTACCCTTTATTACTTTTCTACAACTACTCTGTTTGCAGCTCAATCATTTAGTACACTAGCGATAGGTGGATCCAGTTTGTTTCACTAGATAATTGGTTTTTTTCTTACATGCAATTTACCACTGCATTTGCCATTGTGGTTGTTGTAGATTTATAGTCGGATAGGGGATACTTATTTACACGGTTTGTCTTTAGGGTGGATATGGAATAAGTGTGAGATTGGACGCTCCTAAACCGGCTTAAACCCCAAGTGACAATTGTCACTGACCGTTCCAAGGCGGCACTTCCATCTTCACTCTATTGTTTATTTGTTTTACATTTATGTCGTTTTATAAGCATGTACAGTTGCTGTTCTTTTTTGTCATGGTGCTGTTCGGGCGACGGTGTATTTTGTATGTGGTGTTTCCTGCATGGCCCTTATATGTACTTGAATAAACTTCTCTATCTAGATGACAAACCCAGCTATAGTACTGGACAAACCGGCGTCACTGGAGTTGGCGTTAGTTTGGGGCATATCCACATGAATATGTCAGCGTGTGAGGACACATGCTCGACCATAACTTATGACGGTCTGGACTGCTGGGCTTACTCTCATATGACTACCACAGACGGGTTCTGTTACCTTTATTTTGCACAAAACTCAACATTCTATGAGGAGCATGTAGCTGAGGCAAACAATTCATTCCTGTTTCGCAGAAAAATGATTTGGTCAGGTACAGTAAAGCTATATCATTATTTTGCGTGTGTATACTTATATTCGTGTGTGTATTCATAGAGACACGTGCGTGTGTATGCGTGTGTATGTCTGTATGTGTATGTGTGTGCGTGCGTTCGTGCGCGTGTGTATGTATGTGCAAGTTTTGTGTGCCTGTGTGGGGGCGTGTACAAAAGCCTCTGATTGTCTGTATTAGCAATTATATGCTATTGTCAATTTATTAGTTTGACTATTGTATAGCCGCAATAAGAAAATGAGAAAAGAAGTAACCCTCGCGTAGAAGAAACATTTACTCCTTTCCATCCTGAAATAAAATAAAGTTCGGTCCTTCCAAAACTTACAATACAGAATTGTTCTAAAATGTATCACTACGTATATCTAGAAACACATGTGACAGCTTAATGCAGGTCGAACGTAATGCTAAAAGCTCCCGTGGGAGCTTTCAGCATTACGTTCGACCTGCATTAAGCTGCGAATTTGATATATTTGAGATACTCGAATCTCTGCTATCCCGAACTAATGTGTATGGTCCCTTGAAGTTCGAGGTATCGAAGTTCAACTGTGCTAAAATCAGATCCGTGCTTGTCTTTTCAGATAGATAGACAAATACTCTACAAGGTTTCCTGTCATACAAAATCAATACCATAACACATGTTGTTTAAGTCGCACACTTGTCAAAAGGTAGCATTGTTATAATAACACTATTGCCATTAGGTGTATAATATATATATAGAATATTAATCTGTATGTATTGTAGTCTTCCAAGTACATGTATACTCTTATTATTGAATATATGTTAAACAATGCAGCAAGGCATCGGTTACAGGAGGATGGAATTCAATATATCTATTCATTTATCCAAACGTTTATATTTTAGATACTAGACATCTGATTACGTTTATCTGGTGCTTCAATTACTTTTTGCCAAACATTATTCAAAACATTTACGTTAGTCTCTTTCATCAACAAAATGAACTTGTTAACAATGGGGTTTCTATAATAATGCCTTTTAATTAACAATGGGGTTTCTATAATAATGCCTTTTAATATACGTCTGGCGAATCTGTATATACTTTAGCGGTACATTTCAGAAACTACAGACAGAGTGTCAACTAGCTTGGATGCTGCGTATATTAATGAGACGCATATACACTCGGCGTCTCATCTAGATCCATACTGTTTGCAAATGCCAGTCAAGCCATGCTTAGCGTTAGAAGAGTTAACAGAATAATATGGGAATGCTTGAATTCTTTACTCCATTAATACACCTTTCTATGCCTTTGGAAACGGGGAAGATCCAGTTCAGACGGCTGATCAGGGTCTGCTCTGTCTGCTTATGAAATAATACAGATCTGAATTTACAGTTTCTGCTTTGGCAAAAAATGCATGTGTTAGTATGCCACTTTAAAAATGAATCTAAATTAATATGAATGAATATTCGTGGAGTAAAGGGGTAAGTGCAAATAGATTACCTGTTTAACATAAATACATTTTCTTATGAGCTAGAATAAAGTTAAAACGCGGATCAGGCAATTCTTAGTATATATACTATAACAATTGTTTTGTGTTCCTCTCTTAAAGATCTGACCATTATTTTCAGATGAACTCGAACAGGAGAACTCATTTGTCTCTGACAGCAGTTTATTTCCGTATTCTTGTTGTGACGTCAGCGGAATAACGTCAGGTTGTCCTGCTAACAACGTCCCGTCATACGGTAATTGATGCGTCACTAGAGATCTGTTTATCGGAACTTTTGATTCGACTACTCGGTTTGCGATTAATGTTTGACATATATCAATGCCAATACTATTAAGAGTACCATAAAATATAGTTTGCATTGCAAAATACATTTTATGGTACTATTATGAGTTGTGTCCGTGCGAGCTCACTATGACGTAAAAATGTCGGGACTACACTAGGCCAACATGGATACTTTTTAAAGAAAACCTTGGATAAGGCATTTAGTAGAAGCAATTTCCTTTGAATTTGTCTATGAGTTTGTCTAACCTATATGTAGGCAGTGTTTCTTTAAGTTGGCGATAAATTATGGACTACCACTCTCAAGCAAAGCAATAATATAATCGTTTAGGTTGAAAAAGTTGTGATCGACTGGGACTTGAACCCAGGGCATTGTGCTTACCATGTCACCACTCTACCGAATGAGCTATCAAACCACACAAGTCTAAAGCCTATCAACTGTTTCACCATAATCTCTACCCGGTTTTAATCCATGCCCCAATAGGCTATATTAAGACCCAACCTCTTTGAACATATCTACTGAAAAGGAGTCTTTACTAGAGAAAAGGAAACTGTTAGAATGGTGTAGTTTTGAAACCATTGTGATATGGAGCAAATGCTCTATTTATCACAATGGTTTGAAAAAGTAACTTTTACAGAGGCGTCAAAAGGTGTCAATATAAGGGAATGGGTCAAAAGGCGTCAATATGAGGGAATGAGTCAAAAGGCGTCAATATAAGGGAATGGGTCAAAAGGCGTCAATGTGAGGGAATGAGTCAAAAGGCGTCAATATGAGGGAATGGGTCAAAAGGCGTCAATATGAGGGAATGGGTCAAAATGCGTCAATATGAGGGAATCGATCAAAAGGCGTCACTATGGGGGAATGGGTCAAAAGGCGTCAATATGAGGGAATGGGTTAAAATGCGTCAATATGAGGAAATGGGTTAAGAGAGGTGGTAACTTAATGCATGACGAAAGTTTATGCAGAACGCTCATCTAGGCTCCACCAGCTTCACTTATAGACCCCATGTTTGTTTATCATATCAGTGGTCCAGATAAGATGGGTACATTAAAGCATTTTCAAGACTCCTTCATTTCTCGAAAAGACGATTCTAACGAGTGGTCACAACACAGGGTTTGGTGGAGAAATTACGATTTTCGTATCTGAGTATGCAAAAGTATATGTTGCTCTGTTATATGATCGCACTAGACAGGTTCTACTGTACATTTTGCTTATACGTTAAATGTCCTGGCGCATATAAGCAGCGTCAGGTATGTATGTGTAAGATTTGCTACGGTGTAGATCCAGATCATGTGATACGTTGAGTTTGTAATAAATCAGAGCATTTATTCTACATGTGGTTTGAAAATTGACGCATTGTCCTTAGGTTATAAAACGTTTACATGTACTTGAGTTCTAGTGCAAAATCTGACCAATCAAATACATGAGAATGAACTCAGACTCAGGAGTTGTGTAACATCGGAGTCATGTTGTAGCACTCTAACATTTCTTCTTGTTTATTGTCATGGGACACTGCCAAAAACTATGTCGACATAATTATGGAAACAATTCGGATTCAAAATAAAATTTGGCGTTTCTGTTTGGCTTAGTACTTTTGTTCAGTGACAGACAATTATGTTTGGTAGTAATACAAGAATATATGACTATATAAGAATATATAAGACTATATATGAATATGGTTTGTGGTTTCAACAAAAGAGCGCAACAGACAGAATCTAAACAGACAACTATTTTCTCGACGATCTCAAAACCATCTATTTACAGAGGTAGATGTTGTCACAACTGACAGGACGGAGTTTGTGCTCTTTTCCGGGGATCTTACTTGGAACGACGCCGTGACCGAGTGCACGACTTCAGGTGGCCACCTTCTTCACGTAGATACAGTGTCCAAATACCACGTGATCATGCATTACATCAGTGATTGGATACAGGGTGAGCTCATGTAAGTCAGATTATATATCGAAACTGAACGTTCGTCATTCCGCAATGGATATTTGCATAAATTTTAACATTTTGAGGATATTTGTTATTTTAGGATATTTATAAATTTCATCCACATGAAATTAGCTGAACGTCGCGATATGGCTGAAAAAAAATAATATGTTAAAGCAACGTGAAATCCCGATGCAAACAAAACAAACTAAATACAGTCTTTAGTTTCTAAGGTGGCTACAATGTTACACCTTCCATATTTCATTATAACTATTTTGCCCATGAATATTCAGTTGGTTTTGAAATTTGGACTAAGTTAGAATAGGGAAAGGGTTAAACTCCGACCACTTAATCTCGATTCGTTCAATTTTTTGAGTGACAACTGGGTGTCAAACAGCGTGTTTCCTAATTGGATGCCGACTTATTCGATATCGCATCTAGATTCAAGCTGTTTGATAATACCAGTCAGATGACACCGTGCATGGATAACTCGAAGTTCGTGATAACTCGAAATAAAAGTTCGGTCATTTTTATTATAAAAGAAACTGTAAATCAGAACTATATTGTTTCATAAGCAAACAGTGCAGACCCTGATCCGAGATTGTTTGTAAATGCGAGTCAAGTCACTGATAGCGGGAAAAGGGTTATACACTGTACATGTATATCTCCCTTTTAAGGTCATCGGAGGTGTGGATCGGTCTTTCACAAGAGCACCTTATGGACCCGTGTTCTCTGCGCTGGGATCAGGGCTGTAGCGCACCACAGTGGGTGCCATTCGGGAACCAGCCATTCACTGAGATTGACGGCAGATATTGTGTAGCTATTGGCAAAGACGGCTTGGTCAAAGCAGCTTGTAATGAGACAAGAGGATTTGTTTGTGAATTTAATGCTGGTAACTATTTAGCCTTTTCAACAGTGTGGCTGAATTCAAAATAGCAATAGAAAAATGTTTTGACTCGCCTGTGCTAGACGTCGCTACAAGTTCAAATTATTGTTTAATCATCTAATGACAACAACCCGTTTTATACAAACAAATTTACCGCAAAATATTAATGTCATAATTTGTTATTTAAGCTAAACACGTGTTTGAAGCATTTGGGTCCACCAAGCAATGCTTTTGTGCGTTTATTTTCTTCTCAAAGCAAGGGCATTTTTATTTTATCAAATTTATTCTTATTATAAATTCGTGAAGTCACATAAAGTAAAACCTCTCTATAACGGCCACTAAATTGAGTTAATTAGCTGGTATTTAGAGCAGGTGACTACTTAAAGCAAGGTGAAAGTAAAATAGAACGATCCTATAGGAGCGTTCTGTTTTACTTTCACCTTGCTTTAAGCAATCACCTGTCTTTGACACAAAATACTTGATGTAATTTAATGGCTGTTATAGAGAGGTTGTATTGTATATGACAGTACCGTTTGCTTAATACGTACGTTACCATGTGGTTAGATTCAATGATAAAATAATTTCCAGATATCATACATAACGCAGACATCTTAAGTCTAACGCAGACATCTTAAGTCTCCAAAGTACTACGCATGTTCCTTGAGGTTAATATAACGCACGGCAGACAACTTAAGTCTCCAAAGAATTACACATGCTCTATGAGGTTAACATAACGCACATCAGACAGTTTAAGCCTTCGAAGTAATATACATACTCGACGAGGTTTTCATAATATACGGCAGATAGCTTAAGTCTACAAATTATTGCACATATATGCTCGTACTTTACGAGGTACGCATATCACATGACAAACAGCTTAAGTTTTCAAAGTAGTCCACATACACTACGAAGCTATCGCCCATACTGTGTAACACGGATCAACATTGAATAAAATCAATACAACAATGGAATTGCTCTGTTCGAAAATAAACAAATAAATAAATGAAATCGAAAATTAAAACCATGTTAATGCCATACGAAATCATCAATGTGTTTGTATGCGCACGGAGGTGTGCGTGCACGTGTGTGTGTGTGTGCATTTGATTTATAAGTTCGTGTTATAATCAAATTCATTTAAATATCAAATTTCGCAGATTAGTTTGACGCATGTTGCTATTATCTCCTAGGTTCGTGTACAATTGAGGCTGCCGCTGTGACTGGTTGCCCGCTGACCCCATCAGATGACCGTATCAACCAGCTGGGAATAGACACGTGTATCTCAGACTGCCTAACTACTGTTCACAATGGAAGGGAATGCTGGGCCACAGTACAGCATGATGAGAATAGCTCGTGTACTCTTTTATTCTATTCTGACCCTCTTTACTGCAAGTACACGACAGGGAGTGATATAACGGGTTTCGTATCGCACAAAGAATGTTTCTCATGTGAGTTGAATATCGTTACCACAGAAACCATGAATACACCATTTTAAGTAAGCATGGTTTGCTCAAATCTTTGAGAATTTCAAAAGGTTCAGTGTATGATTTTGAACACAATACATTCCTTATTATCAGACAACTTTGATTGTCTCTAGTTTTTCAGTTTACTATATTGCCAAAGTAACAGTAACATGTAATGATTCATATTCGTTTTCACTATCAAAATGCCGTGAAGCCTTTATCAGCCCTTTCAATGCTGAATTTTCCAATGGAGTATTCCAAAATACAAACAGCTCAAACTTACTGTGGATATTCAGGGATATATTTTAAGAAAAGTGTATAGGAAACCCCCTCTAAACAGGAATTTTAATGAAGAAATACGTAAGTATGCCTTTTAAGGCAAACGGCTGCTTAATGAAGGATGGAAGTCATGCAGCAAGCTTCTTCCTGCATGACTTTCAATCCGCATTAAACTGCCACCTGTCTAAAAGACCGACATATATGCTATTTTTAATGTCCGTTTTAGAGGGGTTTTATCGTAGCATGACAAACAGTACATATCTGACGAGAGGGCTCCTATAGGAGCTCTCTCATCTGACTCTATACTTTTTGCAAAGGACATTATTGACAGGGTAAAGCGACTACCCAAAATATGTCTTATTGTGCATCTGTTACAGGCAGTGCAGATCTAGGTCCTATCTAGGAGTTCTGTGATTATTCATCAAGTGTCGCCTAAAACTGGTTTTACTTTAAACAAACTTATATAAATTACCAACAAGTGTACTTTCATTTGTTTGCAGTTGAGGAAAATGAGTAGTTCTGCCTCAAAATGTAAAGCATTTAGTAAGATAATCCTTACTCTATCTTATCTTACTACAATTAATAAACAGAATAACAGATAAAGATGCTTACTGAAATACTAAAATCGTCATTTCCCCACCAAACCCTTTTATCTCGAAGAGTGGTCACAACATACGGTTTGGTGGAGAAATAAAGGAGTTATTCTTGAAAATCTTTTAATTCACGCATCTTACCTGGACCTCTGTTAAATAAAGAATAGCAAACGGTAAATGTAGAAAACGTTATTGCTGTTTCTGTACCAGCTTTCTTTACGATTTTAACGTTTAAAATTTTAATATACTTTTACAGTCGAATGTTAGAATACAAATCATGTGACATTTTCTTCTAATTGAATTTGAACCTATATTTGAACAATATGGGGTTTTCGATAAATATTGTTTTTCATTTCAGCGAGTTCCAAGAATGCCGTGTCGTTGTTCTTTGCCGACTCTAGACCGGAGCCTCATAACGGATGCTATGTTCCATTCATCCTCCCTGGTAACTTTTATAAATTATGTTTTAATATATTCGTGCCACCTATTGTAAGTCTGCAATAGCTTTCGTTTGCTTCAGATTTCCATTTTGACTTGGTTCCTCGTCAAAACACAGTGTCCATCAACATTCTTAAGATCTGAACAGTAATAAGAATAATTTTTTATGTTCTTATATGGCATTATTTGTACATCAGTCAAACGTTCATTCCCATTACTAGGAAGCCACGATATTTGATTCTTTGAAAAAATACCCTCTGAAAATTGTTCCGACAGAAACAACCATTTCAGACAGAGAGAACCATTTTGTTTTCTTCAATAAACAAATCAACCCTTTTCTACATGAATATTCATGTAAGAAATTAAGACATTATGAATATTAATTACATTATTTTCTATAATGGCATGTGGACACAGAACATTTTGGTTCAGACATCAATTCTAGAAATAGGTCTATATTATACCATAAGCAAACAAAGCAGGCCCTGAACAGAGCAGACCCTGGTCAGATGGCTCCTATAGGAGCCATCTGATCTGGGCCTGTCCTCTTTGCAAAGGCGTAGAAAAGCGTATTGGTGGAGTAAAGGTATAACTTTGACTTGTAGTTTCCTTTTTATATTTCCAGTTACAAGAGATGAAGAGATATGCAGTCCAATGTCCTCAACGATTTCTAACTTAATAACTTCCACACAATCGATGATCTCTTCAATAACACCCCTTTCCTCCGCGTCAACGTCAGTGTTTTCATCTGTAACACTGTCAGAATCGACAATATCACCAACACCAGCCAGTAGTTTCCTGTTGAACATGGAATCCTCTACTGTATCCTCTTCTTCATCGTGGACTAACATCTTCACGTCTTTCCAACCATTAGTCACAATTTCGTCATCGGAACTAGGTATGCTTTCCACGGACACAATAGAGACAATTTCATCGATACTAGGTACTGTTACGCTAGCGACATCAACTATGATGTATTCATCTACACCGACATTAGACATTTCTTCTCCTTTGTCGTTTGTGTCTACATCTGCTACTACAGTGGAAACAACTATAAGATCGAACGTCAAACTCCCTACCTATGTAAAACCAATCTACTTGAGTCCATGTTTTTGCCGTCCAAGTAATTATTCAGCGCTTGACCTAGAACAGTGGGAGATATGGCTCACTACGGAGCACCACGTTCTTGCCAAAAACACCTCCCGGTACAGGCGTGGAGTGACAAGTGCCTGGGACAGCCGAACATCCTCCATGAGCATCGGTGCGACGGCAATATCTGTACTGATATGTCTTGCTGTATTTCTTATAGTGATGGACATTTCAAATGTAGTCCGGGACGTTAGGTTTTTTCATGGTGACCGTACAGTGTCAAACAATGTGACGACAGTGGCTCACAACACTTAACTCTTTTCTCGCTATCAGCGACATGACTTGCACGAGTAACACGTTCCATCATCAGGATCAAAGCTGTTTGAATTTCGGTCACTAGTTTTTAAAATAAATTGATCTAAAGTAGTCAAAAACTTTGAGCAGACATAATTTTTTGCCAGCGGGGTAAAGGTTAACACCCTTTCTATGCTCACACTTTAAAAACATATACAATACCATATAATAAAGAGAAACTGAGGAAGAATGGACGTTTGTCATGACTAGTTTTATTGTGTTAGGAAAAACATTTTACAGTAACAGATATCCAGGAAAAATGGAATGTCAGATAAATGAAATATCAGACCAGGGTCTAAGGTTATAAAACTTCTGAGTCCGAGTCTTTTAATTCTCAAGTATCTGAATGGTCAGATTTTGAGCAAGTTCAAAATATGAACAATCAGCTACGTGAGAATGATCTAAGACTCAAGCAAGAATGTTTATAACCTCGGGGCCAGCGAGCGTAGATACATTCTCATTTAGTTGTATTTTCCCAACTTTCCTGCTTTTTGTTTCCTAAAAGCAATGTTATATTGATGGCATAACCAAACCTAATCGACGTCTGGTCAGAATTACAACTGGTTATCGTTTAATACGGTTTTAATTTAAATACGTGATATCTTTATCAGTGTTTCAGTATGGACACAGAGCTCCAGATAAGATGCGGAAATTTAAACATTTTCAAGAATAGCTCCTTTATTTCACTACCAAACCCTATACTGTGACATCTCTTTAGATCGTCTCGAAGAGAACCCTGTACTGTGACCCCTCTTTAGAATCGTCTCGAAGAGACGATTCTAAAGAGGGGGTCACATTATAGGGTTTGGTGGAGAAAGGCGATCTTAGTACATGTATTTGAATACGCACCTTTATCTGTCCCACTTTCGATGTGGAAGCAAACGTATTTATCAAGATAAGGACTGAACCATGATACACCTCTGCCATAATAAGCAGGTGTTCCCAAGATAATATAGGAATAATTAAACATTACCATCTGCTATGTGTTGTAGCTTCATAATTTCATTCTGTAATACACCATTAAACATGTAGTTGATGTCTGACAAAGTACCCTGCACCAATTTTAGAATTTATTTCAAAGGAAAGATGATAATTAACATGCGACATGTCAATGCTGCAATTCGGGTATGCAGACGGATGCCTATTTATATGTGAGTACTCTATATATTGTGTTTAACCCTTACAAACGCTCACTTTTCAAATGATTTATTCCAATTTCAAACAGGTTAAGCTTATGATGAATGTTTAGGGATTTTTCTAAAGAAAATGGTAACACGACAAACAGTGCAGACCCTGATGAGAGGGCTCCTCGAGGAGCCCTCTCATCTTGGTCTATACGGTTTGCAAAGGACATTAGCGATTCATGACCCGCCCTGTAATGGTTAATCATTTCTTCCATAAATACGCCTTGCTGTGCCTTTGCAAACAAAGTTGACCCAGACCAGAAGGCTCCTATAGGAGCCGTCTGATCAGGGTCTGCTGTGTTTGCTTATGGAATAATATGGATCTGATTCTACAGTTTCTGCCAAGGCCAAAACTTCCTGTGCTCACGTGCTATAATAACAATTAATCTAATAAATATTCATGATGTCATTATTTATTACATGGGTATACATGGCGGAAAGGAGAAAAATTCAAAACAGTTTTCTGTTTCAATACGTTGTCCACTTTTTTTTTTAAAAAAATCAGTATCAATGTGTCAAGATAATTTGGACCCTTATAAGAGTAACCCTGTGTCTCAACTGGATCCAAACGGTTTTGCAAACGGTTTAACGTGTTGTAAGTTAACCCTTTCCCTCATATAAACGTGTTTTCACGCATTTGCAAACAGAGTAGACACAGATCAGACGGCTCCTAGAGGAGCCGTCTGATCAGGGTCTGCTCTGTTTGCTTATGTTATTTGATATACCTGTTTCTTTACTTTCTGAAATGGCTACAATGTTCCACCTTCCATATTTCACTATAACTATTTTCTCCATGAATATTCAGTAGGTATTGAAATTTGAAATAAACACAGAACAGGGAAAGGGTTAAACTAGATTTTAAGCTCACCGTGACCCGAGATTATAAAACTTCCGAGTTTGAGTTTATTTTCAAACTCGAACAAGTTAACAAGCAGAAACTTTCATAACCTCGGGCCCAGGTCATTAGAAAGTTGTAACTGATGTACGCTGCAAGCAGCGTAGACACACATGATGTAGATTATGCAGGTCCTATAGAGGCCGGCACATATCAGAACGTGCAGACCCGATGCAGTGGAGTAAATTTCTTCAATTAATAACCATGATATCAGTAAATAAGGAAACTAAATATACGTAGAGAATATTACATGTGTGATAACTATTACATAGTACAATGGATATATTTATAGGAAGGCGGCTACTTAATACAGATCAAAGATCTGCAGAAATCTCCTATCAAATATTACATTTATCCTGAATTAACCATTTCCTTCATATAAACATGTTTCCACGCAGAGTAGAACCAAACCAGACGGCTCCTTTAGGAGCAGTCTGATCAGGATCTGCTCCTTTTGCTAATGGAAATTGAAAGGTATGTTTCTTTACTTTCTAAAATGGCTACAATTTTCCATCTTTCATATTTCATTATAACTATTTTGTACATGAATAATCAATAGGTATCGAAATGTTGAATAAACATAGAACATGGGAAGGGTTAAGCTACCACCTTCCTTATGTACCCAAAATTACACTCGTTTTACTGCCTATTGTAGAGAGGTTTGTTTGCATGCCTCGTAAATTCATGCTTTGGTGCCAGATGTCGCACACTTGACTGTTGATTTCATATTCTAATAGTTATAATAATAAACTCTCAGGGGTTTTATGTCACTGCTGTACTCTCCGGCTTTATTGCAGACCACTTCTGGCCATTGTATGGTTATTGGTACTGATAAAGAAGCCGTGTCACCTGCCAATTAGAACACAACGCGATAACACTATACTGGACACTGCGAGATATACAACATATTCGCTGACTCCTCGAGCCTTATCGACAAAGACCACCTGTACAGAGAAAAAACATATCGTCTTCCTAAAGACTCATAAAACTGGAAGCTCTACTATGGCAAATATACTGCAACGATTCGGTCTGTCCAGGCGCTTAAACTTTGCCCTCCCACGGAAACGACCTGGCCAGGTTCGTTATAATTATTTTGGAGGCATTGGTGGAACACTGAGCGAATCCAATATTATGTCTTCACAGAGGAATAATAGTTCGTATAACATATTGTACAATCATGTAATATTTAATATCACAGCGTTCGATCGTATCTTTAAGTCGTCTACTAAATATGTTACAATTCTAAGGGACCCACTGACGCAGTTCCGGTCCGCCATCTTGTATTTCATCCACCATGAGGCCATTTACGATGCTGCTATGAGCAATATTACTACATATCTGCTCGATCCTTTAAAATATGAACCGAACGAGACATACATATCATTCACTGACAACAGACAGGCGCTTGACTTAGGTGTACCGCCAAAATATTTACGGAATGAAAGGTTCATTGACAAATACATGGATATACTAGGCAAGAAATTTGATCTTGTGTTGATCATGGAGTATTTTGACGAATCACTGATACTTTTAAAGAGATTGATGTGTTGGGATATTAAAGATATACTTTATGTTAGAAAAAACATGGGTTACAGAAATGTTACGTTCCATCTAAATGAGCATGACGTATACTTACACCGGAAGTGGGCCATTGCGGATCATAAATTATACCAATTCTTCTTTAAAAAGTTACAGACGGAACTAAGCGCATACCATGACATTCAAAAAGAAATTGCTTACTTCAAAAGTGTACTATTGAAGACGCAGCAGTTTTGTGATACTTCTAATAAGAGTCGCATACTGATTACAGCATGCAAGTGGACTGAACAATTTTCTGTGACGTCATTAGATTGTGCGTACATGAGGCTCGGGGAACTCGACTTCTTAAACAAACTTCTCAAAGGCTCTTATTTTAGTTAACCTTTAGTATGCTGTCTGTGATGACCTTTGGACCCAGATAAGACGTGGATTACGTGGTGTCTCATCAGGATCTAAACTATTTGACATGGGTCATATTTTAATTTATGAAAAGCAAACTTACATTGAATCCTTAACTCTTACAACGCTACATTTTCAAATGGACTATTCCAAAATTCAACCAGGTCAAGCTTATTGAGAATATTTAGGGATTTGTCCAAAGAAAAGTGTAACAGTAAAAACAGTGCAGACCCTGATGAGATGGCTTCTCTAGGAGCCCTCTCATCAGGATCTACACTGTTTGCAAATGACATTAGTGGCTCGTATTCCGCACTGTAAAGGTTAACCCGCTAAGTAATACTTACTGGCATTAGCAAAAATAATGGATTCAGACGAGAAGCCTTTAGAATCCGTCTGGTCCGGGTCTGCTCCGTTTGCTTATGGGGCAACAGACTGAATTCTATAGTTTCTGTCTTGGCAAATATTTCATGTGTTTTAAAGGCCATTTATGTGTCTATATGCTGATTAACATTTACGTATGGCATCACCTCTTCATGAATATTCATGTATTAAAGGGCTAAAGATCGGTATTAGTATGGTTTTTTACTGTTTTCAAAAATATTCTAAAATGTGATGAGTTTGTTCCCTTGAAAAACAATTACTCATTCAATGCATCAGAAACAGTGTAGATCAAGGTCAGGGTTTTCAGTATTACAAACATTTCACGATGAAATAATGAAAACGCTGAATAGTGTGAAACAGTGAAGACCAAGATCAGACACCGCTGTAAGTCCTAATTTGAATTGCTTTATAAGAAAGTACAGTAAACATCTATTAACCCATTCCCTCATATTGACGACTTTTGATGCCTCTGTAAAAGTCACTTTGTGAAACCATTGTGATGAATAGAGCATTTGCTCCTATAGGAGCAAATGCTCTATTTATCACGATGGTTTCAAACTACAAAATTCTAAAACTTTTCCTTTTCTCTAGTTAATGCTCCTTTTCGGTAGATATATTCAAAGAGGTTGTATCTAAAAATAGCCTATGAGGTAATGGGTTAACCAAACATTAAAATTAGTATCAATGTCGGTTTTTAAGATAGTTGGAAGCTTAATACATACAGGATGAAAGTCATGCAGAAAGCTTACAGATGAATTTGCTGCATGCCTTCCCGCTGAGTTAAGAAGACAACTGCCTAAATTCCTAAATTCGGACTTTTTAATATGGTGTAGATGTTGTTTTTACTATATACGAATTGGCACAAAGTTATTACATTTGTAACTGTGATTGTGTATATATATTACAGTAAAGTCTCGCTCATACGACCGCTCAAAAGAAGTATGATTCTGAAATTTTAAAACAGGTAGTTGCTTAATGCAGGGCAAACGCTATGTAGGAAGCTCATATAGCCGCATAAAGGAATCATCTGTATTTACAGACTCCTTATATATCATTACAGACTTATATATTCGCATTAGCGAGACTATGAAGTACTTCCTTTTTCGTAATCTTTACTTGCAAAATATAATACACTTCAATTAGCCATTCTTCTGATATATAAATGGGTTTGCTCGCCTACTCATCCCACAACAGGCCGGTTTGGAATTTTGTTTTGAATATGTTGTGCGTTTTTTCCCTGTTCAATATTTAAACAGAGTGATCCGTCAAGAGTTTTACGTGCAACAAACAATTTGAAACCATATACGGTCACTGGAGGTGTTGATATTTAAATATTTGCCCTATAACACTTCCGTATGTATTTTAATATAGAACCATTATCATTCGGACCAAAGTCCAAAAACCAATTGCAATTGCCACCAGTTGCTTTAAAACCTTTACTCCATAACTACACAGCTTCCACGCATTTGCAAACAAAGTAGACCCAGATCAGGTGACTGCTATAGGAGCAATCTGAATAGGGCTGCTCTGTCTGCTTCTGGAATTAACCCTTTCCCTGTTCTATATTTAGGCCAAATTTCAACACCTACTGAATATTCAGTAACAAAATAGTTATAAAGAAATATGGAAGGTGGAACATTGTAGACACTTTAGAAAGTAAAGAAACAGATCTATCAAATTCTATTAGCAAACAGAGCAGACCCTGATCAGACGGCTCCTCTAGGAACAGTCTGAACTGGGTGTTCTCTGTTTGCAAATGCGTGAAAACACGTTTATATGAGGGAAAGGGTTAAACAACTCATTTATTATAATAGTATCATCAAACAGAGCAGACCCTGATAAGACGGTTCATGCCGTTTGATCTGGGTCTTCACTGTTTGCAAATGCGTAAAAATACGTTTATATGAGGGAAATGGTTGAAAAACTATCGGCCGAGTGTCAACCAGCGTGGATCCGGGCGCAACACCGAGTTACGCTGCGTCTCATCATGATTCAAGCTGTTTGTAAATGCGGGTTAGGTCGCGAATAACGGGTTATGAGTTAATACAGGGCAAAAGTAATACAGAACTTACGGTATTACGTTTGCCCTATACTAATCTTTTACTTGATTTAACCCTTTCCCTGATGAATAGTCATGAAGGAAATAATGACGTCATGAATATTAATAAGACAATTTTTATAATGGCATATGAACACATGGCATTTGGCTCATGCAGAAGCTGTAGAATCAGATCTATATTACACCATAAGCAAACAGAGTTGACCCTGATCAGACGGCTCCTATAGGAGCTGTCTGATCTGGGTCTACTTTGTTTGCAGACGTCAAAATTCGCTTACATAAAGGAAATGGTTAAACGCCCTTCCAGGCCTTTACAAACAGAGAAGATACAATCCAGACGGCTCCTATAGCAGCGGTCTGACCAGGGTATGCTCTAATTGCTAATGGTATGATAAAGACCTGATTCTACAGTTTCTGCCTGAATCAAAATCCCATGTATTCATACACCATTTTAAAACCTAATCTCATATTGTAACTATTTCTATATATCTTTATGTAAGAAATGTTCAAATTAGTGGCATTTTCTTTCTCTACTAGCACTTGTACATATTTATATGCTTGTTTCTGAAATAATATCTCCACCATTGGAGGAAATAAAGAAAATTACCTTTGAACTGCATGAGTAAGCTATCCTCTACTTTATGTTAAATCAGTTATTGGTCGCTTAAAACTTGTTTTACTGTACATTAGAATTTCATAACCACTCGGTATTCATTCAAATATTGGAGATTTATGTCTGTCTTTTTCCGTTCAACATGTTTACTTCATGCAATGTCTCATCTAAATCCAAAATGTTTGCAAAGGTCACGAAGAAAGCGCATGATATTATGACATGATATTATTTCAAACTGCATATCATTATAAATTAAATCTAAGTGATTTGTGTTCGTCTTATTTCGCCTAATCCATTTAGACTTCTTGGAACAACAAATCATTCACCGAAATATTCAATATCAATTATCTAAAAAAAATGCGCCAAAGGCTGATAAGAACACTATACAACGCACATAACGACAAGAAACAGTTTGTATAACAAACATTATCTATAGGATAGGGGCACCTGCGTGTGAGTATTAAATTTTAGTTAAACCCTTTCCTCTTTTCTATATTTATTCCAACTTTCAATATCTACTGAGTATTCATGGACAAAATAATTATAATGAAATTATAATGAATTATAATGAAATATGGAACGTGAAACGTTGTAGCTATTTTAGAAAATAAAGAAACAGGGTCCATGCTTATAAAACTTTTAGTTGAGTCTGAGTTCGTTCTCAAGTTTTTGATTGGTCAGATTTGAGCCTTTGGCTCAAATCTGACCAATCAAAAGCTTGAGAACTCAAATCTGACCAATCAAAAGCTTGAGAACGAACTCAGACTCAACTAAAAAGCTTTATAAGCATGGACCCAGATATTTCAAATTCCGCTAGCACTCCTATAGGGGCTGCTCTGTAAATGCGTGAAAACATGTTTATATGAAGGGGGTGAAACTCACTGTGTAACGTTAATTAAGATTTTATCACTGTATTGATATTCATGGACAGAATTAATAAAATTGAACACGGAAATGGGAGTTTACCAGCAGCTGTTTGATCTGTGTCTTATATGTTTGCAAATGGCGTGAAAAAAACATTTCCATGAGGGAAGTGTTAACTCTTCTCTCCAAATAGTTCTCATAGAAAATATTATCGTCTGGTACAATTCTGAAATTTATTTTGCCTTTTTTCTCTTAACTTACAATCATAGAGTTATTTTGCTTTGTGTTTCTCTTAAATTACATTCAGAGAGTTATTTTGTTTTTTGTTTCTCTTAAATTACAATCAGAGAGTTATTTTGAATTTTGTTTCCCTAAAGATTTATGCTGCGCAAAATTCTGCAAATTTTGCGTTTCAAACTGACTTCAGAATCGGAATCTATGTACCTTAACACTTATTTAACACTAAATAGCTCGGTTAGGAAATGGTTCTTTATGTCGAAAAAAAATTAGAAAAATGGATCGCTACGGAAACCAACGGAACAGCGCTCGTCATTGGCCGGAATCTGTCGTTAGATTCAAATTTACACACCGGGAATAATCATTTGATGTATATGTAGGCAAACAACCATTGTCAGTCATTTTACATGTGATAACAACCTAATTAATATTCAAAGCGTTTTTGCGAAATAGAATCGGAGTCATTCAGAACTTGGCCGAAGATGTCCACTGATTTCCGTACAAATCACCGTTTCTAAAAAGGAGGCTCCTTTTAAAGAATTTAGCAGTATTCGGACAGCGATAATATTTAGCTGAACAAATATATTCTGTCAGAAAATGGGTTGTAAGCATTGTTTTCATTGTATGTATACGTGTACAGCTTCTGGTTTTGATTGATTAATGCAAAAAGTGCGCATAATACATCTACAATCAGAGTTGTCCTTTGTTTCTCTTAAATTGCAGTTAGAGAGTTAGTTTACCATTTGTCTTAAATTGCAATCAAAGTGTCAAACATGATCCGGATAAAGCCCCGTGTGTGTACAAATAGTCAATTACCAATCAATTAATACAAATAACAATAACTTTTTCTCTAACGTTGGTAGAATATATTTATTCTTTATTTAAGTCTCTTCATGGTAACAATCATAGAAAGTCATCATTATGTCTATAAATAAACGTGAATAGTAGAACGGTACTGGCGAATTAGTAATTATGTGTTAACGATATATGGATCCAGACAATAGGCTAAGTAAATCGGTGTCTAATCAATATCTTAACCCTTTACTCCATGTAAGTATTCATATCTCCATATTCATGTCAGAAATAATGACATCGTGAATATTAATTAAATTATTTGTTACAATAGTACATGAACACAGGAAAGTTTGGCCACTACAGGAACTGAATAACTATGTGTTCATTATATCATAAGCAAAAACAGAACAGACTCTAGTCACACGGCACCTGTAAGGGCTGTCTGATCTGGATCTACTTTTTTGGATCTACTCTTTGTCTACTCTTTTTGCAAAGGCGTAGAAAGGCGTATTTATGGAGTAAATGATTAAATGTCCGACTCTGGATTTTGTATTAAGAAACTGACTCGACTCGTTCGTTTAGAAAAGGGTATTGTTGCAATGTAAACAATATAGACCCACACAGCTACAATGTCTCCGATACGACGCCTGATCAGGGTTGTCGTCCATCAAAATTTGTAGTCATTTGTTCTTTATGTATAATTAGTTTTGGCTGCATCACAAGATACCACCTTTGCCAATAGCGCAGAACAATGCCACACGCGTCCGATCAGGGTTAGAACTGTTTGTCAAAGTTTATGATTAATACTGTAAATACTTTTTGATTGCGAAACTGTGTAGGTCCTGATAAGACATTGTGGCTGGCGCTGCGAAGATCTATACTGTTTACAACGTGCCACATATACATTATTATGCCGCGCGGCACTTCCGTTTCTTCTGCGTAATATTTTACACAGCACTTGTTCAAATAATGTGTTAGATAAATATCCTTTACAAGAATTATTGTAAAGTATGTTACGATGCTTATATGTATATGACTTCTCTGTAAATATTCTTATGCTATCATTATTGCCTTATACAGGCTAGAAACATTGTAAAATGTTTAATGCCAATAAAGGATATTTAATGTTATTTAATGCACCTGTCGTGGATTTCTCAACATTAAGAAACTGACTCGAATCGTTCGTTTAGAAAAGGGTATTGTTGCAATGTAAACAATATAGACCCACACAGCTACAATGTCTCCGATACGACGTCTGATCAGGGTTGTCGTCCATCAAAATTTGTAGTCATTTGTTCTTTATGTATAATTAGTTTTGGCTGCGTCACAAGATACCGCCTTTGCCAATAGCGCAGAACAATGCCACACGCGTCCGATCAGGGTTAGAACTGTTTGTCAAAGTTTATGATTAATACTGTAAATAGATTAATACTATAAATACTTTTTGATTGCGAAACTGTGTAGGTCCTGATAAGACATTGTGGCTGGCGCTGCGACTGATCTATACTGTTTACAACGTGCCACATATACATTATTATGCCGCGCGGCACTTCCGTGCTTCTGCGTAATATTTTACACAGCACTTGTTCAAATAATATGTTAGATAAATATCCTTTACAAGAATGATTGTAAAGTATGTTACAATGCTTGTATGTATATGACTTCTCTGTAAATAGTCTTATGCTATCATTATTGCCTTATACAGGCTAGAAACATTGTAAAATGTTTAATGCCAATAAAGGCTATTTAATGTTATTTAATGCACCTGTCGTGGATTTCTCAACATTAACCCTTCGCTTGCTGAATTTGAAAACACATTTCTTCTTCTTTACCCACGCCCTGTTGTATAATTACACATATCTTCACTGTGTACAAGTATATCGCTGTGCAATCACTGATGTGGAGTGCATTGGTTACACAATCATTTGTAAACAGTACAGACCCTGATGAGACAGCTCCTGCAGGCGCTGTCTCATCTGGGTCTTCACTATTTACAGGTATGTATATTGACGTGAATAGCAAACGAAGGGTTAAATACTCTATAAATGGACATGCGTATGTTTACGTTTAACCGGGATAATTAATTAATCATGTATTCGTATTTCTCTTTTATATGCATTTCTTTAATTTTCTTTTAATTCGCCTCTTCGCCCGTCCTTCGTTAAATGTAACCCAGTATTATTGTGTTATACATGTATATTGATCATAGATTTCTAAATGGGCTGTTCCAACTCAACCTTAGTTTCTGAAGGAAAGTGGGAGAGAAAGAGCTCAATACAAACAGAGAACATAGATCAAAAGCATCCAGCGAGCAATGTAGATAAAATACAAACAACGAGCAATGTAGATAAATTACAAACAACGAGCATCGTAGACTACGCCATGATTGATGAACATGCCAGAAAGGTAAGATGATGATAAAATAACATACGAATATTTGGGAAAAGATCGTGAAAAGGTGTCAAAGACTGCCTTTATTATTGCTGATCTCGTCATGTTGACCAAGACACACCACTGCGTCATATTTATATGTTTTTGTTACCGAAAAGTGTCAAACAGTGATGTGTATAGCGAAAAAGAAATTACAAAAATATCTGTACGGCAATGTATTTAGCTACGGCATTTTAGGATGGTTAGAATAAGTTTATTATATTCAATGACCATGATGGTTTAATCCTGACACCACTTAACTACTTAATTATCATGAAAGTTTCATGTTAATATCTTACATAAATACGTAACTAGTTATTTTTCACGAAAACTTTCGCGTCGTCATTTTTCATTCTCAACTTTTAGTTGAGTCTGAGTTCGTTCTCAATTTTTTCATTGATCAGATTTGAGCCTTTGGCTCAAATCTGACCAATCAAAACCTTGGGAACTCAAATCTGACCAATCAAAAGCTTGAGAACGAACTCAGACTCAACTAAAAAGCTTTATAAGCATGGACCCAGATACATATGTTAACACGAACTATGTCATGATACTGAATGAATTTATCTTGTAACTTAACTAGTTATTTATCACGAAAACATCATTAACTAGACAAGTCTCATGTAACTACTTGTCTACATATATGTATAAAGTATATTTATAACATCAGTTTGATAAGGATGTATGTGAAAGGTGTCAGTTTCGGTTGCAGCTGCTACTTCGACTTGCGACAAAACTTTAATAAACCAGACATTCCACGTCCATGTACATTAATTGACCACTGTCGCAGTCATCCGAGTACAATTTTCTATTGTTAGACAAGTAGTTACATGAGACTTGTCTAGTTAATAATGTTTTCGTGATAAATAACTGAAAACTTAAACTGGACCCTTATGACCCCGAACAGGCCATTTACGGAAAGTTTACAAATCCCTCTGTTTGGCTATACTTTACAAATTAGTTATCAAAATGCTCTTTCATATTTGCCATATACATGCACATGTATAGAGTGTTTGGCTGTGCAAGATCCACAAACTGCAAATGCATTTTATATACAGCTGAACTTCGATATCTTGAACTAAAAGATCGATCCTTATCTAGAACTTAGCATATCTAGAGACATCTGTGACAGCTTAATGCAGGTCGAAAGTAATGCTGAAAGTTCATACAAGAGCTTTCAGCATTACTTTAAGTCTTCATTAAATTGTGAACCTGACAAATTGTTCGGATTAGAAATCGGATGACTCGACCTTGTTATCTCGAAGTTATACATATGGTCCCTTGAAGTTCGAGATATCGAAGTTCAACTTTTTTTAATTTACCGATTCATTTGTGGTTCCAAAAGCCGCTAATAGTAATTTAAATAAAGTCATAGTAGCAATACGTACTGGTGTGTCTTATTATTTAACCCTTTTACCTGATAACTAATCAAGAAATAAATTAAAACTGTATGAACTATGAATATTATTTAGTTGAAGTTTTATAAAAGCATAATGAACGATGTATTTTTGTCCTTCTGTTCTATTTCACCACGGCACAAATTGTAGAATCAGATCTTTATTATTACAACAGTAAGCATAGCATATCCTGATCATACGGCTCCGATAGGAAGTATTTGATCTTGATCTAGGTTTACCCTGAGAGAGAGAGAGAGACAGAGAGATAGAGAGAGAGAGAAAAAAAAAGAGAGAGAGAGAGAGAGGGAGAAAGAGAGAAGTAAATTAAGCTCAATGTTTCACCGTGTTGCAATGCGCCATGAATGATCGTTGTGTTGATAGTTATCTAAACTAAGATAAAGCTTTACATCGCAGACAAAGTTCTGGTCTTTCAGTTCAGTTTTTGCGAAAGGCAATATGTATTTGGTAATGAACACTATCTTTCCAGATTACAGAACTCACAACCGCTGCAATGAGGAAGTAATCTGATGGGAGCAAGATTAGATCAATGTTCTTACAGATAACGTAGTCCATAAGTTAAAACCCTTACTCGTCGATAGTCTCTAACTGATAAGCCACTCAGTACAGAGGCTCAAATCTGACCAATCAAAAACTTGAGAACGAACCCAGACTCAACTAAAAGTTTTATAAGCATGTATAATGGACTACAGTAAAATTAATTTACGCATTCCTTGTAATTTGCTTTTGAAGGTACCTACATGTACGCTAATGCATTGGAAAGTTACACGGAATGAGGAAAATACAGAAGCACTTTGCTAAAACTTCCGTTCAGCCTTGAGCAATATCCGCTTTAAATACCCAGAAACTTTCCCGTGGTCTGATTTAATTATGTTCGCGTTATCAGTTGCCTGACAGATATTTTACAGAACAAATATCTCACTTGAATTAATGGACCTGTTTGTATCACCTCATGCCGATGTCAAGTGGCAAATATGATCAGTAAAGAAACATAATATACTGCTCACATTTCCCGATAAATTTGATCTTCCCCAGCACAGTGTACATTATGAATTATAAACATCACAATTCTTGTTCCCGCCGATAGCATTTTCATATTTCAGTAGAGACTAATCCACTTGAATCACGTGATTAGCAAAAATGTATGTTCATGGTATAAAATACCTAAACTTATATTTCCTGTCTTAAAATGCATCATCGTATATGACGGCGAATGCTACACGAATTTAAAACGTTTCGTACAGTCAAATGATCATACATGTTTGTCCTTAGCTGAATGCGCATTAAGCATGCCTTTCATACGCATTGTATAGCAATATGGACTGTGTCCATAATGTATGTTCAAAAGTCAAAACTATAGTCCCTAACGCTCTTTGGCGTTCAATGCCAAAGGGCATCCCCTTTTATGCTAACCTAAGTACTAAATTGTGTTGCGACATTGGGTGCAAGTGATTGTGGCATTTCCTATATCCTAAAAATTTGCGACATTTGACGTCGACGTTGCGACATTCTCCACAAGCTGCATGTACCCTATTACGACGATCAACGTCGGATTGCAACAAACAGGATATATTGCGACAAATGACGCATTTTTCGATATATCTTTGGCTACGTTACGAACATGCAGAATTAAAACACACTGGGTCATAACACACGTCTATGAATATTAAGTGTGTATAATTTGTAAATAGAAAAAAAAACCACTTTTACAATATCATTTAAGAAGTTGTCAGATTATTAAGATCCGGACGAAATCAATCTTTTAGACAAGCTCAACATTTAGACCGCTTGACCACTTTATACGCAGGTCATACTGAGAAGATTGTAAATCAAAACAAAAGCATCTATTACTGGTTCTAAAACCAATTTTGCAACAGTTGTGTTGGTCCTAGTGCAAAAAATGGTTTCTAAATTATCTTGATTTAATTCTGCTCGATTGGATACATGTTCTGAAAGAAAATTTGCATGGATTATAGAAGTATCTTGTTGTCTTCTACAAAATATTAACTAAGCGCCCGTCCATCGATATTAGGTGAGGCCTATAACATCTGATTGGCCGATTGGTTATTGTGGTGAATAGAAGACTGTAAAGCCCAACATGGGCAAGGAAACATGCCCCCATCTGCATATTCTTGAGTCGTCTTGAGGGCTACTTTTGTATACTCGTTCTGTTGTGAGCTCACTATACAGAACCTTCGTTAGAAGGGATTCATCCAAAATTCGAGGGACATTTCTGGCACAGCGTACTTGAAGAGTCTGTAGTAAGGTTATGTAGTAAAGTGAGGATGGAGAAGAGTGGTCTGACTAGAATTCAGTGTTTGTCTTTGTTTTATGGTAGCATCTGTGTAAAACAGAAACAAATATTTTGACATGTTTTAATGTACGTCATTCCCTTTCAGGCTCCCCAGTCCCTGAGGAATTCTGTCCGGGATCTCGTCGAACACCTGTCCAAGCTAACAAAAGACCATAGATTGGTTGCCAGGGCAATATTCGTGTGGATAACAGAAAACATATCGTAAGTGTTATGCCTCCAGCTGTGGAAGGGCATATCAACTTGCTCTTGTTCGTCCGTCTTGTAGTACGTCACGAAAATATTGTCGCATATTACTGGATATTTAGAGTAATAAAAACCAAATCACTATTTACTGGAATGGGAAGCAGTGCACCTAAGTTTTCGCCAGTTAAACCAGGACTATGGTGTTTGAGTTAGACAGAAGTTAAGCATTCTATACTGTAATCGTTTGATAAGTAGGCAGTGAGGCATACTTTATGTGTCGTTCGGTCACAATTCTTGTGTAAGTATATTCATATAATGGGTAGACATATAATTATAATACATAAGCAGAAAACTCAATATATTCTTAGACTCAACATTGTTCCCATCGTGGAAGAGGCCGAGAACCTAGCAATAATAATTGAGGGTAGTATCAGTGACTTATTTTACTATAAATTTCAGGTATGATGTGGATGGGTTTTTTGGTCGAGCAAAGCGGGCGTCCTGTCATGCTGAAGATGTAATGCGAGAAGGAAAATGTGTATGCGAAGGCTATGCGAATGTGATGGAAGCCTTGTGCAGGTTGGTCAATGTATAAATGCTTATACAAACAACGACGAATCAAACATTAATGGATATTAAAATCAGCTGTAGAAAAGACTTTATATTGTTTCTAAAGCGTCTTTATAATATTAAAGTAGAGCCAACATAGAGGACGAATATAAAAATCATGCCAACCTTCTCTCGAACTTTCTTTAAGCTAAATGCAGTTCAGTTTTACAATGGCAATTAAGAGGTACGCATAACCGTCATTTTGATTGTTTCAGGGAGGCCGGTATCCCGGTTAAGAAAATCATCGGCTTTGCGAAAGGGTTTGGTTGCTCTGCAGATTCCGAATTCATGATCACCCATGCCCCAAATCATGCGTGGAATGCCATTAAGTTAGGAAATAAATGGCACCTGGTTGATAGTACCTGGGGAGCGGGTCACGCAGATGGAACCAACGAGTTCAAGAAAGAATTTGATGATTTTTATTTTCTTACGGACCCAAAAAAAATCATCTATTCCCACTTTCCGTATATAGGGTTCTTGGGGCTAGATATGGAAGAATGTTTCAAATGGCAACTACTTGAAAAGCCGATCCAATTAGACGACTTCAACAAGCTCGTGGTGACCAAACCACAAGCATTTAAATTAGGAGTTCAGCCTGTCTCACACAAGTATGGTGTGGTACGTGTGAATAAGGAAGAAGTGGAACTGTCATTCCAATGCACGGGGAAATATGACGTAACTTACACGACAAAGCTTTTGTATGAAATGGGCAAACTGATGTACGAAAAACCAAGAGATGTATTTATCCAACAGGAGGACCGGCTGCTCAAAGTCAAAATCCACCCTTATCAGGCTGGGACGTATCACCTCACGATCTTTGGGCGACGTACAGACCAAGAGGGAATGGTTTCTCAGCTTTTTGAATACGTATTTAAATCCGAAAACTTCAACAAAGAGAGTTTCGAGTACCCGTTTACATACACACCTGCGCAAGAGAATCGATGCATTCTAATATACCCGCTTCAGTACACACTGAAGCAAAACACATCCGTTGAATTTTGCATTACATCTCCTTACCTAAACAGAGTGAAGGTGAACGATACTAACTTGGAGAGAACTGGGGAGAAATTCAAAGACTTTGTCAAAACGGGCAATGTCAAAGGTATGGCTGTGTATGGTTCCAGAAACAATGACTTCATTCTCGAAGGTCTGTTTCGGTTTGAGATTGTATAATTTTTTTTGAACGCTCCGTTTTTAAAGTAGATCAAATCATTAATGTTCAAAGGTAGAACAATTGCTTGAGTATTCTGATTAGCTTACAGTGCATGTCATGATGAGAGGACATTTCTGGGAGACACCTTGGAATTCATTCAAAAGTACACCAACACAGACAGGAAAGAGGGCAAGTGTCGCATTGAAATGGGACGAATGGCATCCTTGACTCGAATGAATAATGTGACCTGAAAGTTTTCCTAACGAAATGTAAGAAAGGTGTATCCAACTCTTTATTCTGCTAGTATATTCTCACGGGCTTAAATATTCCATTAAACCTTTAGAATGAAAGTTTGTTCCCAGATTCAGTTTCACCGCGTGTGTTTTGTACTTTTAAAACTGTACTGAAAACATTGGTCTGCACCTAATGATTCTCATTTATAAACACTACCATGCCATGTTTACACGGTTTCCAAGGGTCTGTTTTTTGTTTGAGATCGTGTACTCTTGTAGATGATGCGTTTTCCAAATGTAATACTCCTTTATCGTCGAAGGAGCGCCTTTCAGTAAGAATGTAATAACATTTTCCTTCATATAAACGCATTTTCACACCTTTGCAAACGGGGTAAACACAGATCAGACGGTTCTTTTAGGAGCCGTCTGAACAGGGTCTGCTCTGTTTGCTTATGAAATCGCCATGAAATGTCCCGTTAGGTATTGTTTTGCGGCTGTGGCGTTTCTTGTCTGATGGTGTTTTGTGCCGTGTCCTTTCGTGTTTGGCTCTCCCTGATTGACGTGTTTTTTCACTTTTAGAGCTGCTAAGGTTTAATTGATAATAGATGCAGACTCTAATCAGATGACTCTTATCTAGGTCTATACTATTGGCAAAACACGGCCTTACTCCCATCTGCACAGAGCTTGGATCTAGATGAAGAACCGAGAAACTCGACGACTCATCTGGATCCAAACTGTTTTGACACTTCGTCAATTGTTCGAATCGGAAGTAGTTAAAGATGCACGTGCAATTTGTGTATCTATATTCTCTTAGCACCTTATTTTTCTTTAATCACCTTTGAAGCATTCCATACTCTCAATCAAAAGCAGATCTTTTACTTTATGAAGTTGTTCGAAGTGTATTTATATTAATACAAATATTAATAAACGCTTTGTTATGCTGCACACGCTTTGTTATGCTGCTGTCTGGCATGGGTCAAGTCCGATGGCAAAAAATGATCTTTTTGAGCGAAATCTAAATTACAACTATCATCAATATATATAAATAGTTTTTTCAACATTGTTAGTGTTTTGTTGTTAGTTATATGCAGTGTAAACTTTTTTGATTTTAGTAGCTGACCATTGTTTCATCCCATTGGCTTTGTTAATATTTATTTTTTATGCCCCCAAAGGCGGGCATATAGTAATCGCATTGTCCGTCCTTCCGTCTGTCCGTCCGTCCGTCCGTCTGTCCTTCCATCCGTCCGTCCCAAATTCGTGTCCCTTCTATAACTTCTTTATCTGTGGATGGATTTCGAAATAACTTGGCACAAATGTTCACCACACAAAGACGATGTGTCGCGTTCAACTCCCAGGTCAATGGGTCAAAGGTCAAGGTCACAGGGTACAATTACTTTGTCACAAATTTCGTGTCCGGCCTGTAACTTCTTTATCTATCAATGTATTTCAATATAACTTGGCACAAATGTTCACACAAAGACAATGTGTCGCGTTCAACTCCCATGTCCATGGGTCAAAGGTCAAGGTCACAGGGTAAAATAACTTTGTAACAAATTCCGTGTCCAGCCTGTAACTTCTTTATCTATCAATGGATTTCAATATAACTTGGCACAAATGTTCACCACACAAAGACGATGTGTCGCGTTCAACTCCCAGGTCAATGGGTCAAAGGTCAAGGTCACAGGGTACAATTACTTTGTCACAAATTTCGTGTCCGGCCTGTAACTTCTTTATCTATCAATGTATTTCAATATAACTTGGCACAAATGTTCACACAAAGACAATGTGTCGCGTTCAACTCCCATGTCCATGGGTCAAAGGTCAAGGTCACAGGGTAAAATAACTTTGTAACAAATTTCGTGTCCAGCCTGTAACTTCTTTATCTATCAATGGATTTCAATATAACTTGGCACAAATGTTCACCACACAAAGACGATGTGTCGCTTTCAACTCCCAGGTCCATAGGTCAAAGGTCTAGGTCACAGGGTACAATTACTTTGTCACAAATGTCGTGTCCGGTCTGTAACTTCTTTATATATAAATGGATTTCAATATAACATGGCACAAATGTTCCCAAATAAAGACGATGTGTCGCTTACAACTCCCAGGTCCATAGGTCAAAGGTCAAGGACACAGGGTACAATTACTTTGTCACAAATTTCGTGTCCGGTCTGTAACTTCTTTATATATCAATGGATTTCATTATGATTTGGCACAAATGTTCACCAGAAAAAGATAATGCGTCGCTTTCAACTCCCTAGTCCATGGGTCAAAGGCCAAGGTCACAGAATACAATTACTCTGTCACAAATTTCGTGTCCAGTCTGTAACATCTTTATCTATCAATGGATTTCAATATAACTTGGCACAGATGTTCACCAGACAAAGACGATGTTTCGCGTTCAGCTCGCTGGTCAATATGTCAAAGGTCAAGGTCACAGGGTATAATTACTTATTTATCTGTGAATGGATTTCAAAGGAACCAGGCACAAATGTTCACCACACAAAGACGATGTGTCAACTCCCTGGTCCATGGGTCAAAGGTCAAGATCACAGGGTTCAATTTTTGGGGGCATTTGTTACGTGACTGTGACATCTCTTGTTTATGAAAATATATTTTTACTGTATTTTCTATCTGTCGTATAGTAACGGTTTCTTCTCTGTACGGTTATATCGTGTACACAGAACCTGTATACAAAATAAAATAATTGAACATATTCTGTATTCGTTCAATGTTAGGCGAATAATAGACATATCGGGCAGGGAACTATCTGTGTAAATCACTGTGTTGATATAATTGTAACGTGCTGACCCTATTATATCAGAAATATGGCAAAACGAATGGAATGGTTTTTATCACAATGGCCAAAAAAAATCATTGCTGTATAAATGGTGTATATATAATATTTATATTCATCACTAATGATCTGAAATTACAAACAACATAACACTGATAACTAGTCGTGTGGTATTAGGGAATTAGACACAACACCGCTTTATGAATAATTATCTAAATGTTTTAAAGCAGATGGTTGCTTAATGCAGGGCGGAAGTAATGCAGAAAGCTGATGATTTACTGGTTTTCAAAATCCATCTAATATAGCACAATAGAGTCCCTCTGGATTTTTTTAAAAGCTGGCGACTGCTTAATGAAGGACGAAAGTAATGCAGAAAGCTCCTATCGCTCCTATCGCAAACTTCCTATTGTAAGATGAAGGATTGGGCCTCTTTGTGGTGGCTGCGTTACTGTACTCCCATTAACAACACTCATAAATTCACATAAATGACACTGGCCAGCTGATAAATTTACACGTGTCGAGATATACCACGGGTGAAAGGGAAGTAACACAAGTAGAAAGATGAACTTTCATAATGACTATCAGATATGCCTTCAAGAGTTATCTCCTCTATGCCATATCTACTTTATGGCAGATAACTCTTCCCGCTATATACAACCTGACTCGTATTTGCATA
Source organism: Azorinus chamasolen (assembly GCA_963576725.1). Classification (NCBI taxonomy): domain Eukaryota; kingdom Metazoa; phylum Mollusca; class Bivalvia; order Cardiida; family Solecurtidae; genus Azorinus; species Azorinus chamasolen. The sequence goes on from OY755243.1 coordinate 71,506,247, forward strand.
CAGTTTGGTTCCAGATGAGACACAGAGTAGTAACTCGGCCTCTCGTCTGTATCCGAGCAGTTCGCTACTCAATATTTTCTCAAAAGCTTGATCGAATCGGAACATTGGCACCAGATCAAACTTTAATGAGATACAGTAATCTCTCGATTATTCGAACACTATAACACACGTATCATTATCGGTCATTAAGACAGGTGGCAGCTTCATGTATGGTGAAACTCCTAGAGGAGCTTTCTGCATGACTTTTACTATGTATTTAGCAGCCACCTACCTAAAAGGTCCTAAATTCTTCTATACAAAAAATCGAATAATCGAAATTATACTGTATTATCTTTTCACAGCTTGGAAAGGATAAACTTATTTCAAGAAATGTTAAACTTATCAACCTTGCTAAATTTTACTTTTCAGTCAGTCATAATTTGTACAAAACACAAACATCATCTTATTTAAAGTATGACAAACATCATCTTATTAATCATACTTTAGCTACGATTGCTATGTATATTTTTTACTTCCATTCAGTTAGCAATTCTTTGCATAATTTATACGCCTTTTCACACCTTTGCAAACAGGGTAGAATCAAATCAGGATATGCTTTGTCTGCGTTTGTTTCTACAGTTTCTGCCATTGTAAAATGTTTTCTTACCTATAATGCCATTATAATACGTCAGCTAATTGATTCATGAGGTCATTATTTCTTAGTAAATATTTGTGATATAAAGGGCTTAATCAGTAAAAAAGCACAATTGAACTACGTCATAAAGACACAACAAATTGTTTTACTTATTTCTGTCAAGACTACTATGCCCGTGTTAGTTGCCCCAAAACTACATTTGTTTAAAACAAAGAAATCCTTTTCTCTAATAAATGCTCCTTTTTGGTAGAGTTATTCAAATGGGCTGGGTCTAAAATTAAACTATGGAGAAATTGTTTAATGTGTCGTCTAAGCAACACCCAGTTCAGGCGCAACTTTACCCCTGGTGTCCTGAAAACAGGGTCTCCCAAAACTCTGACCTTCTACAACTTGTACTTACTTTCGATTCATTAAAACTTTTGAGAACCGTTTGCCATACAGCTTAGATGCCGGTGAGACGCCGAGTTCCTCTTTGTTTCATCTGGATCCAAACCGTTTGCAAATGCCTGACATGTCTCGCTTAGTACTCGAAAGACTGAACTGCTTTAACCCTTTCACCGCCAATGTCGTAAAAAATGCACCACGACAAATACTGCAGTCCAAGATCAGACGCCGCTTTTTCAAGGTGGTGTCTGATCAGGGACTTCACTTTTGTCGCAATATTTATTTCTATATATGTGCTTTATTCCTTTGTGTACTTCTTTAGCAGTCCTTCGAACGAGACTATAAACCGAGGTCCGATGTATCAGTGCTTTACAATGGGCATCTAAAGGAACCAGAGAAACTCAGTCGATAATAAGAGTAGAGCATCGCGCCCGGGTTTCTCTGTATCCTCTCTCCTCTCTCATGGGCGTCCAATTAGCCCATAGTGAGCAGAAACGGGCGTTAATCAACACAAACAAACAAACTTCTGTATCTCATTTCCTTATTTTACCGAATGATTTAACAAATTTGATTAGCAGATGACAAACAGAAATTTGGCACCGAAAGGATTAAAACGAGACCAGGAGTTATTCGTTGTCTTTACTGAGTCCAGACTGCTTACAAGGTGACATCAACGACTTAACCCTTTCCCTCATATAAACGTGTTTTCGCGCAATTGCAAACAAAGTAGACCTAGATCAGACGGCTCCTAGAGGAGCCGTCTGATCAGGGTCTGCTCTGTTTTCTAGTGGAATTTGAAAAATCTTTTTCTTTACTTTCTAAAATGGCTATAATGTTCCACCTTCCATATTTCATTATAGCTATTGTGTCCATGGATATTCAGTAGGTATTGAAATTTGGAATAAACATAGAACAGGGAAAGGGTTAACTGTATAGCATGCTGAAGATAAAACCCCCACCACCACCACTTATGTATCTTCCTTTGTGTATTGCTCATCATTACAAATACTTGAACCATTTCACCTTCTTGGCTGGGATATTTGTCATTCAAATCCTTTTGCAAAGTTTGCCCTGGCAGATTGTCCGGACTATTCGACTTTGGAATGTCAGAGTTTAAAGGGTTAAAGATGTGCGCATATACTACCTACCTCTTGGATACATTAAAACGAAATACGTTTACAAATGTCATCCAAATAGGTCTTTGTACGGTTTGTTTTGTAATATGCATACATTAGAACCCGTCCTAAGCGTCCATTCATTTATTGAACATAGGAGTCTTCAAAAGCAGATGGTTGGTCAATGCAGGGAAAACTTAATACGGAGAAAGGTCTTATTCGTAGAAGCTTTTTGAATTAATCTTGATATTGCATTAAGCTACCGCCTGCCTTACAGCCCCGTAATAAAGCTACCAGCTACCTTACATACTCATAAATACACCTCCTGTTGATGGTCGATTAAGACAGGTTCCACTGTAGGTGATCACACGGTACTGATTCATTGTTCAGAAAGTTATAAATACATACAATTGATCAACAAATTATTGCGCATTTATGAGCTGATCTTGAAAACCCAAATATTTATTTAACCCTTTCCCTCATATAAACCTGTTTTCACGCATTTGCAAACAGAGAAGACCCAGACCAGACGGCTCCAATAGGAGCCGTCTGATCAGGGTCTGCTCTGTTTGCTAGTGAATTTTGAAATTTATGTTTCTTTACTTTCTAAATTTGCTTCAATGTTCAGCCTTCCATATTTCATCATTACTATTTTGTCCATGAATATTCATTAGGTATTAAAATTTGCCATAAATATAGAACAGGGCTATAATTAATCCACTGATCGCTATCTTTAAGCCTGCTAAACTATTTGACGTCTGCTCTCACCCTGATGCAAACTTATTCGATTAATTATTCATATACTCCATGAATATTCATGTAAGAGAAAAAAGACACTATGAATATTAAATAGCTTAATTGTTATAATAGCACATGAACACATGAATGTTTGACCATGGCAGAAACTGTAGAATATTTAAGCAAATAGAGCAGACTCTGATCAGACGGTTTCTATAGGAGCCGTCTGACCTGGGTCTACTATGTTTGTAAAAGTATAGAATGGTGTGTTTATGGGGGAAAGGGTTCAAGCATTTGGGAAATCATTCGCCAAGTGTCAAACAGCCGGGATTCCGATGAGACGCCAACTTACTCGACGTCTCATCCGGATCCAAGCTGTTTGCAGGTGTGTGTCAGGTTGCGTTTAGCAGGCGAATGGTTGGAAACTGTTGTCTACAAAATATATCGTCTGGCTACATTCTCAAGAATATATTGCTTTTTACAAGAACTTGAGGACTGTTATAAACAGTATGGTAGAACCCCTCTAATGCGACCACTTAATGAATAAATATGGGTGTCGTTATAAGCAGGTGGTTGCTTAATGCATGACAAAAGTAATGCAGAAAGCTCCTCTACATGAATATTAGACAGGGAATGGGTTAATTAAGACAGGCGGCAGCTTAATACAGGGTTCCTACAGAAATGTTTTGCATGGCTTTCATCTCGCATTAAGCAATCACCTGCCTAAAAATCATCAATTTTTCATCACTAAATTTCAAAGTATCTGGCTTTTACTGTATAGAAAGATAGCAACAGACATGTTGGCATATAACGATAGCAACAGACAAGTTTGCATTATAAAGATAGCAACAGACATGTTGGCATATAACGATAGCAACAGACAAGTTGGCATATAAAGATAGCAACAGACATGTTGACCATCACCAACATGTGAGTATTCTAAAAGACTGTGCGAATACGTATAACATTTAAAAAGCGACCTGCATAAATTTCATATATACATGTATATTAATTGTTATTATAGAACACGGACACAGGACTATTTTGCCATGGGATAAACTGTAGAATCATATTTTTAATATATCATAAGCAAACAGGGCAGACCTAGATCAGATGTATAGTGTAGAAAGGTATATTTATTGGAAGAGGGTTAATCTAAAACTATCACCTGCCTTGTAGACTTAAACTTCATTTGAGTGATAAGGAGGTTTACTGCATATGATCCGCGGCATTTAGAAAATACAGGCATCATCAAACAAACAAAGCAGCCCCTTATCAGACAGCTCCTACAAGAACCATCTAGTCTAGGCCTACTCTGTTTGCAAATGCTTGAATGGCTTTCATATACAGTTGAACTTCGATGTCTCGAACTCGGATAACCCGAACTTCGGGATAACTCGAACTAAATGTTCGGACCGTCCCGAATAAAGAATACAGAATAGTTCTAAAATATATCACTACGCATATCTAGAAACACCTGATACAGTTAAATGTAGGTCTAAAGTAATGCTGAAAGCTCCTGTAGGAGCTTTCAGCATTACGCTAGATCTACATTAAGCTGTAAACTCGAGACATTGTTTAGATTAGAACCTCTGTTATCTCGAACTAATTTGTATGGTCCCTTGCAGTTCGAGATATCGAAGTTCAACTGTACAGTGTATATAGAATAAGGGGTTGAGACTCCTATATATGCTTAGTACATATGTCCGGTTTCACTCTGATTACAATTCGTAATCAGTATATAGTTCAACAAAACAAAATTCTGAAATTAGTCATATTGATTTGCCGGAAGTTGACAGAGAATACTGCTTATTAAGAATATCATTTCCGAAGCATACATCATTTCACGTCGTCAGATAAAGCACGAGACAATTTATGTGAAACACTTAACTCATCACCCGCTGAAAAACTGACGTCTGCATTAATTGTCTTCTTCAAAAATGCCACCAGCTTGTTTTTTAAAAGCTGGATTTCTCAGAAAGAACGAATGGAGGGTCAAATACTTTGGTCTGGATACGAACTAGATCTTTTTATAATCGATCAACATATTTAAGGATTATAAATCAAATCTCGGGGATTTACGTTTGTCATATTTTGTCGTACCCAGTCAGACTTCTTGGAATACCAAATCATTTACCAAAAGGGTTCAATAAGATTTATCTAATAAGTGTTCCACATGTTGATAACAAGTCTATATAACGCAAACACAAGAAGCAAGTCTGTATATAAAAAAAAAGCTGGCAAGGTACAGGACACTTCCTTGTGAGTATTGAATTTTTGTTAACTCTGTACCGCTTGAATATTCATGAAAGAACTATTTCCATCATGAATATTAATTAGACTGTTATAATAACACATGGATACGGGAATGTTTGACCATGTCAGAAACTGTAGAATCATATCTATATTATACCATAAGCAAACAGAGCAGACCCTGATCCGACGGTTCCTACAAGGGTCGTTCGATCTTGGTCTACTCTATTTGCAAATGTGTAGAAATGCATACAGTAAAACCTCTCCATATTGACCACTAAATGGTGTTAATTAGTTGGTATTTTGAGCAGCTGGTTGCTTAAAGCAAGGTGAAAGTAAAACACAACGCTCCTATAGGAGCGTTTTGTTTTACTTTCACATTGCTTTATGTACCCGCCTGCCTTTAACACAAAATACTTGATATAATTTAGTGGTCGTTACAGAGAGGTTTTACTGTATTTATGGAGTAAATGGTTAACTATTTATCCTCAGGAGCATTCATGAAAGGAATACAGTAGAACTCCTCTAATGCGACCACTTAATGAATAAACATGGGTGTCCTTATAAGCAGGTGGTTGCTTAATGCAGGACAAAAGTAATGCAGAAAGCTCGCATTACGTTTGTCCTGCATTAAGTTACCACCTGCATCTGGCACCCATAATTATACCTATTTTAGGTGGTCGCATTAGCGGGGTTTTACTGTAATGAAATAATGAATATGTACATGCTGGATGTTAATAATGGCATATTTTTTTTATGTACATAGGATATTTTGGTATTGGCAGAATCTATCATTGGATCTATGATAATTCCATAAGCAAACAGAGCGGACTATGAACATGGATGCTACAGGAGCCGTCTGATTGTAGTCTACTCCGTTTGCAAAGGAATGGAAAGAAGTTTACACCAAGAAAAGCTTTACCTTGTGGACATCATGTCGGAATCATGACGTCATGAATATTAACATGTTGGTTTGCAATAATGGCACACGAACAATAGACTTTTTGACCATGGAAATCAGATCACTAGAAACAAACTTATATCATTTAATAAATAACAGAGCAGATCTTGATCAGGTGGATCCTACAGAAGCCATCTAATCTGGGTATACTCTGTTCTATTTGTGAATGCATTCAAGGGCGACTTTATCAAGTAAATGGCAAAACTCTTTCATTCTAAGCAAACGTTTTCTTGGCGTGTTTTCGTTTGTTTTGTCTTATTTCTCTTGAAAGTGCAGCCAGAATGTCATCCAGATATTATCACACAACCTCCCTTGTATTCGAGTTAATACAGCCAGCACACATTTCTATATTACACACCTTTAATATAAGCTGTTACGTCGTGTAGGAATAGGGCCTACCTAGACATCATGTAGAAATATACATGTAGGACCTGTCAAAAACGGCATTATTAGTCGAAATCAGTTATTTGATAGAAAGAATATTTATTATGTTCGTAGTCATTTTGTACAAACAGATATTAAACTCGTCTTAGAAAATGTTATTAAGCTCTCCAGATGAGTTTGTACAAAATGACTACTCATAACATATCGTATATTTATTACTGCACTAAGCAACCACCCACTTTTAACTCTTTCCTCCATAGATACGCCTTTCTAAGCCTCTGAAAAAAGTCACTTTTTAAACCATTGTGGTAAATAGAGCATTGCTCTTTTTTTTCAAAACTACAAAATTCTAAAAAAAAACATTTTCTCTAGTTAATGCTCCTTTTTGGTAGATTTATTCAAAGGGGTGGATCTAAAATAGCCTATGAGTGAATGGGTTAAAGATGCATTTGTTAATAAATTATGCGGTCACTTTAGTGAGACTCTATTGTATTCTTTCTCTTTTATTTCTCCATTCTTCTTTTACTGTTCTTTTAACTCTTTGCACGCTAAGTATTTTTTCGTCTGCAACAATTGTCGTCTGCTTCAGTTCTAAACATAAAATTTCTCTCATTTCTTCGCAGAAATATGGCCAAAGTGACAAACAGTTTGGATCCAGATGACACGCCACATTATGTGGCGTCTCATCTGGATCCAAACTGTTTGCATAGGTAATCACGGTTTCACCGCTAGCATGCAAAGAGTTAATATCCATTTCCTACCTCTATCTTGTCGTGTTATTTCAGATATATGTCAAAATGGGCTGCTCCAACTCAACCTTAGAAGCTGAAGGAAAATCTGGGAGAACAAATTCAAAACAAGCAGAGAACGGAGCAATTAAACAACGAAAAAACAATGATAAACTACAACCAACGAGCAATGTAGACTACTCAATGATTGACGAGCATGCACGAAAGGTAAGATGAGGGGCTCTTAAGGGTCGATTTAAGATTATAAAACTCGAACATTTGCGTGTCTATGATATGACCTGTTTGGTTGGTGGTTGGATAAGATTCTACTGCACGTCTGCAAACTTGCAACTTAAGCAAGCGGTATCATTGCTACCCAAAATAGTGTTACTTCTAACAGGCATTTTAACCAAACTTAATTTGTAATGTATTAAAAGTTAAAACTGGACTCTTTTGACTCCAAAATATTCATATACAGTAAAACCTCTCTATAACGGCCACTAAAATGTGTTAGTTAGTTGGTATTTAGGGTAGGTGGCTGCTTCAAGCAAAGTGAAAGTAAAACAAAACGCTCCTATAGGAGCGTTCTGTTTTACTTTCACCTTCCTGAAAGCAACCACCTGTCTGTAACACAAAATACTTTATGTAATTTAGTGGCCGTTATAGAAAGGTTTTACTGTACAGGAAATTTTCCGAAAAAAAGTCTAATTTATTACAATATTTGGCAAATATTCATAAATTAAATCAAAAGGATTTTGCAGATTTCCAAATTCGATTGCCAGTCGGATCCAGAATATTAAGTTTAACATTATGGCCTTATATTTCCAGATCAATTAGGTACGGATTCCTATAGGACTTTATTAAACAATGCCAATATAATTATAGATATTTACCTCATAAACACTTAATTTGGAAACCCAGATTTTGTCGAATTCATATGATTCCTTGAGTAATGTTTATAAAATAGTAACACAAGCAACAGTCATCTAATCACGTGCACCATATTATTATCTCTTACCAAATTTGGACCTGTTCAAGTTCGACTACGCTCGATTCCGTTAACCCTTTCACCGCCAACGTCGCATAAATGCACCACGACAAATAGCGCAGTCCCAGATCAGACGCCGCCTTTTCAAGGCGGCGTCTGATCAGGGACTTCACTCTTTGTCTCAATAATCTGTTTCTATATCTGCGCTTTATTCTTTTGAAATTTGTATTTATTCATCTAAATTCCTTATTTTACTGAATAATTTAACAAACTTGGATTGCTGACGACACTTAGAAATTTGGCGCCGAAAGGGTAAAGCTTTTTAAGAAACTATCGACCGAGAAGCAAATAGCTTGTATACTGATTAGGCGCCGAGTTACTCGGCATCGCATCTGGAACCAGGCTGTTTACTAATGCGAGTCATGTCGCGGATAGCAAGATAAGGGTTATAAACACGTGAACAAGAGAACGAAATTCGCGTGACTAAGTTCAGGGTACTAAAGAAGTCAAAGTCAGCTGATGTTTATTCAGTTGAATACCAACAACATGTACCTTGTGCTTCCGCTGCCAAAGATTGTCGTCTGCAAAAATGTGTCGTCTGCTACAAGTTTCGTTTGTTTCCTATTTCTTACCCTTTCGTCAAGAAATAATGGCATAGTGGCAAAACAGTTTGGATCCTGATGAGACGCCGATTTACTCGGCGTCTCATCTGGATCCAAACAGTTTTCATAGGTAATCACAGATATGACATTGGCAGCTAAAATAGTATAGTAAATGGCGATCACATAATGAATAAACGCATTTTTATAAAACGTAAGTGATAGCTCAATACAGAACACACTTAATGCAGAAAGCTCCTTTTCTGTAAAACGGTCATCCTGCATTAAGCTACATTATTTCTGAAAGTCTAAGAATTAGAGTTGTCTTATACTTCTCTAGAATTGTCTTAGATTTCTCTTGCGTGTTCTTGAGTTGAACAACAGATTGCCAGGCCACTCTAAAGTCTTCAAGTTCAACTTTTGCTAAAGGACATATGTTTTGTAAATCCACTAATTCAATACAATACAATACGATTTATTCCGTATAAGGCACTAGTCATGAACATGCATGATAAAAATAATCCCGATGACAAAGTATCCTTAAAACAGCCGTACTGTTGGAAGTAACAATGTGGTCCATATGTTACCCCTTATTCCGCTAAGCAAGACCCGAATTTGCAAACAATTTGGATCCAGGTGAGACGTCGACTAACTTGGCATCTCATTAGGATCCAAGCTGTTCGACACTCGCTAAATGGTTACTCAAAAGCTTGACTGAATCGGAAGTAGTCAAATTTACACAGGGGTTCACGGTTATAAAACCCTTGAGTATTGAGACCAATCAGGTTCCAAGCTTATAAAACTTTTTAGTTGAGTCTGAGTTCGTTCTCAAGTTTTTGATTGGTCAGATTTGAGCCTTTGGCTCAAATCTGACCAATCGCAAGCTCGAGAACAAACTCAGACTCAAAAGCTTTATAAGCTTTATAAGTTTTATAACCTCGGAACCTGACCTGAATGGCAACAGCCTATTTTTAGAGCGTGGATAAGTGTTTAAATCCTATGGTCGACCCATACAAACTGATAAGACATGCAGAATCGTGTGGGGTATCAAACATGTTTGATAGCGTTGTCACTCATTTCTGAAAAGGTTAAACTATACTACCTCCAAAGGGTATCCGCTAAATATCATACATGTAAACAATAAGACATTTATCATAATTCAAGAGGATTGTTTATAATACAGTAAACTCCCTCTTATCCGGACGTTAAATTTAGTATTAGTATCGGTCTTGGAGACAGGGTGAGAGTCATGCAGAAAGCTTATCTCGGAACGTTCTGCATGCCTTTCACACCATGCATTAAGCGCAGCCACCTGCCTAAAAGTATCTAAAGTCTTCTTTTCAAGAATTCCGGTTTAGAGGGGTTTGCTGTATATTATTTTTAACACTTAACCATTCGCTTGCTATTCACGTCAATATACCTACCTGTAAATAGTGAAGACCCAGATGAGACAGCTCCTGCAGGAGCTGTCTCATCAGGGTCTGCACTATTTACAAGTTGATTGTGCAACCAGTGCACTCAACAGCAGTGATTGCACAGTGAAATACCTGTACACAGTGAACAAATATGTAATTATACAACAGGGCATTGGTAAAGAAGAAGAACTGTATTTTAAAATTCAGCAAGAGAAGGGTTAATCTGAAGTAATCGTGTCTGTGCATGTATAACAACTATTGCAAGCTTCAAACTAATACCCGAGTGTCAAACAGCTTAACATCTCACCTGGATCCAAATGTGTTTGCAAATGCAAGTCAGGTCGCGCTTAACATGATAAAACCTTACATTTTACCTGATAAAGATTCATGTAAATAAAGAAATAATGACATCATAAATAGATCTATTGATGACATGATTTTTTGTAATGGTAAATGAACAAAGGAATCGTTGCCTATGCCAGAAAATGTAGAATCGGTAATTTATATTTTCATCAGCAAATAATGAAGACCCTTATCACACGGCTCCTGTAAGAGTCCGTCTGATCTGGATCTACTCTGTTTGCGAAGGCGTGTCTACCAGGTAAAAGGTGAAAGGTAAACATTCAATATAAATTACGACATTACGACTTATTGGCTTTGTATATCGTTACGATATAGAATCAGTTCAGTCTATCTGCCCGAGTCTCTGAAATATAGTCCACAATAAATCTGCTATACAGCAAGATTCAGTAAAATGCTCTTCAACGGCCGCTTAAAGCATTCGGCTTATTAATAGCTTAATGCAAGAGTAAAGCAGGAAATACCCTATATATAGTGTATGCATTACTTTCCCTCATATAAACGCCCTTTCACGTATCTGCAGAACAGAGTAGACTCAGATCAGAGGCTCCTGTAGGAGCCGTCTGATCAGGTCTGCTGTTTGATAATGGAAAATGATAGATTTGTTTCTTTACTTTTAAAATGGCTAAACTATTCTTCCATATTTCATTATAACTATATTGTCTTCACTATTCAGAAGGTTTTGAAATTTGGAATAAATATAGAACAGGGGAATTGTTAAAAGTTCTTATATACCAACATGTTTATCCATTAAAGTTTCGTTTTAGAGAAGTTTTACTGTCAATACTAGCACGATTTGTTAAATCTCTTATCCAAGGAACAAACAAATATCTGATTATATCTCACTTGAAATGGTGGACCGGTTTGTATCACCTCTCATCTCAAGTGGAAAGTGAAATACAGTAAAACCTCTCTATAACGGCCACTAAATTACATCAAGTATTTTGTGTTAAAGGCAGGTGGCAGTTTAAAGCAAGGTGAAAGCAAAAACAGTACGCTCCTATAGGAGCGTTCTGTTTTACTTTCACCTTGCTTTAAGCAGCCACCTGCCCTAAATACCAAAAATAGCACACTCTAGTTGCAGTTATAGAGAGGTTTTACTGTATGTAGTAAAAAGTCGTGAACTTGTAGAGCAATATAGAATACGGGGTCAGTATTTCATTCAACCTTTAATCTGCTGTAAGTTGATGTCAGTTTGTTTGTTGTTTTTATGTTTGTTGTTGTGTTTTGTTGTTGTTATTGGTTTTCTTTGTGTGTGTGTGGGGGGGGGGGGGGGGGGTTTAAAGCAAATATCTCATACATGTAACCATTTAAATGATATTGTTAGGACCATTTAATTCCCCTTAAATCAATATCATGAAAGGCATTTATGAATAAAATAGCCCGGTTTACATCGCCATTCGTACTTTCTTTCTCTAGAACAAACCACCTACGGAATAAATCGGACCATCTCGGGGAACTAATCGGAACACCTCGGGGAACTATTAGGGACATCGCCGAGTAGATACAATCACACAATTGATACGGAACTAAAACATATCATGTATAGAAGCATAACCTTTAATATTGTTCCGATTCGCTTACTTGTTACCTAATGGCAAACATCCTGGAACATGGTGAGATGCCCATTCAATGGACGCCTCGTCTGGATGCATGCTGTTTACATTTGCCAATCACTTAAAGCTTATAAAGATAAGGATCAATTTATCACTAAAATATATCGCCAGTCCAATTTTGATAATATCATTAAAATATAACCCAGGTTTGAGTCCGAAGTTAAACTATTTGCTCTGAATAATATCATTTCAACAAGTATGTTTTTACCCTTTTAATGTCTTTGCAAAAAGAGTAGACCAAGATCAGACGGCTCATATAGGGGTGTCAAACAGATTGAAACCTGATCAGACACCGGGTTATTCAGGGTTTTATCTGGATTTAAGCTGTTTGGAAAAGCGACTAAGCTCGTGGTTAGCGGGATAAGGATTAATAAATACGAGTGGTCTTAACCCATAACCTTATAGACTATTTTTAGATACAGCCTCTTTGAATAAATCTACCGAAAATGAGCATTAACTAGAGAAAAGGAAAATTTTAGAATTTTGTAGATTGAAACCATTGTGATAAATAGAGCATTTGTTCCTATTGGAGCAAATGCTCTATTTGTCACAATGGTTTCACAAAGTGACATTTACAGAGTCGTCAAAAGTCGTCAATATGAGGGAATGGGTTAAAAGAACTGCCTGATTCGTGCAGAATTAACGTAATACAAAAAGTCCCTATGGGAGCTTTCCATCTGTATAACGTTTGTGATCCATTAAGCCATTTTGTCTGAACTTTTTAGTGGACGTTGTTGCGCCGGTTTACTGTAGGTATTTTACTTTCAGGCCCCCAAATCTCTGAAGAATTCTGTCAAAGATCTTGTAGCGTATCTGTCGAAGCCAACAAAGGACGACAGACTGGTTGCCAGGGCAATATTCGTGTGGATATCAGATAACATAGCGTAAGTTTTCAACTGTAGCTGTGTAAATTAAACCATAGTTATGCGTGTTAATTTAACTATAGTGTGTATATGTAAATCATCTTCATTTATGTTATTTCAAAACTCAACTAGGATTATATAACATTAATACAAGTGTGTTTTCATTTGAATTTGCATTAGACTGTAGACTTACTAGACATTGAAACGTGTAAAACTGATGCACGTTTGATTACATTCAAGTTTGGTTCAGACCGCAGTCATTAGAATGTATAACATTGATACAACATTGCTTGCATTCAAGTTTGCATTAAGCCGTAGCTATTGAATGTACAGCATTAATAAGATTCAAGTTTGCCTAAGACCGTAAGCATTGGATTCGATGACATGTAACGAAAATTTTCTGATCTGGACAATACTGGTCCAAATATCAATTAAAGCATTGTCCATTATACTTGTTCAACATTCGACTATTTTTAACAATTCTTTGAAGCTCGATGAAAATAAATATATAGATACAATTATTTCTGAAACGTAAAATGAACATTTGAAAATAAAATATGTTACATACTATTCGGTGTCTATATTCCTTTTTGCTGGAGGATAACACGCAAACATTAGCTATGGTGACAACGTGTACAGTCTGTAATGTTTGATATGATGGACGTTAAAACCTCTCTACAGCGACCATGTTTTCATATACACGGTTATCACAAGCATGCAACTGATTTATGCCGAGCGAAAGTAACGCAACATACGTATATCGAAAATGTCTGCGTTACTTTCGTCATGTAATAAGATTGTACTTGCCTTACCTCCTTACTCCATCAATGCGCCTTTAACACCTTTGCAAACAAAATAGACCCCGACCAGACGGCTCTTGTAGCCGTCTGATCAGCATATGACATGTGCGCTTATACATGTATATAGAATTATACACCTCTGAATGTACAGTTCTTATCAGCGTCAAACATTTTCTTGTTCATGTACAGTTCTAAATATTGAGCTAATTAATATACATTCATATGTGAATATCCATGGAGTAAAGGGTTAAAGTTCAAGAAGTACATTTTTCTTGAGAGTTTTACTGCAACTATGTCTGCGTTTCTAGCGTATATTTTCCAACGCATTTTCATAGTTAAACCCTACAGCAATTATGAATATATTTGTTAGTTTGGTACTTCTAGTAGAAGCCGGGAACATCCAAATATGTCTAGGGTCGTTAGTGTTGAATCCGAAAATGGTATGATTTCGAATGTATAGTTCAGGCATGTTTTAAAACATTTCGGTATCACAATAAGTGGCTTAGTTTACTATTGACTGCAGGTATGACGTGAGTGGGTACTTTGGTCGAACAAAGCAAGCATCCTGTGATGCTGAAGATGTAATAAAGGGAGGAAAAAGTGTGTGCGAAGGTTATGCAAATGTGATGGAAATACTGTGCAGGTTGGTCAATAGATAAAGGCGTATACAGTAGGACGTCTTTAACACAAGAACTTCTATCATAAATTTAAGGTTTATGATAATAAACAAGTCACTATGTGACTCGTAAATTCTTGTCTTGGCCATAAATTCAAGCAGAATATCGCGGCGGACTATATATAAGACAATAGTTCGTCAGACCAAAATTCAATGTAAACTTTGGCAGATACAAAATTTAAATAGTGAAATATGTACATTGTATAGGTAGTTGATTGTAGTAAAGTCTTACATTTTTACAAATTAACGTGATAACAGTAATGTATTAGCATGCGTATGAGGTTCTTATATATAATTTATGGAGCAACTTTGCAACATCGATGTCTGCCGTTAAACAGCCAGTTGCATTAGAATAGAGGGGTTTTAGTGAACCAATTTCAAAGGATATAACAATGACACGAAACCTAAAAGCGACATTAATGCTGTTATTTATATTGTTTTATTATATCACTCAAGTAGTGATTATAAAGGGAGTTCAAAATACTAATACACATGCTGCTGACGAATATAAAACACACGTAAGCTCTTTCAATTATTGCTGCATCTTGTGGCTAAGCTATAGACAAATACTGCATACCAATATTAACCCTTTCCCTGTTGTATATTCATGTACGAATACGAAATAATGACATTATGAATATTAATTAGATTATTTCTTATAATGAACACAGATCATTTTGGCTCAGACAGAAGCTATAGAATCAAATATATATTGCACCATAAGCAAACAGAGCAGACCCTGATAAGAGGGCTCCCCAAGGGACCCTCTGATCTGGGTATACACTGTTTGCAAATGACAGTTATATCAACCTTAAGTACTACAACATACTGCATGTCCGTTGTCAATCATTTTACAGCTGGCAATCACAATGCCCTCTCTTTTGATGTACTCCGACAGGAAAGGCTTAGTACTCTATGACGACGCCCTCTAAAATCCAGAAGCGGAAGGAGGACGTCGGGTCTTTGTACGATCTCGTTTTTTGTAGTACCCTTTATTACCTTTCTACAGTTATTCTGTTTGCAGCTCAATCTTTGAGTGCACAAGCGATAGGTGGATCCAGTTTATTTCACATAAATATGTTTTATTTTTACATGCAATTTACCAATATATTTGCCATCGCGGTTGTTGTAGATTAGTCGGAGAGGGTATATCTTTATTTATACTGTTTGTCTTTTAGTGTGGGGGTAGAATAAGTGTGAGATTGGGCGCGCCTAAACCAGTTTATCCCCCTCCGCCCGCACCCCAGTTACTATTGTCACTTACCGTTCCCATGCAGTACTTCCATCTCCCCCCCCCCCCCACACACACACACACACTATTGTTTGTTTGTTTTGTCTTTGTGCGTCTCTTTTTATGTTGATAGACATGTACATTTCTGTACTTTCTTGTCGTGATGCTTTTCGCGTGGCTGTGTGTTTTGTATATAGTGTTTTCCTTCATGACACATACGTGTAATTCAATCCTGGTCATAAAGTATATATAGCCAATGTGTTGTTCCTTTCAGAGAGGCCGGGGTCCCGGTAAAGAAAATTTCCGGGTTTGCGAAAGGGTTTAGCTACTCTGCCGATTCTGAGATTACGACAGATAAAGATACAAATCATGCGTGGAATGCAATACAGGTAGGAAATAAATGGCACCTGGTCGATAGTACCTGGGGAGCTGGTCACCTCGATGGAACCAACGAGTTCAAGAAAGAATTTGATGATTTTTATTTCCTTACAGACCCGAAACAATTCGTATATTCCCACTTCCCGTATATGGGGCGAGATATGGAAGACAGCCTCAAATGGCAACTCCTTGAAAAGCCGGTCAAGTTGGAAGAGTTTAACAAGCTGCTGATGGCCAAACCACAAGCTTTTAAATTAGGAATTCAGCCTGTCTCACACAAGGACTGTGTGATACGAGTTAAGCAAGAAGCGGAACTGTCGTTCAAATGCACGGGGAAGGATGAAGTATCTTACACGACAAGCCTGATGTACAAGGAAGGCAACACGCTCTACGAAAAACCGAGGAACGTTTTTGACCAAGTAGAGGACGGACTGTTCAAAGTCAAAATTCACCCTCACCAGACTGGAACCTTTCAGCTCAATATCTTTGGGCGACGAGCAGACGAAGAGGGAATGTTTCCTCAGCTCTTTGAATACACTGTAAAATCCGAAAAGGTCAACGACGAGAGTTTCGAGTACCCTTGTACATATACCCAAGCCCAAACGGATCGATGCGTTCTCAGACAGCCTCTTCAGTACAAGCTGAAACAGAACACAGCTGTGGAATTCTACATAACATCTCCCTATCTGAATAGAGTGATGGTTAACAAGACTTTCCTTGACAAAACTGGGGAGACATTCAAAGGTGTCGTTAAAACAGGCAGTAGCGGAGAAAGTATGTCTGTATATGGCTCTAGAAACAACGAGGGTAGTCTTGATGGTCTGTATAAGTTTGAGATTGTGTAAAAGTTATGGACGTTGTGTTTTCACAGTGGAATTGCCCATCATTATTTAAAGGTTCTTTCAACTTGAAATAATTACATTTTCTAGACGATATTGATTAACTAGCACTACATACCTTGACTGGATGGTTCCTTTCTACATGTTTCCAGAATTTAAAACGATAAAAACATCATTCGCTAAACGGAAAGGATTAATTGTGTGTCTGGAGTGAGATTATCAACCGGGTGTAACTTTTTACCCTTTACTCAATACACACTTATATAAGAAACAATGGCGTCATGAATATCTATCAGATGTATTTTTAAATATACATGTATTTGAGTTTCCTGTAATGTTAGACACTATAGAAACCGATCTCTATATTATTTCAGATGCAAACAGAGAGGATTCTGGCCAGATGGCTCCGACAAGATCTGGGTCTACTCTGTAAAGATGTTAAAAGGTGCATCTGCGGAGAAAATGTTAATATGTACATGTACTTGTATACAAGTCTGGCTTTGGCCAGTGGACCTTTGATCTTGGTTTTCACTGTTCGAATCTAATATGTCAGAGGAGGTCAGTCATAAATGAGCTGTACTATAGCGTGACTCCGTTACCGATTTATATAGTTTAAAATGTCGTAGGTGGCAGTGGTCTAGTGGTAACGCGCTTGACTATCAGTCCGGAGGTCCGGGGTTCAAATCCCGGTCCCACCCGGAAATTTCAGAGATGCTTTTCCGTGTCTCCCACCCGCACATCCTCTCCACCCAGGGGTTAAAATGGGTACCTGTGAGGGTCACTCGCCGGTACTGTGGCTGCATGATTGCGCCATATGTTAGCAGTGCTCAATATTGTAGGCCAATGATTCAATGACCAGGGGAGTAAATGTACAGTCGGCTGAGCGGTCATTCGGACTGAAAGTAGACTATAACTAGGTACTTTAGGGTACTTTACGTTTTCAGCAATTGAAAATGAGCCTTTGTATGTAAAACACATTTCTGTAGAACCATTTGTCATCCAATTCATTTGAAAAATGTTGAGGACATGTAACTGCTCTATTAATATACAAAGTGTCAGACAGTTTTGATCCTGGTGATACGACACGTTACTTAGAGTCTCATTTAGCTTCAGACTGGTTCAAATGACTCATAGAGCCGTCTGATCTCGGTCTACTCTGTTTATAGGAGAAGTCTGATCAGAGTCTGCTCTGTTTGAATATAAAAATATGTAAATATATCTGCTTATACAATTTCTGCCATGGTGATAACTTCATTGCCAATGATGTCATTATATCAAGTGAGCTAATTGATATTCATACATTTCCTACATTAGTATTAACCCTTCTCTTGCTGAATTTTGAAATACATTTCTCCTTCTTTACCCTTGCCCTGTTGTATAATTAAATATATTTTCACTGTGTACAAGTATTTCGCTGTGCAATCACTGCTGTGGAGTCAACTGATTGTACAATAAACTTGTAAATAGTGCAGAACCTGATGAGACAGCTCCTGCAGCAGCTGTCTCATCTGGGTCTCCACTATTTTCAGGTAGGCATATTTACGTGAACAGCAAGCGAAGGGTTAATCAGATGAAGGGCTAAATTGTGAAAAATAAACTGGTAATCAATACAGTAAAACCTCTCTCATGTTAGCACTGATTCTGAAGTTTATACAGGCGGTTGTATACCGTTGTACATTAGTAATATGTAAAGCTGCATTAATTTTGACCTGCATTTTCAGCAACCGTCTCTTTTGAAAGATATCTATGTTGATGAAGTGTTTGTCGAGTTAGCCAAACTCTACTGTACAATCGAACTCGTGGATGGCGAAAAAACGACGGTCAATAAACTCTCTAATAACAGGGGTGAATGTAGATTCTAATCATAGGTTCATTCTCAAGTACAGTACATGTAGCTCGATTCTCAAAACGATAATTTCTGTTGAAGCTGTCTTATTATCCGGCCGTTTCTATGCTGTATGAAACAATAAATGAAATGATTCTTCAGTTTCTTCCATCGTCAACAATCACTCATCCCTTACGTAATCATGAACATTAACCCATCGCTTGTTATTCACGTCAATATACCCACCTGTAAATAGTGAAGACCCAGATGAGACAGCTCCTGCTGGAGCTGTCTCATCGGGGTCTGCACTATTTACAAGTTGATTGTACAACCAGTGCACTCCACAGCAGTGATTGCACAGCGAAATACTTGTACACAGTGAAGATATATGTAATTATATAACAGGGCGTGGGTAAAGAAGAAGAAATGATTTTTTAAAATTCAGCAAGAGAAGGGTTAAAAAATTAATGTTTATACAGTCATTATTTCTTACACAAATAGTATTCAAGTAAAGGGTTTACTTCAGTCACTGTTTTGTTATATTTTGTGATCCACGGGGATCATGAACTTCAACTATTTTAGTCATATTGCACCTGGAACGACTGCTCATGAACAATCTCAATAAAACCGATTCTGGTGAGTTTAACTTTTTTGCATTGCTACTGATGCTGTCGAATGATATTTTTCTTTCAGAATTTGAACTACTATAAACTATTTAGTATCAACATATAGGATTTTATTGTCTTCATCGCTTAGGTTTGGTTCACCAAAAAGAAGCATTTCCGAATTTAAAGGATGGTACCTTCGTGTTGCACGAAATTGGCTATGTCTCTGAATTTGAAAATATCTACATTGAAACAAAGTAATGTTCAGCATTCTCTGGTTCATGTGAACACTCACATAATGGATTTTGATTAAGATGATTAATAAAAAACAGGGGCGGATCCAGGATTTGTTGTTAGAGGGGGCGTAAAACTTAAATATTTGCTGGGGGTCCAGGGCAAAGCCCTGGTAGGGGCATATACTACTACTACTACTGCTACTGCTATTACTACTACTGCTACTGCTACTGCTACTACTACTACTACTACTAGGCCTACTACTACTACTAACAATAATAATTATACTACTACTACTAGCCGCTACTAGCCGGTGGGTCCAGGGCAATGCCCTGCTAGGGGTCTAGGTAGGGGGTTCAGGGGCTTTGCCCCCCTGAAGCTCCTGGATTTTAGTGATTTTGAATAGTTAGACAATTAAGCACTCCTCGAGTATATCGAATATTATGTGCTTGCATCAGAGTAACGTGCTAAAACGCATGGCATTTTATAAACAGTACAGGTCTATGGATTTAGCCAGTAGAAATGCTATTATGAAGCCCGCGCCGAAGGTATGGGCCGAGGGCCGAAGCAGGAGGGAGGTGGAGAGCACGAGAGGGACACAGCCCCTTCTCGTCCGGCGCCGTCGTTTGTGTAGTGGTTTCTGGTGATGTTTTGATGGACATTCACTTATCAAATTTTGACCATTTTAAGACATTTGTTTTGTAATTGGAGTAAGCTATTGACCAAGCTGAAGTAGTTTTCATTGAACTTAAGTGCTTGTGTGGCGGCCGTAAAAAGTCGCAGTACTTCATTCTCAGTGTTGTTGTATGTTCTGGTGCTTCGGGATCGTAAGCTTTTAAGTTATTATTTTGGAAAAGTGAATACTGCTTAAGCCGATGTTATGGGGCGTGAGTAGTGTTGCACTTCTAACTACTACTCAATGTCATGAAATGGCTCAATAAAACCGAGTCTGCAATTTTCTCTTTTCACATTGCTACTTTTGCTTTCGAATGATCTCCCCCTTTCAGAATTGATTCATTATAACAGAAACACTGAGAGAAACAGAGTATGACACCCACTATCAGTCTTACAGTCACCTAAAAACCTGCATTTATTACTGGTTTATAACCAGCTTGATATCTATGTCAATATTCTTATGTATTCATGAGCATTAATGCATTAAATCTATCTTCATTCATTGCCGACCTGGACTTGGAAAACATTTTTATATGCTTTAATGCGGAGTTGGCTGCATCCATCTTCAAATTGTTGGCATAAAAATCATCGAAAAGACAATCAATGTGCAAAAAGAGGGATATGCTACGTTTGAATTGCGAAATTCGACTTGAGTAGCGGAATAAGGGTTTAAACCGACTGTGCATCTTAGCGCAAATTTATATGATCAGTGAAAAATGATTGATATATTTATATGTGAAGTGTGCAGAAAAAAAAGACTTTTGTATTTTTCTATACTACAAAAATGGATTTCAAGGCACAAACATAATTTTACTTCGGCGATTTTAGGGGGGGCGTACGCCGGGTCCGCCCCCGCCTGGATCCGCCTATGAAAACAGATCACCATTCAGGTTACTACAGTTGCTCCTCATTCTGACGCGAATAACTGACAAATACCTATCTCCGAAGTAATGATAAGATGGAACCACATCAATGCTAAAACGGTTTCGTATATATTTTAAATGAGTGGAAAGTATTTAAATTTCCGATATCTAAAGTGATATTGTTCCATAGTGCCATTGAAGACGGAATACATGTTTTTGGGAGACTGATGTGCGTGAAAATGACACGTCTATATTATCGCTGTTTCTTAATGGATAGTGTGATAGCTCCCCTATATTAGGAGATAATAAATCATTGATACATGTATATGATGGAACCATATATTTGAAGGCCTTATAAATGAGTGTTTGTAACTTTCGTCGACTGGCGACCGATTCCAATCCATATTCCCCATAATAATTATCTAGAGATACCGATCTTGTTAAGCCAATTACGATACGGACTGCTTCGTTTTGTATTTGCTTTGCAAGTTCGGAAGAGCCATCTCAAATTACAGAAGCGTTCTCTAATACTGGTCTTACATAAGAAGGTAAATCTGATTTAGGACTCATCTGTTCAAAATGAATTTAATGTTTTTCATAATTCCATTGGTTTCCTAGTGGTTAATCCTATGTTGCGCGTAGTTTTGTAGTGTTATTCACAGTACATGTATTGATGCACATTTTTCTATATAAATGAAATGAGACGTTCTCTTATTGCATTTAAAACAGTATAAACCCATATCAGACATCCATATTGGGTATCTGATTAAGACTTAAATATTGCATTATATGGAAAGGTAGGGAACAAGTTTGTTTTAACCCTTCGCTTGCTATTCATGTCAATATACCTACCTGTAAATAGTAAAGACCCGGATGAGACAGCTCCTGTAGGAGCTGTCTCATCAGGGTCTGCACTATTTACAAGTTGATTGTGCAACCAGAGCACTCCACAGCAGTGATTGCATAGCGAAATACTTGTACACAGTGAAGATATATGTAAGTATACAACAGGGCATGGGTATTGAAGGGGAAATGTATTTTAAAATTCAGCAAGCGAAGGGTTAAGATAAGTAGAACTTCTCTTAAGCGTCCATCAAAAAGGTTTGATAATCGGTATGTAAGGCAAAAGGTAGCTTAATGCAGGTTAAAAGTAATGCAGAAAACTTCCTCATACAGTTTTCTTGAGACAAACATCCACATGTGTTTAAGATTTCTATGTTCAATGAGTGAATGGCCGCTTAGGACAGGGTCTACTGTACAAAGGAGTAACAAACAATGCATGGTTTGATCAAATGCTACCTCGAGGATGCGTGTATTAGTCTTGTTGTCGATTGTTTATATTAATGCAATAAGCCTTTTCCCAGAGAAAGCCTAAATAAAACATTTCATTGTATGTCGTGTCATGTTTTGTCTCATTAGAAGTAAAACTAACACAGTACTTTGATCGATCACATTAAGTGAGAATTGTTCTAACTAGAACTATCATTTACTGTGATTAATACCCCAAGAAAGGCATTTGTGATCGCATGTGATATTTGCCAGTGGAAGTGAAACAATTTTGAAGGATGATTTCATACATAACATATTACATGTAACTGAGAGGTAAAGAATGGACTATCTGCAATTGCTGAGTAAAAGCTAGGAGGAGAGAAACAAACTTGCAGAGTATATAAACATACAAGGGGCAATAACGATAATGAAAATTCCGGAGTGTCATTATCCGGATATCCGGAGTGTCATTATCATATGCACATCAATTAATTCCGGTGCTGAGAAAAAGCCCAAAAAGGGGACAACAAATATTGCACAATTTTAACTATAAAGGAGAAATATCTATATGAATAATCATCCAACTAAGCACATCATTAGTTTGCACATCTCACATTGTTTGTAAAGCTTAACATAAACTTTCATTACAGAAATGTATCATTATATATCACTAAAGGTGATGGAATACCCCCGTTCAGCTGCCTTGATTGCAAATCAAATCAGGTTATTATACTGTTTGATCTAACGACCTAGTTTTTTACCCCACGCGACCCAGTTTCAAACCCGTCTGAGATCATTCTGATAAAGTATCATGAAGATTCAGCAAAAAATGTGTCCTCTGGAGTGTTCACAAGGTTTTTCTAATATTTGACCTAGTGACCTAGTTGTTAACCCCACATGACCCTCTTTCTAATTCCTCCGAGATTTTATTAAGACAATCATTCTGACCAAGTTTCATGAAGATTGGGCTACAAATGTGACATCTAGACTGCTACTATTTGACCGAGTGACCTAGTTTTTGACCATACATAACCCACTTTCAAATTTGTCAGAGAATTTATTAAGACAATCACTCTGACCAAGTTCCATGACGATTGGGTTAAAATGTAATCCCTAGAGTGTTGACAAGATTGTCCTACT
Source organism: Azorinus chamasolen (assembly GCA_963576725.1). Lineage (NCBI taxonomy): Eukaryota > Metazoa > Mollusca > Bivalvia > Cardiida > Solecurtidae > Azorinus > Azorinus chamasolen. The sequence goes on from OY755243.1 coordinate 71,529,820, forward strand.
ATTTTACCTAGTGACCTAGTTTTTGACCCCACATGACCCACTTTCAAATTTGTCTGAGAATTTATTAAGACAATTATTCTGACCAAGTTTCATGAAGATTGGGCTGAGAGAAGACCTCTAGACTGTTCACAAGATTGTCCTACTATTTGACCCAGTGACTTAGTTTTTAACCCAGCATGACCCACTTTCAAACTTGTCTCAGAATTTATTAAGACAAACATTCTGACCAAGTTCCATGAAGATTGGGCTAAAAATGTGACATCTAGAGTGTTCACAAGATTTTCCTACTATTTGACCTAGTTTTTTACCTCACATAAACTACTTTCAAACTTGTCCGAGAATTTATCAAGACAAAGTTTCATGAATATTGGACTAAAATAGTGACCACAATAGTGTTCATTGTGCCAGGTTGTGCCACGGACAGACAGACAGACAGAGACAGACAGACAGACAGACAGACAAACCAACCGACCAACCGACCGACCGACCAACACACTGACTCCTATATACCCCCTCTCAAACTTCGTTTGCGGGGGTATAAAAAAACAAATAGTAAAAGGGGCGAAATATTCAGGACAAGAAAAATCCATAGACCACTCTCATTCAGTAAGTAGTTTCTATGACCTGGAGAAGAAAACTCAACACATACTGTACAAAGTATGAAAGTAGCAAAGGTCAATAATTCGGAAAATACTGATTACAACGTTATATTTTATGTGCACTTCGCTTTTTCCAATAAGATCATTATGTACATGTAGTACTGTTATCCCGGTAAAACGAATTGTGACGGGCGGACGAACGGATGGATGGATGGACAGGCAGTCTCCAGTATACCATCATACTTTGTTTATGGAAATATTAGTATCTCGTCTATCACATTAACATAATAGTTAACACTTGTCAACCCATTCCGGCATATTGACGTCTTTTGACGCCTCTGAAAAGTCACTTTGAAACCATTGTGATAAATAGAGCATTTGCTCCTATGGAGCAAATGCTCTATTTACCACAATGATTAAAAAACACATAATTCTATGTTTCATCTTTCAACTAGTAAATGCTCCATTTTGCTAAATTTATTCAAAGAGGTTTGGTCTAAAAATAGCATATGAGGTAATAGGTTAACTCACTTACATCCGAGACAAACAACAGTACAGGTAAACAGCACATATTCAAATCAGAGTACAATATACTCCTAAAGGATCCCTCTGATCAAAATGTACCTTACACAGCGGTGAAAACAATGTCTGCTCAAATTTGGATCTGATGCAATTTTCAATCAACATTTGGATAAACTATAGAACGAGTATCACACAACTTGTATTCCAATGAGACACCGATTTACTCGGCGTCTCATCTGGATCCAAGCTGTTTGCAAATGCGAGTCAGGTCGCGGATAGTCACATTAGGGTAACCAAGTGCACTGTTTTTTACAATGGTAAATTACAGAAGAGATCTGTATCACACGGACTGAATGGCTCATTAACCCTTCTCTTGCTGAATTTTAAAATAAATTTCTCCTACTTTACCCATGCCCTGTTGTATAATTACATACATTTTCACTGTGAACAAGTATTTCGCTAAATGCAATCACTGCTGTGGAGTGTACTGGTTGCACAATCAACTTGTAAATAGTGCAGACCAAGATTAGACAGCTCCTGCAGGAGCTGTCTCATCTGGGTCTTCACTATTTACAGGTAGATAATATATTGACGTGAATAGCAAGCGAAGGGTTAACTCTTTCAAAGCAGAAGATAATAGGATTTGCTGCAATTGGCTAATGTCTGATTAAAGATGGCCAAATAAGGTGTAACAAAATATTAGTCTTTAGACTGATAAACACAGATCCAGATAAGATGCGTAATTATAAACATGTTCAACAATAGCTCCTATATTTTTCATGCAAACCCTGTACTGTGACCACTCTCAAGAATCGTCTCAAAGAGACGGTTCTAAAGAGTGGTCACGGTATAGGGTACGGTGGAGAAATGACGATATTAGTATTTGGGTATCCACCTTTATCTGTAGCTTTGGATAAATTTCATGCAGACTAATGGAGTCTTTACTGTAACTATTCTTTTAACCTTTTCACCGTCGCAGTCGCATAAATGCACCACGACAAATAGTCAGGGTCAGGGACTTCACTATTTGTCTCAATCTCTATTTCTATATATGTGCTTTATTCATTTGAAATTTGCATTTATTTATAAATTCTGAAGGGAAGTGATCCCCCTAGAGCAAAAATTGCTACACAAAAAGAGAAAATCTCATTTCCTTATTTTACTGAATGATTTAACAAACTTTGATTGCAATCTACACCTAGAAATTTGGCGCCGAAAGGGTAAAAACTGCCTAGTGTGTCGTGTTATTGTTAAACAACTAAATTTGCTGCCAAAATAAGAATGGAACAACTGAGCCAGAGGGCTGATTACATAGGGTCTTGGAGTGATTATCAGATATATAATATTCACTTCCTAGTTCCCATGATCTGCTTCAAGACTCTAAATCTTTCCACATTGTATTTTCTTTTAATCTTAACTGTTCCCTCCACATAATTATACGTTTTAACGCATTTTCAAACAGAGTAGACCTATGTCAGACAGCTCCTGCAGGAGCTGTATGATCAGTGTCTGTCGTGTTTGCTTATGAAATACTGTAGCTCTGATCCTACAGTTTATTCTATGACTAAAGGTTCTTGCGTTGATATGTCCTTATACAAATACCGCTTATTGATATTCATACAGCCGTTAGTACTTACATGAATAGTTAAATGGAAGATTAAAGTCAGTTCGCTCTATCGCTCACACAACGTCTGAAAGGTAAGTCACTTAAATAGTGTTTGATTATTTCTACCGTAGAAAGTTAATTAAGCGGCCATCAAAAAGATGTATAATCATGGGTCTGTCAGGCGAGTGTTAGCTTAATGCAGGTCAACAATAATGCAGACAGCTCATATTGGAGTTTTTTCTGGATTACTTTTGCCCTGTATTAAGCAATTAACTGCCCTTAACCCTTTCCCTCATATAAACGTGTTTTCACGCATTTGCGAACAGAGTAGACCCAAGACGGCTCCTAGAGGAGCCGTCTGATCAGGGTCTGCTGCGTTTGCTAATAAGATTTGATAGATCTGTTTCTTTGCCTTCTAAAATGTCTACAATGTTCCACCTTCCATATTTCTTTATAACTATTTTGTTAATGAATATCCAGTAGGTATTGAAATTTGGTCTAAATACAGAACAGGGAAAGGGCTAAGGACTACTATGTTCAACTAAATGAATGGCTGCGTAGGACAGGCTCTATTATTATTGTACATATTCTAAGTTATGAGAATGTTGTCGTTGTGGTTTGAAATATTTTCAATATAATAAATCGCTTTCCACTTATTCTTAAAGAATATTAATCCATAAAAGTATTCAAAGAACATGAATAGTGGCTTAATGCAGAAATAAAGTGTGTCTGTAATGCCCCTGTGGTGGTGCTTGCCTAGCTGCATGTAAAATTCCTAAGTCATTTAACCTTGACATTGGGCTTGCTGGCAGCATGTGATGGATGTGTAATGAAAGTATGGGTAGTGTTTAATGTGTATATGCAATTCCATGTCAATAGCTATAGCGGTTAGTGAGATATAAGACGATGAAAAAACAGTGACAACAAACTGCACGTAAAACTCTTAAGTCATTTAAAGTTTGACCTTTGACTTACAGGAAGCCTGAACAGTTTACGCAACGAAAGTATAGATGGTGTTTAATGTGTCTACATAATAAATAAAGATAGGATCACTCACTCTTTCTATTATAGATAGGAGCAACTCCAGTGTCTAATGACCGGCACTTTAAATACATTATATATAGGAACTCTCCGAGTTAATACTTACGGAAGCTTAAATGGACTTCCCATAGATGCAATAATATGGCTAAAAATTTAGAGTTACGTATCTTAATATATTTAAGACAACGTTTTCTGTGTAGTTAAATAAAGTATAACAATTAAGTTTGAACCAATATTTTAATTTAACATAATTATGTGTAATATATATAAGCTAATATTTATTCGCATTTACATGAAAATTAACATTCATGTAAAGAAGACTTTTTTAATTATAAATATGCATTCAGATATATATTTGTAAAAGGCAGATAGTGTATATTAAACAAAATATATATATTTGTGATTTTTTTAGTTAAAATTACTGAAAAGAACACATTGTATATTAAGTAGAATAAAGTTAATTTAACATACTACATAGTAAGTATTTTATAAACTTAATACCCATATTGACGACTACATTTTTATGAAACATATCCCTTTGAATTCAGTAGGCTATGTTAAATAAATATGGTCTCTTTTACGAAAAAAAAATCTAATCTAAATGGTTGTAGATGTTTCTCTGATAATAAATATGTGGTCGCTTTGGCGATGTTCTATTGTATTCTGTCTTTATTCGCTACTTTTCTTTTTACTTTTCCCCTTTAAATCGTAATTTCTTCCTTATCGTGTTAAATATTTTAGTCCGATGTCAAAATGGGTTGTTCGAACTCATCCTTAGTAACTAAAAGGGGATCGGATCACCATAGCCCCAAACAAGTGCAGAACGGAGAACTTAAAGAACGAAAGAACAACGATAAACCACAACCAACGAACAATGTAGACTACACAAGGATTGGTGAACATGCCAGAAAGGTAAGATGTTGAACATGATAGAAAGGTAAGATGAGAGACTCTTAAAAGTACTAATATAAAATAAGAACATTTAGGCTGAGTCGATTGTCGACGAGTGTCATACAGTGTAAACATTGATCAAGTCTGAAGCTAAGATGTGATCTGAAAGGTTAGTGGTTGATCAGTGATATACAGGGTAAATACTGATAAAAGACCATGTGTAGAATGTGCCATGTCTGGCTGGTGGTTGATCAAAGAGTCCTATGATGAGACCAGACTGGATGATGAGTGTTCTACCGTATAGACACTAATGCAAGACCGTATCTATGATGCTACCAGACATGTTGATGACTGGTCAGAGTCATACAGTGTACACACTGATCAGAGTCTATGATGTGACCAGACTCGTTTGTCAGTGTTATACAATGCACGTACTGATCAGGGTTTAGGATGTGACCAGACTCGTCGGTGAGTGTCATACAGTGTAGACACTGACCAGAGTCTATGATGTGAAGCCTCGTTGACGAGTGTCGTACACTGTATGAATCTATGAGGTAACCTAACCTGTTGGTCTGTGTTATATGGTTAACGTATGGATAAGAAGTCTATCACTCTAGCTAAATGCCGTCCGAAATATTGTAATTGGTTAATGTATTTGAAAAGGCAATCACAATTCGTCGATAGTGTGCAGTTAAAGTCCATGAACGCCTTTGCATTAAAATAATAAATATATAATGAATATACACCTCAGTATACCATTTAAACAGTCTTGCTTTTTATTTGATCGTTTTCTGTTGAGAAACAACAATAAAACTCTAAAATATATCGCACTGTACTTTTTGTTCCAGCGGTCAAAAAAGTACGACATAGTACTTTATTAATATTCGCTATAAATATAGCAAGCACTTCGCGCATGCGCCTCTCGATATCAAACAATACATTTAGGCGTCTCTTGGAAGCCGAAGGGGGATGAGCACTGTCTCCTCTAAAAAATCGTCACCGAAGAGGAAAGAAAATGTAGAAATAAAGATACTCACCGTCTCTATATTTAATTCTGAAGGTAGGTGATCCCCTGAGAGCAAAAATTGCAACACAAAAAGAGAAAATTGCACACTCGGTTTTATTGAGTCTGTTCATGAACAGTAATTGAAAGTGCAACACTGCTCACGCCCCCTAGCACCGGCTTAAGCGGTATTCAATTTTCGGAACAAGAACTACTGACATTCATGATCTCAACGGATTAGAAGGTATAACAACATTACTTTCGTTTTCATCGATTTAAAAAACATGTAATTTAACATGTGTTAATCATTATTATGAAAATTATGAAAATGGTTAATTTGAACTTATATCGAAAAATGCTCCTGTGATACAAAATAAACCGTTTTTATCGATACTTATTGATCGCCGCATGAGCGGCGATCACTAATGGAATGTTCAAAAGTATTTACCCATGTAGGAGGGGTAGCGACAAGTTTTACAAAGTTTATTCAGCGTAGATCGGTGAGAAGAACCAAATGCATGAATTGGCTCATGAGAGCGTGGCAGAGAATAGTTTCTATCTGCATTATTGATGTAGTGAAATATGTGATGTAAAAACCTTCATACGATGTTTAAAAAGAAATTTATCAAATTTATTGATTAAATTATCATGAGAGTGATAAATGTTTTAATGAAGTTTTATTGTTTTATTTATTTTTATTTAAAAAAGTCGTCAATATAGTAGCATGATAACTTTATATACATCTTCAATTTCCCTTGAAGTATGTCTGGCCTGATAGCGTAGTGGTTAACACGGTCGCCTATCTAGCAGTCAGCCCTGGTTCGATTCTCACCGCTGACGAAACTTTTTTTCTCTCTTTTTCCTTTCTATTTTTTTTTAATGATAGTTAATGATAATTATCCATATTAAGTGTTTTTTCTTTCAACTTATACGTTATTTTTGGTAAAACAAATTTGTAGAAAAATTTAAAATAGTTCCTGTTGTATGAAGAAATTCCTACACCTACTATACAAATAAACCTCTACTGTACATATAAACTTAGTTTTAAAATGCTACCCCTTTATTACGTCACTAGCGGCTGTAGAGACGGGATAAAAATTTTATCCTCTTACGTTTTGGTATCGTCAATATGCCTCTGAACCAATCAATGACCGCCCTAGATATTTGTGTCAAGTTTCATGTGATACTTCCAACAATGCATATGTCATAATAGTTTTACCAGGTATTTACTTGTTACAGTTCTTTATCAGCATGCCATAGTATATATAGGTCTTTGATTTATCCTCATTTTTTTAGCTCACCAGAGCACGACGTGCTCATGCTGAGCTTTTAGGATCGTTGGATGTCCCTCGTCTGTTGTCCGTTGAGATACCACATCAAGTGGCTACAAATGTTATCAGATCTTACTGAAATTTTATCAGAATGTTTGTCCACATGCAATCTTGGTCAAGTTCAAATATGGATCATGTCGGGTTCGAAACTAGGTCACTACGTCATTACACTCTAGAGGCTACATATTTCGTTAAGTTTTTAATGAAATGTTGTATTTCAATTGTCTTAACAAAACAGTTCCTTATTAAAAACCTTCCTTGTACACAAATTTCCCGGCGATCCAATGCCTTGCATCAGTATTCGTCTTGTAATTTTTGTTCAACAACAAAATACCATCGGTCTTGGTCGAACTAAAACGCGAGCCAAATAAATACTAATACATTGCCGAGTAAACCGGGCCTTCGATGTCAAACACATGAAATGTGTGTATTCTTCGGCGTTTATTTGACTGGTTTTCTTGTGATAAACTTCTTTTCAGCATATAAACAAATGATTTATCTAATTGTAGGGCATTTTTAAAACACGTTGCAAGTAGAGTAACCCGTTCAGTGCGGTAAACGAGTCACTAATTAATGTCCTTTGCAAACAGTTTTGACCAAATGAGATGGTTCCTAGAGGTGCTCTCTCACCAGGATCTGCACTGTTTGTCATATTGCACTTGTCTTTAATAAAATCCCTGAATATTCACAGTAAGTTTGACCTGTTTTAATTTTGGAATAGTCCGTTTGAAAATTCAGTTTCGAAAAGGTTAATGCAGAAACAAATTCTTGGAACCTGTCTTCGTGACATTCTTTTTGTATAAAAAGTACACAAATGTACATGTATGCAGGAAACACCACATATAAAACACAAAGCCGCCCGAACAGCACCACGACGAAAAACAGGAATGTACATGCATATAAAAGACACAAAGAGACGCACAGAGACATAACAAACTATAGGGGAATATGGATATACCGCCTTGGAACGGTCAGTGACAAATATCACTGGGGTTGGGGATAAACCGCTTATAGGGCGCCCAACCTCACACTTATTCCATCTCCACCATAAAAGAAAAACAGTATAAACAAGAGATGTTTGTAAAACATGTATACCCCCAGACCCCCTGACCTTTGATCTAGTGACCTCAACTATAGAGGTCATCTAGTGGTCATGACTAATCAACACGGCAACTTTGAAGATCCTAAGCCAAACCACTGACCACTTATTGATCTAAAAACATTTAACAATGTCAGGTCATGGATTGGTGACATTGACCTTTGACCTAGTGACCTGAACAACTATAGGGGTCATCTAGTGGTCACGACCAACCACCACAGAATCCGAACCAAACCATTGAGCAGTTATTAATCTGCAAGCATTTCATCCGTTAAGTTCATGGTGACCTTGACCTTTGACCTAGTGACCTCAAAAACAATAGGGGTCATCTAGTTGTCATGAACAACCACCTAAGCAAGTTTGAAGATCCTAAGCCAAACCCTTGAGCAGTTATGGAATGGAAACCATTTCACCAGTTAAGGTCATGGTGACCTTGACCTTTGACCTTGTGACCTCAAAAACAATAGGGGTCATCTAGTGGTCATTACCAACCTCCACAGCAAGTTTGAAGGTCCTAAGCCAAACCCTTAAGCAGTTATTGATCGGAAACCATTTTACCAGTTAAGGTCATGGTGACCTTGACCTTTGACCTAGTGACCTCAAAAACATTAGGGGCCATCTAATGGTCATGACCAACCACCTAAGCGAGTTTGAAGATCCTAAGCCAAACCCTTGAGCAGTTGTTGATAAAAAAAACCATTTAACCAGTTAAGGTCCTGGTGACCTTTGACCTTTGACCTAGTGACCACAAAAACAATAGGGGTCATCTAGTTGTCATGACCAACCACCTAAGCAACTTTGAAGATCCTAAGCCAAACCCTTGAGCAGTTATTGATAGGAAACCATTTAACAAGTTAAGGTCATTGTGACCTTGACCTTTGACCTAGTGACCTCAAAAACAATAGGGGTCATCTAATGGTCATGACCAACCACCACAGCAAGTTTGAAGATCCCAAGCCAAACCCTTCAGCAGTTATTGGTCGGAAACTATTTCACCAGTTAAGGTCATTGTGACCTTGACCTTTGACCTAGTGACCTCAAAAACTATAGGGGTCATCTAGTTGTCATGACCAACCACCACAGCAAGTTTGAAGATCCTACGCCAAGTCGTTTATTAGTTATCATTCGGAAACCATCGATCTACCGACCGACCGACAGACCGACAGACCGACCGACATGTGCAAAGCAATATACCCCCTTTTTTTCAAAAGGGGGGGGTATAATAAACGTATCCCCTCTCTGACAAAACTACAACAACCGCGACGGAAAATACAGTGGTAAATTACATGTAAAACGAAAACATATTTTAGTGAAACGAACTGGATCCACCTATCGCTAGTACACTCAATGAGTGAGCTGCAAACAGAGTAACTATAGAAAGGTAATAAAGGGCACGCTTCTTAAAGGGTAAGACATCGCTTCTTAAAAACAGATCATATAACCGATATCTATTACAATATGAGCAAACACAGTAGACTCTGTAGTGATCGTCTGATCTGGACCTACTCTGTTTGCAAAGGCATAGAAAAAGCGTATTTATGGAGTAAATGGTTAAAACAGGACACAAATTATACAGAAAGCTCCTAAAGGAGCTTTCTACATTACTGCATTAAGCAACCGCCCGCTTTTAAAGATTCACATGTGAAAACATTTTGTGGTCAATTTAGCGATACTCAATTGCATTATTTTTCTATCATTTCTCTATTCGCCTTTTACAGACAGATGTCAAAACGGGATATTCCAACTCAACCTTAGAAACTGAAGGAAAGTCTGGAAAAAGTTCTAAACAAGCAGAGAACGGAGCAATAAAAGAACGAACAAACAATGATAAAGTTCAGCCAACGAGCAATGTAGACTACACAATGATCGACGAGCATGCGCGAAAGGTAAGCTGAGGGGCTCTTAAAGGTTGATATAATATTATAAAACTCAAACATTTGAGACGAGTTGGGTATCGATAAGTATCATACAATTCACACGCTGACCAAAGACTGTGGCTATGGTGTGACCTGACTGGTTGGTAGTTGGTCAATGCCATACAATGTCGACACTAATCAAAGTCTGTGATATAACCTGACTGGTTGATGGTTGGTCAGTGTCATACATTTTAAACACTGATCAAAGAATACGTCTATGGTGTGATCTGACTGGTTGGCCATACAGTGTAGACATTGATCAAAGACAATGTATATTATGTGATATGGCTGGTTAGTGGTTGGTCTGTGTCATACAGTGTAACAGTGTAGACACTGATCAAAGACCATGTCTATGATTTGATCTTACTGGTTGGTGGTTGATCTGTGCTATACAGTATGACAGTGTAGACATTGATCAAATACCATGTCTATGATGTGATCTGACATGTTAGTGGTTGGTCCATGTAGACACTAATCAAATAGTGTGTCTATGATGTGATCTGGCTGGTTAGTCAGTGCCATACAGTGTATACACTAATCGGAGTCTGTGATATTATCTGACTGGTTAGCGGTTAGTTAGGGAGTGTCATACAGTGTATACACTGATCAGATACCGTGTCTATGATGCGACTAGACTCGTTGCTCAGTCCTTTACCGTGTATACAGTGCTTGTATCAAATATCACTTGTAGGGGGTAAAATGATAAGAAAACTCTGTCTAACACTGACTTAGACAGTTAAAAAACTGTTAGATGATTAAACCTTTCACTGATGAATATTCATATAGGAAATAACGACGTCATTAATATTAATACAATTATCTTTACAATGGTTTATGAACACATGATATTTTGGCTCAGGAAGAAGCTGTAGAATCAGATCTATATAACACTATAAGCAAATAGAGCAGACCCTGATCAGACAGCTCCTATAGGAGCCGTCTGATCTGGGTCTACTCAGTTTGCAGATGCGTCAAAATGCGCTTACATAAGGGAAATGGTTAATGCTTTTATTATGATTGGATCCGCAATATATAAACGTTAAGTTCTTTATATCATCAATTTAAACAAAGGGCAATAGATTGCTTTCAGAAATGGTATAGTTGTATACTGTCATGTGTTGTTTTAAATACCCATGCGTCAATATTAAGAAAACTACTAAATATCATTGAAAACAAACGGTTAAGGAAATGTATTACAGTTATTCGAATTGCCTCTCATGAAATACTCATATATTACAGACAGGCAGGTAAGTGAGAGAACTAATACAAAGGAATTTACATTTAAAAGGAATACGCATTTATGAAGTGACTGGGGGTTTTTTTTTCAAATGTAATCACAGGGGTCACAGTGCACCTATTAATCGCTTCCGGTGACCATGGCGACGAAAGAATTTAGACCTTGTAGCTTAACTTACCTGTTGAATATTCATATAAGAAATAATGACACCATGAATATTGATAAGCTGACTTTTTATCATGGCATATGTACACTTTGGTAGAAACTGTTAAGTCAAGTCTATTATAATTTCATTAGGAAATAGAGCAGACCTACAGAAGTCGTCAAACCGGGGTTTACCTTTTGCAAATGCATAAAACGAGTTTTTGTATGAAGGAACGTTTTACAGAAGACTCACATAGTAGATTACTACATTACAGTAAAACTTCTCTATAACGGCTACTAAATTACATCAAGTAGTTTGTGTTAGAGGCAGGTGGCTGCTTAAAGCAAGGTGAAAGTAAAACAGAACGCTCCTATGGGAGCGTTCTGCTTTACTTTCACATTGCTTTAAGCAGCCGCCTGTCCTAAATATCAACTAATTAACACAATTTAGTGGCCGTTATAGGGAGGTTTAACTGTACTTGAAGTCTTGTGTTATTCTTTTAACCCTTTACCTCATGATATTTATGTATGAAATAATGACAGGATAAGTATTTATAAACTCAATGTTAATAATGGTACAATATATGAACACTGGAATGTCTCGCTATGGCATAAACTGTAGAAACAAATCTGTATAATTCCAAAAGCAAACAGTGTAGACCAAGACTAGACAGTTCCTATCAGATCCGTTCTTCTATACCGCGATGTTTATTCATTAAAGTTCCGTTTTAGAAAACTGTTACTGGCTTTACTAGGGCGAGTTGTTAAATTCCGTGTCATCAGTATAAAAAAACATCCTCCTGCTATAGCGACCATCTAATAAATACAGCAGTCGATAAGAACAGGTGGTTGCTTAATGCAGGACTGAAGTAATACAGAAAACCGATATGTATGCATAATAGGAACTTAATGCATAATATTCGCCCTGCATTAAACTACCACCTGTCTTAAACACATAATTAGATTTGTGATAGGCGATCATTGTTATCATGTTTATTGCCTGACACTTATCTTAGAAAACAAACAAATAGCTCACCTAAAACGGTGGACCGGTGTGTATCACATTTCATTGCAAGTGGAAAATGAAATATGTAGTAAAAGGTCATGAACTGGACTCTGTAAAGCAAACATAAAATAAGGGGTGATAATTGTCTTAATATTTAATCTGCCGTAAAATTATGTCAATTCAAACGATTGTCTCCTGTATTTTTAAAAAATATATATCTTTCTATAAATAACACGTTTTAGGGTTTTTTGTTGTTTGTATTTTTAAGCAAATATCTCATATATGCAACCAGTGATATTATACCGTTAGGGTCATTTAATGAATATTTCCCTTAGAAATCAATATTGTGAACAGCATTTGTGAATAAAATAGCCCGGTTTACATTGCCATTCCTAATTTCTTTTTCTAGAACAAACTACTTTCGAACAAGTCGGAATATTTCGGTGAACTAATCGGAACACCTCGAGAAACAACTAATCGGCACACCTTGGAGAACCAATTGCAACACCGCCGAGTAGATACGAAACTAAAACCCATAATTTATAGAAGCGTAACATTTAATATTGTTTCGATTCGCTTATACTAGTTCGAAATGTTTACCTAATGGCAAACATCCTGGTTCCTGGTGAGACGTCAATTCAATCGACGTCTCCCTTGGATGCATGCTGTTTACATACTCAATTCACTTTATACGTATCAAGATAAGAGTCAACTTCACACTAAATATATCGCGAGTCCAATTTTGAGTCAGAAATATCTGCTCTAATAAAATCATTTCTAATGTCTTTGCAAAGAGGATAGACCAGATCAGACGACTCCTATAGGAGTGTCAAACAGATTGGATCCTGATGAAAGGCCAAATTATTCAGCGTCTCATATGGGTCTAAACTGTTTGCAAATGTGCCTAAGCTCGTGGTTAGCGGGATAAGGGTTAATGAGCAAGAGTGGCTTTAACCCTTTACTCCATAATATTCATGTAATAAATAAGGACCACCTGAATACTAGTAGTAATTAGATAATTTCATATACATGTAATGGATCATTGACACGGGACTTTCTGGCCATAAAAGACACTGTGAACCACATCTATACTTATTTTCAAAAGCAAAAAGAGCAGACCCTGATCAGACAGTTGCTGTAGGAGCCGTTTGATCTCGGTCTAATTGTTTGCAAAGGCGTAGAAAGGCGTATTTATGGAGTAAACGGCTAAAAAAACAGAAAACCCCTGATACAAAGAAATATGAGAGATTTCGATATGTGTATATATTTATATATATATATATATATATATATATATATATATATATATATATATATATATATATATATATATATATATATAGTTCGTCCTCTATTAATCCGCTGTCTTAACTCCTGTTAGCGGTCAGTGTAGCGATAGTTTTACTGTAGGTTCCTCACTTCCAGGCACCCACATCTCTAAAGAATTCTGTCAAGGATCTTGTAGCATATCTGTCGAAGCCAACAAAGGACCACAAACTGGTTGCCAGGGCGATATTCGTGTGGATATCAAATAACATAGAGTAAGTTTTCATTTGATTAAGTGTAAATTAAACCATATTTATGTGTGTCTGCATGTTAATTCAATTCGACTATAGTGTGTACATGTAAATCATCTTCATTTGTGTAATATTAAAAATCAACAATAATGATGTAAATATAACTTCAACTATAAACAGTGTTTGTGTACATGTAAATCGAAATAAAACATCAACTACAGTTCTGTAGGTGTAAATTCAACTGCCCTTGTATAAGTCTAATGTAAAGGCAACCATTATTGTGTAAATGTAATTCATTTAAACTATTTGTAAAGCTAGGGTGACCCATGTTCTCACTTTGCCCATCAAATATGTTAAAAAATCATTATAAAGGGATATGATCCTATAGTACTACAACATATTGGATGTCTGGTTTTCAACCCTTTTACAGTTTGTAAAACGCTTTGCATGTGCGCCGACAAGAAAGGTTTAGTAGTAGCCTACTCTATGAAAGCGATCTCTTAAATCCGGAAACGGAAGGAGGGCGTCAGATATCTCGTTTTTTGTCGTACCTTTATTACTTTTCTACAGTAACTCTGTTTGCATCTCAATCATTGAGTACACTAGCGATAGGTGGGTGCAGTTTTGTTTCACTTAAATATGTTTTCGTTTTACATGCACTTTACCACTGTTTTTGCTATCGCGGTTGTTGTAGATAAGTCAGAGAGGGAGGGGTATGTGTATTTTCACTGTTTGTCTCTTAGGGCGGGGGATGAACCAAGTGTGAGGGGTTGGGCGCCCCTAAACCGATTTAAACCCCAAGTGACTCCTGTCACTAGCCGTTCCAATGCGGTACTTCCATCTTCCCCCTATTGTTTGTTTTGTCTATGAGCGTCTCCTTATATTTTAGGTAGTTATATACATTTGCTATATTTTCTTGGGTTGCTATTCGAGCGGCTGTTTGTTCTGTACGTGTTGTTTCCTGCATGACTTATATTTGTACTTTTACGTCGCTTTAACAGTATTTCAGTCATATTGCGACGTCCAGCTATTTACAGGTGGGGTAATATCCCAGAGGTTCTTCGTAGCACGGAACATATTGCATTGCATTCTGGGTAGAAACACCAACCGCATGTCAGCTGGAAGGCTTCCAGACCTTATACATTAGAATATATAACACTATAATTGTTTTTGATACAAAACCTGATGTCTCTTCCCCACCCCAGCACATACCATAACGCTGCAGCAAATCATCGAACCGGAATAGGAATGAACTATACACACCTAGACATGGTGCTGATCAATCCTATGAAGTTTCATAAATATCCGATAAAAGATTTTTGGGGGACAAAAAAAATTCATGTAAAAATTCCAAAGTCCTATTACTCTGCAGAAAATTATCAAACCGTTACATGAATTAGATATGCACAACTAGGCATGATGCTTATCAATCCTATGAAATTTAATGAATATCAAATTAAAGGTTTTGGAGAAACCCTGCGGACAAAATTTCCATGTAAAAAGTCCCATAACACGGCAGAAAATGGGAGGCAATAACTCCAATATTATTGAAGCCGGAGTTATGATACTTATGCATAACACTTCCTTCCACCATACTGGTTCCATACATGAAATGTCATTCCAACAGCATTAGTAGAACATGAGTTATTGACCGGACCAAAAATGTAACAAAGGGCAATAACTGCAAAAGTATTGAACTCATGCTCTGTCAATGTATGAAGTTTCAATCAAATTGCATCAGCCATGTAGGCGTTATCGTCCGGACAAGAAATTGTGAATAATGTGAACATGACTTTGAATTGTGACCTTGGCCTTTGACCCTGTGCCTGAATCCTGCTGTCTGCACATCCGCTTAAGAACATTTGTTACACAGCATTTTGGAATCCTTCTAAGGGTTATACAGATGTTGAGCAGACATGAACATTAAGGATACAACATTTGACCTTGAATTGTGACCTTGACCTTTGAAGAATGTGTCTGAATCCTGCTGTCTGCACATCCCCTTGTTAAGGAGAACATTTGTGCCACTACATTTTAAAATCCTTCCAGGGTTTAAGAGATATGGAGCGGACACGAAGAGTGTGACTAACCTTGAATTGTGACCTTGACCTTTGACCCACGCTCTGCACATCGTCTTGCTTAGTCGAATATTAGTGCCAAAGCATTTTGAAATCCTTCCATATTTGTGAAAGATATTGAGCGGACACGAGTATGACAGACGGACGGACGGACGGACATACGTACGGACAGACAGACAGACGGACGGACGGACAGACGTACGGACGGACATACAGACGGACAACTCGACCAAAAACTATACAAGTTAGTACAAGTTTGATTTTATCTAAGTTTGCATTAGACCGTAGACATTGAAACGTATAACATTGATACAGGTTTAATTACATTCAAGTTTGGTTCAGACCGTATACATTAGAACGCATCACATTGCTACAGTTTTGTTTATTCAAGTTTGCATTAGACCCTATGCATTGCAAGTACAACATTAATACACGTCTGATTTCATTCAAGTTTGCTTTAGACCGTAATCATTGGAAATGATAACATGTAACAAAATGAAACAAAAAATCTGATCTAGTTATGCCGGTCAAAAAAGCATTTAAAGAATTGTCCATTATAAGTGTTTAACATTCGCTTATTCAAAATAAGTCTTTAAAGCTCGTGGAAATAACAAATATAGTGGTATGATTATTTCTGATACGTAGTTAATACGACCATTTAAAAATAAATTATGGTACGTACCATTCGGTGTATATTCCCTTTTGATGGAGCATGAAACACAAACAGTCTAGTAGTAACCGAGAAACATAAAAATATGTCTGGGAGTCGTTTGTGTTGAATCAGAAAATGGTGCGAATTTTAAGTTAAAATCAAATGTAGTAAAATCATATATCATAACGGTTGGGTATCACGATGGCTTTTATTTCGATTAACTGCAGGTATGACGTGAGTGGGTTTTTTGGTCGAACAAAGATGGCGTCCTGTGATGCTGAAGATGTAATGAAGGGAGGAAAAAGTGTGTGTGAAGGTTATGCAAATGTGATGGAAACACTGTGCAGGTTGGTCAGTGGATAAATGTGAATACCATACAAGAGAGCCATGAGGCCCTGAAGCGCTCACCTGAGATACCCCAGGGGTGGGGCCATTTTTGACCAGGAAGTTATCATTTGTACAACCTTGGTAGAAAACTAATAAGCCCCAAGGCAGGGCTAAGTTTTGCCCACAGGTCAGGGTCGTAAGTTGAACATTCTTGGCAGAAGACTACAAGCCAAAGCTACATATTTGTAGAGGACCATTAGATCTTGTTACATACCAAATATCAAAGGTCTAGGCCTTACAGTTTCTGAAGATTTTAAAAGATTTTCCTATGAAAAACTGATAAGCCCTTTGGCCCGCCATTTTTGGTCCAGGGTCATAATTTGAACAATCTTTGTAGAGGACCATTAGATCAAGCTACATACCAAATATCAAAGGTCGAGGCCTTACATTTTCAGAGAAGAATTTTAAAGATTTCCCTATGAAAAACTGATAAGTCCATGGGGGCCATATTTGGCCCGGGGGTCATAATTTGAACAATGGGACCATTAGATCATGCTACATGCATGATCATTAGGACCATTAGATCATGCTACATGCCGAATATCAAAGGTCTAGGCGTTACAGTTTCATAGAAGAAGATTTTTAAAGATTTTCCTATGAAAAACTGATAAGCCCTTGGGTGGGGCCATTTTTGTCCCAGGGGTCATAAATTGAACATTCTTTGTAGAGGTCTATTAGATCATGCTACATGCCAAATATCAAAGGTCTAGGCCTTACAGTTTCAGAGAAGAAGATTTTTAAAGATTTTCCTATGAAAAACTGATAAGCCCTTGGGCGGGGCCATTTTTGGTCCGGGGGTCATAATGTGAACAATCTTTGTAGATGACCATTAGATCATGCCACATGCAAAATATCAAAGGTGTAGGCCTTACAGTTTCAGAGAAGAAGATGTTTAAAGATTTTCCTATGAAAAACTGATAAGCCCTTGGGCGGGGCCATTTTTGGTCTGGGGGTCATAATTTGAACAATCTTTGTAGAGGACCATTAGATCATGCAACATGCCCAATATCAAAGGTCTAGGCCTTACAGTTTCAGAGAAGAAGATTTTTAAAGATGTTCCTATGAAAAACTGATAAGCCCTTGGGCGGGGCCATTTTTGCCCCAGGGGTCATAATTTGAACAATTTTTGTAGAGGACTATTAGATCATGCAACATGTCAAATATCAAAGGTCTAGGCGATACAGTTTCATAGAAGAAGATTTTTAAAGATTTTCCTATGAAACAGTTTCAGAAAGGCATGTACCGTAGTGACCATTAGATCATGCAACATGCCCAATATCAAAGGTCTAGGCCTTACAGTTTCAGAGAAGAAGATTTTTAAAGATGTTCCTATGAAAAACTGATAAGCCCTTGGGCGGGGCCATTTTTGCCCCAGGGGTCATAATTTGAACAATTTTTGTAGAGGACCATTAGATCATGCAACATGTCAAATATCAAAGGTCTAGGCGATACAGTTTCATAGAAGAAGATTTTTAAAGATTTTCCTCTGAAAAACTGATAAGCCCTTGGGCGGGGCCATTTTTTGTCCGGGGGTCATAATGTGAATAACGTTTCGTTCCCCCTAGCCACTGATGCTTCTGACAAAATTTGGTTAAAATCGGGTCAGCAGTTTCAGAGGAGATGTCGTTTGAAATTGTGGCCGGACGCCGGACGACGGACGCCGGATGGACGCCGGACACCGGACGCCGGACGACGGACAAAGAGTGGTCACAATAGCTCATCCTGAGCCATCGGCTCAGGTGGGCTAAAAACGTCTCCTAACAATGCTTTAAATCAGAATAGCAGCTTATTGCTGGGTGAGAGCAACTCAAAACTTTCTGCATGAATCTCACCCTGCACTAACCCTTTCCTTCATATAAAGGCATTTCCATGCATTTGCAAACAGAGTAGACCAAGACCAGACGGTTCCTATCAGGGTCTGCTCTATTTGTTTATGAGACCATAATATATATGTCTCTACATTTTCTACGTATACCAAAATATCTTTGGAAACCTGTCATTAATCAAATTCAGTTAATATATATTCATGATGTCGTTATTTCGCGCATGAATATTCTCAGAAAAATGATTCAAGACATACATCGGAGTTGCATTATGCAAAAATAATAAATAAATTACATTTATGAAACACCTAATCATGCTTAACTTTTACTGTTAACAAAAGAAATCCTATTATAAAACTAAAGGTTTATAATAAAATACATGGCAATGTTTGACCCGATATTTATGTCTTGGCCATAAATTCAAGCAGAATATCGCAGCTGACTAAATATAACTAGTTTTTCGTCAGGTATTCCCGCCCTTGAATTTTTGTTGGAGACAAAATTAAAGAGGGAGAATTGATAGGCATATAGTGGTAAAGTCTTACATTTAAAATCAAATTTAAAGTGGTAATAGTGTTGTTTACGCATGCGTATGTGGTTCGTGAATGACTTTTTGAGTAACTTTGCAGTATCAAACTTCGACGTCTGCTTTTAAGCAGTCAGCTGAATTAGAATAGAAGAATTTTAGTGAACCAATATCAGAGAAAATTACACGGGAGCTAGAAAAACGATATTTATGATATTATGCACATTGAGTATCTTAATATTACTCAAGTAGTGATTATAAAATGAGATAAAATACTAATACATATGCTGCTGACGAATATCAAACACATAAGTCTGCTCTTGCAATTATTACTAAATCAATGGCTTAATATGCCCTATATATTCGAACAGGTTCCAAATTGAATTAAGTGGTGGAGAGGTGGAGTCTGGTGTTTGAATACACCAGGATAATTAGTCCTGAATAGCCCATCTGTGTTTAACAATAGAGTCTACACAGCAGGGAAGGCTTTAATTTGTTAGAAGATTTGAATGACAAATGGTAGAGACTGTGATCAGAGGTTTTCTCCAGGAGACCTCTGATCTGGGGTTTCTCTATTTGTAAATGACAGTACATGCGTGACTATCATTCAAAGGGTTAAGATATGTGCACTTCAGTTTTACGGTTACAATAATTTATACTATAGTGTATATAATCTGATTTGTTTCGTTTGTTTCAGGGAAGCTGGTATCCCAGTAAAGAAAATTTCCGGGTTTGCGAAAGGGTTTGGCCACTCTGCCGATTCTGAGATCACGACAGATAAAGATACAAATCATGCGTGGAATGCCATACAGGTTGGAAATAAATGGCACCTGGTTGACAGTACCTGGGGAGCGGGACACCTCAACACAACAAACGAGTTCAAAAAAGAATTTGATGAGTTTTACTTCCTTACGAACCCAAAACAATTCGTCTATTCCCACTTCCCGTACATGGGGCGAGATATGGAAGAAAGTCTCAAATGGCAACTCCTTGAAAAGCCGGTCAAGTTGGAAGAGTTTAACAAGCTGGTGATGACCAAACCACGTGCATTTAAATTAGGAGTTCAGCCTGTCTCTCACAAGAATGGTGTAATACGAGTTAAACAAGAAGTGGAACTGTCATTCAAATGCACGGGGGAAGCTGGCGTAACCTACACTACGATGCTACAATATATGGAGGGCAACACGCTGTATAAAAAACCGAGAAACGTATTTGACCAGCTAGAGGACGGACTGTTCAAAGTAAAAGTTCATCCCCACCGGACTGGAACCTTTCACCTCAATATCTTTGGAAGGCAAACAGACGAAGAGGGAAGTTTTCATCAGCTGTTTGAGTACGTATTAAAGTCAGAAGAAGTTAGCGATGATAATATCGAGTACCCTCAAACATACATACAAGTGCAAACGGATCGATGCATTCTCAAACAGCCTCTTCAGTACAAACTGAAACAGAACACAGCTGTGGAATTTTGCATAACATCTCCGTATCTGAACAGAGTGATGGTGAACAAGACTTTCCTAGAAAAAACTGGGGAGACCTTCAGAGGCGTCGTGAAGACAGGCAGTAACGGAGAAGCTTTGTCTGTGTATGGGTCAAGAAACAATGAGGGCAGTCTCGCTGGTCTTTATAAGTTTGAGATTGTGTAAAACATTATGAATGATGGGTTTTCACAGTGGATATGTCCTTAGATTTGCTAGAGGATATTTATTAAGTAACTATACAGACCCTGATTGAACCGTACCTTTTGACTCTTTTCTCGCATTCAAACTGGTCAAACACCCTCATTCCTATATTTGCGAAACAGTGTGAATTAATTTTGTGACTGGAATGAAATTCATTTTTCGTTTCGAGGGGATTATCAACTATGAATATGTTTGGTGTAACATCTAGCCATTTACTCAATAAATTAGCATGTAACAAACAATGCCAATAATATGAGAATATAATATAATGCAAATAATATCTATTAGATGTATTCGATCTCAGACAGTTTGGGTTTAAACATATTTTATTTCCTATAATTTACAGCATGCATAAATACTGAGTGTTTATCATGGCAAACATTGTAGAATCAGATCTCTACATTATAATACATGCATATCAAAAGCAAACAGAACAGACCTAGATCAGATGGTTCCTTTCGGAGTCGTCTGATCTGTGTATACTCTGCCTAAATGTAAAAAAGCACATCTATGGGGGAAATACTCGTATTCATACATGCATTTACTTGCAAAAGTCTTTGATCTTGGTTTTTACTGTTCGAATGAAATTTTATTATATTTTAAAGGAGGTCAGTCATACATGGGTCGTATCATAACATGAACTCGCTACCCCTTATTTATATACATTACATGTGAGTATTTTAAGCTGTTTTTAATAAGTTTGTTAAGCACGTTGTCCTCTGTATTGCTTTCAAAACATAGAGAATATTTAACTGCACTTCAAAGAAACAAAGTATACATTTTTCATCGTAGTGACACGTCAATTATCTGTCCTATTCAGATCCAAGCTGTTCTCAAATCGCTCGTAGTGACCTAAAAGTTGACATAAATATTGAAAACTTATATTCGCGTAATCACTTTACCTGATAAAGACGCCCTTTGAAGCATTTTACGCTTTCTTACGCAAGTCAAGTCAAGTCAAGTAATATTTATTTACAAGTATGTACATAATTAAAAGATAACTTAAGCTCGACTGAGCTTTTAACACCAACATCTAAAGCATTTGCACAAAGGGAAGAAAGTCCAATTGTGCGACCAAGTTTCAAGGCTTTATCTCAAAGGGTTGTAAATAGGCGTACTTTAACAAAAATTCTTAACCAAACATTTTAAATTAAAAAGGGCCATAATTCTGACTGAATGCTTGACATAGTTATTTACTCTTGCATACAGGTAAAGATTGTGATAGTGAACAAGTGTTCCAAGTGTCAAAGCTTTATCTCTAAGGATTATGTAAATAAGCAGACTTTAACCAAAACCTTTACCAAACATTCCAAGTTAAAAAGGGCCATAATAATTCCAAATGTTGGACAGGGTTGTGTACTCCTGCCTACATAGTTAACAAGTGTTCCAGGTTTCAAAGCTTCATCTCAAAGGGTTGTGTAAATAATGGACTTTAACAAAAACTGTAGTCAAAAATTCTAAGTTACTGTTAAAAAGGGTCATAATTCTGTCAAAATGCTTGACAGAGTTATGTACATTTGCACACAGGTGAGGTTGTGATGGTGAACAAGTGTTCCAAGTTTCAAAGCTTTATCGCACAAAGTGTTATGTAAATAAGTGGACTTACAAAAACGAGTTCCACATAAATTGAGGTTAACATTTTCGCTCAACACAAATGCTAAACGCAAATTTTAAGTCCAATTGTGCGACCTTGACCTTGGATAAACGTACCAGGAAACGCCCATGCTACTGTAGCATGTCCAGATAAACATTGTCGTGAACTATTGAGAAGGATCCACCAAGCAGAACTTGAGTCAGAGATATTACAGACAGACATACAGGTTAACTTTTTTGCTAAATGCAAGTTCTAAGTCAAATTAAGTGATCTTGACCTTGGATATACGTACCGGGACTGGACATGCTACTGTAGCATGTTCAGATAAACATTTTGGCTAAATTTGGGAAGGGGTCATCAAGTGGAACTTGAGTTAGAGGTGTTACAGACAGACAGACAGACAGACAGACAGGCAGGCAGACGGACGGACAGACATTGCCATTCCATAATACGTCCCGTTTTTTCAAACGGGCGTATAAAAATGTGACATGTATTTTGACATGATAATCTTGGAAAAGGCCCTTAGTGGTCGAAATATTAGATCAGAGCAATGTAAGTATTTTTGCAATAAATAATTCCTCTCTAATACGACCAGTCAAAAGAAGTTTAATGGGGCTTTGTTTTTTATATATGGAGTCTTGAATACGGAGATATCTTTGCAGAAGTTTGCATTACTTTTGCTCTGCATTAAGTAAAACTCCAAAACGGGTTCTATCAAGATCCAAGCTGTTTGGTACTACTAATCAACTTTCAAAGCAAACGAAATGACATTAACCCTTTCCCTGTTCTGTATTTAGACCAAATTTCACTACCTACTCATTAATTCATTAACAAAATACCTACAATACCTAAAAAATACCTACTCGCAAATTCATTAACAAAATAATTATAAAGAAATATGGGAGGTGGAACATTGTAGACATTTCCGAAACAAAAGCAACAGATCTATAAACTTTATTAGCGAACAGAGCAGACCCTGATCAGGCGGCTCCTCTAGGAGCCGTCTGATCTGAGTATACTCTGTTTGCAAATGCGTGAACACACTTTTATATGAGGGAAAGGGTTAAACGATGAAAACTGGATCCGATGATTAGTTCGTGGCAGCAAAAGTGTCACCATTTCATTGGAGAGTGTTTACTTGTAAATAACATTTAGCAATGGGGTATCCTTACAGGTGATATACCTGTTTCTGAAATATATACCAAACATTTTTATTTAGCACGTTGTGTGTGAATTCGTGACAACCATTCCAAGCAGTTCGGGTTAACCCTACATTTCCATCTTAACCCTTCTCTTGCTGATTTTTAAAACACATTTCTCCTTCTTTACCCATGCCCTGTTGTATATTTACATATATCGTCACTGTGTACACGTATTTCGCTGTGAAATCACTGCTGTGGAATGCACTGGTTGCACAATCAACTTATATGACATCTCTACAAATAATTACAGCACAAAAATGAAATTTATATTGCCGGAAAGAGCTAAACACTACCTTGCAGACTGTTATACTTTTACGTTTCTATATATTTCTCTGTTAATTTTATAATGAAAAACTATCGGCGACGTCGTCATTTTTCCGCGGGTGAGATGTAACACAAAACGGATGTCTGCAATATTCAAAACCTATTTTATTGCTGCCTGTGTGGATAATTTTCCGGGAAAGATCACCAGATGATGTTACGTCGTTTCAGCTTCATGTTGCTACAACGTCTGGACAATAAAATTGTACATGAACAGTTACAATTCTATAAAATCAACAATGAGGAAAAGGAGAGATTTTAGAAAACAAACCACCAACATGATGAGTGTTATGATGTATTCACAGCAAAATTATGGTTTTTTAAAGTATCATATATGTTGTAAAAGTACATTTGATATGCTTAAAAATGATATATGTTAACCAGAAATTTAGTAACTGGAATAACTCGAAAAACATGAATAAAAATGTCTAGCCACTATGTTACACATGGGTAAAATGTCAACAAATTACCATAGTGTGTATCTTCGTTCTTAATTTTTGAAATTGTACCTGAACCAAACAAAAATATATTTGGAAGATAAAAAGTACATGTGTCCATAAACATAATAATAAAATTTTCAGGAGGTTCAAACAATGTTTTTGGTGCTTAATAGCGGAACTAAAATGTCTAGCCGTTATGTGACGCTTACGTCACTCTGAGCGCGGAATCGACGTCGAGTATCTCTAAACGTTTTTGCTCATAACTTTCTTAATATTTGAAGGATTTTAACCAAAAAAGATGCGTGCCTACACCTATCAACCGTACATCGTCTCATGTTCGGTTCGGGAAATTAGAATAGATAGAGTGTGCACAAAGTGGAAATGCGCAGTTTCCAGGATAAAAACAGGTCAGTATACGCAGTTCCGGTTTACACAAAAAATATTCAACACATTGTACCAAGTCGTACATATGACTATGTATGGTTCATTGGAGCGGATACTCGTCTTTATTTCGTTAAATTATTAAAAAAGAGTATGAACGTTATAAAATATTTCCTACGTTGATTCCGCGCTGTTCGTATTACATCTTGTACAACAGTACGATAGTTTGGTATCGACATTAGAAATCCTTGTATTTAAAGTATGTACAAATGAACGACAAGTAATAAATACATATTATTTGTATCGATAACAAATTGGTTTCAATTGTATACTATGTACATCCATTTAAATTATTTCTTAAAGTTTGACCCAAGATGTTGTTAATCACGCAAACTCGCCCTGTTTGACGTCATAAACGGACACCAGACGGCAACGTACTCTGGTACTGTGGTTGCGATATTATTTTTCAGAATTGCGTCATATCAACTGCAGTTCTAATACCTCGCACATACATTCACAACAGGTCACTCTAAACACATATCAAACATAAAGAAAATCGAGTGTTTATTTAATTGACAGAAATAGAACATGATTTGAAATCGCTGTTTTCTGGTCTCATCAATACTATTTTTTCTTAATCCGTGTGTGTTAATATCATACTTTTTATATGAAAATGTCAGAAATTTATTACGGAATAATTACATATATTACTTTTAAATATCGGACAATTTATTTACTAACAACATGCATTTGAGTAACACTGCTGACATCACGGCGTCGCAGTAAAGGCGTTACGCATATTAACGTCAACAAAGAACGTTACGTCGTTAATGCTCCCATAGGAGCAATTGCTTTATATATCACAAAGGTTTCAATAGGTGACTTTTGCAGAGGCGTCAAAAGTCGTCAATATGAGGAATGGGTTAAAGATGAAGCAAAAACAAATACATGATGGACTTTTGTAGATTGCATTTTCTGCTGAAAACAAGTTTTCCACAACTAGAGGTTAATCCAGTGTTTAAAGTGAGATTTATATCTGTAATCCACATTGTTGCACCATGTTCTATATACAGAATAATAGAATTAGACTTTATCTAAGAAACGGTTCTTATTGCATTAAAACAATACATATCCTTATCAGACACCACGTCTCTGGTGGGTTATCTGATTAAGTCGATGTGATATGCACACATCTTCTATTAATAATTAATCTTTCCATACGGCTTTTTTACATCCAGCAAATAGTCGATGCTGAGAAACAACCTATACATATTGTATAATTAACTTTAAAAAGGGACGATAACTTTATGAAAAAGCATAAAACCAGATCGTCATTATAATAGATGCATCACAAATTTATTATAAAGTTTCTAATGAAGTTTCATTGAAACACGAACAAATGTTGCTGTAAAGTTGCACAAACAAGACAACACGCTTTTCCCCAAAACGACCAATCATAACGTGACCTCTGAAGTCAAAAGCTTTTATGCTTTTGAAGTAATCGTCGGGCAAAAATTTGTGTCAGATGGACGTGTGAACGGATGGACATGCTGACTCAAGTATATAGCGATATACTTCGGGATATCATAACTCATACAATAATAAGACATAGACAAACAGTACAGATCCAAATCAGAATATACTATAATCTACACATTTAGTAAGCACTACATCCGAGATCAAATATTAACGCATTTCCTCTTATTGACGACTGTTGATGGATCTGCAAAGGACACCTGTTGAAACCACTGTGGTAAATAGAGCATTTACTCCTATAGGAGCAAAAAACAAACTACAACTACAAAAAAAATCTATTTTTTCCCTTTCTCTAGTTAATAATGCTTCTCTTCGGTAGATTTATTCAAAGGGCCTGGGTCTAAAAATAGCATATGAAAGAATTAATTAAGACATAAGCAAACAGTTTAGTACTCCGGAAGGAGCCCTACACTCAGAATGTGTCCTTTTCGCTCCACCAATCTATCATTGTGGATATTAACCTTACTCCGCTGTGAAAAAAATAATGTCTGCTCAAATTTGGATCTGGTGCAATTTGGACTACTGCCGAATTGATCAAGCTTTTGAGACACTTTTAACGGAGTGTCAAACAGCTTGGATCCTGATGAGATGCAGAGTTGCCCGGCGTCTCAGCTGGATCCATGTTATATTCAAATATAAGTCAGGTCACGGATAGCGCGATGAGAATTAACAAATACAATGGTCTTAAGAATGGTAAATTACAGTAGAGGCATATTACATGAAGGAGTCCTTAACTCGTTCACCGCCGGAAGTCACCGGAAATCGACCCACTGGGATTGCAGCAATGGGAGAATCTGTGATTAACGTTGCAAAAAGTTTGGACCCAGACGAAACACCGACTAACTCATCACGATACAAAACGTTTGAAAAATAACTCATATTTAAGAGAATAAATGGAAGGAAAGTTCAATTTTAAAGCAGATGCCATTGTTTGCAGACAAAACGAAAATTAATTGGCGCCTAAAGAGATGAAATATCGAATATCGACCCTGATCCTGGGCCCATGCTTATAAAGCGTTTTAGTTGAGTCTGAGTTTGTTCTCAAGCTTTTGATTGGTAAGATTTGAGTTCTCAAGCTTTTGATTGGTCAGATTTTAGCCAAAGGCTCAAATCTGACCAATCAAAAATTTGAGAACTCAGATTCAACTAAAAGTTTTATAAGCATGAACCCAGAAGTCGCGAAGAATACGTTTTGACTGGCCTTGGTAATCAATATACCGTAATTATATCATGGAGTGGGTCCAATTTTGGATTGTTCTAATTCAATTGATTTTTATGCTCGACAGGTAACATTCATTTATTCCACTTTCTATAAATAGCCGATTATTGCGTGTGCCAATATATCATGGTAGCGAATAACCCTTACCTTACTGTCACAAAATTCTGTTTGCATAAATATGGGTCCATTGCACCACTGACTACTTCCGATTCGATCAAGAATGGGACAAATGATCCAAAACTACTCTTAATTATACTCATATTGGCTAAAAATTGAGTACATGAGGACTACAAATAAAACAATAGTTGTCTTCATGTATGAGCGGTTTGAGGGATTATCTTTCACATACTTCCTTGTTACCATGTTCTGCTTGAAGAAGCTATAAATCATTTACGTTGTATCTTCTTTTAATATTAACCCTTTACTCCTTAGACACACTTTTCAACGTATTTGCAAAACAGAGCTGACCGAGACGGTAGACAAGTCGGCTCCTACAAGAGTCGTCTCATCAAGGTCTCTGTTTGCTTATGAAATTATATAAGTCTGATTCTACAGTTTCTGCCATGGCTAAAGGTTCCTATTTTCATGTGCGTTATAGAATTGCTATTCATACATAATCATTATTTCTTACATAAATATTAAAGGTTTTTGCTATTCACACATATTGATTTTTTCTAACATTAATATTTACAGAAAAAGAGTTCAGTCGACTTGCTCGCTCGGTTACATAACGTCTGAATGGTAAGTCACTTTAGTGTTGAATCATGAGTATCATATGTGGTTAGACTGTTCTCTCTGAAGCTTTAGACTTTTTCAATACAAAAGAATCATTTTAAAGAGAGAGTGTCCTTAAAATACAGGAGAGGTGGTTTAACCCTTTCAATGCGCGAAATGAGTCACTAACATCCTTTGCAAACATTGTATAAGAAATGAAATGGTTCCCAGAGCACCAAACTCGTCAGGGTTTGCACTGTTTGTCATATTACAGTTTTCATTAATAAAATGCCTGATTATTCACGGCACGTTTCACTTGTTTTAATTTTGAATAATCCATTTGAGAATCCAGTTTCGAACAGGTTAATACAGAAATAAAGTCATACAATAAAACTCCTTTAGGAATCTGTCTTCTTGATTTCTTGTATCAATTCATCGCTTCTTAACCCTTCGCTTGCTGAATTTTAAAATACATTCATCCTTCTTTACCCATGTCCTGTTGTACAATTACATATATCTTCACTGTGTACAAGTATTTCGCTGTGCAGTCACTGCTGTGGAGTGCACTGGTTGCACAATCAACTTGTAAATAGTGCAGACCCTGATGAGACAGCTCCTGCAGGAGCTGTCTCATCTGGGTCTTCACTATTTACAGGTAGGTATATTGACGTGTGAATAGTACGCGAAGTGTTTAAGACAGATTATATATCTAATGCAACATGAGCAAACAGAGCAGACCCTGTAGGGGCCGTCTGATCTAGGCTTACTCTGTTTACTCTGCAAAGGCGTAGAAAAACGTATTTTTAGAGTAAAGGACATAAGTTATACAGGAACTTTCTATATTACTGCATTAAGCAACCGCCCGCTTTGAAAGATGCCCATGTTAAAACATTTTTGGTCAATTTAGCGATACTCAATTGTATTATTTTTCTTTCATTTCTCTATTTATCTTTTTCGTAGATCGTCATTTCTTATTTCGGTAATCTCAGTCGTAAATTACCGTATTATACATTTTAGAAATATGTCATAATGGGCTGTTCCAACTCAACCTTAGAAACTGAAGGCAAGTCTGGAAAGTGTTCCAAACAAGCAAAGAACAGAGCAATTAAACAACAAGTAAACAATGATCAATTTCAGCCAACAAACAATGTAGACTACGCAATGATTGACGAGCATGCACGAAAGTTAAAATGAAAGGCTCTTAAAGGTCGATATAATATTATAAAACTCGAATATTTGAGACGAGTTGATTGTCGACGAATATCATGCACTGACCAATGAATGTGTCTATGAGGTGACCTGACTGGTTGGTAGTTGGTCAATGTCATACTCAGAGTCTACTCAATGTCCCTATCTAACCTTGGGTTAGATAGGTAAAAAGACTGTAACATGATTAATATATCATCATTTAAACAAAGAGCAATATATTGCTTTCAAAAATGGTATAATGATATACAGTCAAATGTTGTTTTAAATACCCTTTGCTTTAATACAAAATATAATTTTGCAGAAGAAAACTACTAAATATCATTGGAATAAACGGTTAAGGAAATGTATTACAACTATTTGAATTTACTCATACAGACCACATGGGTCCATACCGCTTCATGACAGTCTATATATTACTATACAATAAACAAGGGTTCCAACTGACAGAACGGACACACATATACCCCAAGTACAAACAAGTCTATAACTCTTACATTTTATATGATAATTTCGTAATTCTTTCGGCTACTGAAAGTAAATATATTTCACTACCAAGTAAGCATACTCTTCTGACGGTATCAAATACATTATTATAAATCCAACAATGATTTTCTAAAACATTTACGTGTTTTCTGGGTCATTGACAAACGTTCGTTCACCCCGGTCTCACGCTATCACAGCGATAACCTGACGATATGCAGTCCAAAACATGGCGTGATTCAATATAAACTACGAGATTCTATCACCGATCTCCATCTTTTTTAGTTCCAAGCATCAAAAGAATGATCTAAAACTAGCAAGTGTTTTCAGTTAGCTTCAAATCGTCGAGGAAGGAGCCATTGTACGTGACGTTACGGATTTCCAAAGTTTTCCTTCGCTCATCCAATGAAATGGCTCCATTCATATTTTTTTGCAATAATGGCAGCATCCGAAATAGAAACACATCGACAGACGGAAAGGCCGCTGTTGCTAGTTGCTTACGTTTTTAAAGGGCAGAACAAATGGAGATTGGTGATAGAATTTGGTTGTTTTATTGAACCACGCTCTCTTTTGAACTGTCAATCGCCAGGTTATTGCTGTGATATAGTGAGACCGGGGTGAACGGAACGAACGTTTGTCAGTGAACCAGAAAACACGTGAAATTTTGAGAAAATCATTGTTGGATTGATATTTGTGCATAAGTTACCGTCAGAAGATTATATTTATTTGATAGTAAAGTATATTGGCTTTCAATAGCCGAAAGAATTACGAAATTATCATTAGAAAAATAGTTACATTCATATGTGTACTTGTGATACACGAATGTCCGTTCTGCTTGTTTGAACCTTTGTTATTATATAGTACTTGTACATGTAGACCCCCATGAAGCGGTTCAGACCCCTGTGATACAGACGGGCAGATATGTGAGAATACAAAGGAATAAAATCTTCTGCCAAGATACATTTTAAAGGAATACTCATTTATGAAGTGACTGTTTTTGTTTTGTTTTAAGTGTGCGTGTTATCAGTTTATCAATACAATAGATATCCTCCTGCTATAGCGACCATCTAATAAACACGGGGGTCTATAACAACGGGTGGTTGCTTAATGCATGACGGAAGTAATACAGAAAATATTATAGGAACTGTATGCATAATATTCGATCTGCATTAAACTATCACCTGTCTTAAAAACACAAAATTAGATTTGTGATAGGTGGTCGCTGTTACCATGCTTAACTGTAGTTTATTGTCTGATACTTATCTTAGAAAACAAACAAAATCTCACTTGAAATGGTGGACCTGTTTGCATCACCTTTCATCTCAAGAGGCAAATGAAATATATAGTAAGACGTCTCGAACCTGTCTTTGTAAAGCAAACATAAAATAAAGAGTGATAATTTGACTTCGTGATCATTAGTTTTGATGTAAATAGTTTTGAAATTGAATACTGCTTAAGCCAGTGAAATTGGGCGTGAGTAGTGTTGTACATTCAATTACCACTCATGAACAGACTCAATAAAACCGAGTCTGCAATTTTCTTTTTTCGCATTGCAACTTTTGCTTTCGAAGGATCACCCACTTCCAGAATATATTCAATCTTTAATCTGCTGTAAAATGATGTCAATTCATACGATTATCTCTTGCATTATGAAAGATATAGTTCTATAGATAACATGTTTTAGGGTTTTATGTTGTGTGTTTTTAAGCAATTATCTCATACATGCAAGCAGTGAAATGAACCCGTTAGGATCATTTTACGAACATTTCCCTGAGAAATCAGTATCATCAAACGCATTTGTGAATAAAATAGTCCGGTTTACATTGCCATTCCTGAATTCTTTTTCTAGAACAAACTACTTTCGAACCAGTCGAAATACCTCGGGGAACTAATCGGAACACCCTAGGGAACAAGTAATCGGCACACCTCGGAGAACTAATTGCAACACCGCCAAGTAGATACGTACCTAAAATGTATCATTTATAGAAGCATAACCTTTGATATTGTTTTGATTCGCTTACTTGACTGGAATCTTTTTACCTAATTACACACATCCTGGATCCTGGAGAGACGCCAATTCAATGGACGTTTCGTCTGAATGCTTGATGTTTACATACGCGAATGACTTTACGCTTATCAAGATAAGGGTCAACTTCTAACTAAAATATATCGCGAGTTCAATTTTGAGTCAGAAATCAAAATATCTGCTTTGATAATGTCATTTCAATAAGTATGCTTTAATCCTTTGAATACCTAAACCAAGATCAGACGGCTCATAAAGGAGTGTCAAACAGATTGGATCCTGATGAGACGTCGAGTTATCATTTTGTATAATGAATCATGGACACGGGAATTTCAGGCCATAGTAGAAACTGTAAATCACATCTATATTATGTCTAAAGCAAACAGAGCAGACCCTGATCGGACGGCACCTGTAGGAGCCGTTTGATCTGGGTCTACTTTTTTGCAAAGGCGTAGAAAGGCGTTTTTATGGAGTAAACGGTTACAAACGTAATACAGAAAGTCCGTATGGGAGCTTTCGATCTGTATAGCGTTCGTCCTCCATGAAACCGCCTGTCTTAAGTTCTTTTAGTGGTCATTGTTGCGATATATTTATCGTAAGTCCCTCACTTTCAGGCACCCGACTCTCTAAAGAATTCTGTTAAGGATCTTGTAGAATACCTGTCGAAGCCAACAGAGGACCACAGACTGGTTGCCAGGGCAATATTCGTGTGGATATCAAATAACATAGAGTAAGTTTTCGGCTGAATAAGTGTAAATTAAGCCGTTGTTAATTATAGTATCTATATGTAAGCGCATCTATATATTTGTAATTGCAAAACGTAACTATAGTTGTGTAAATGTAACTTCAACATATAAAAGTGTGAGAGTAAATCCAAATGTTAACTCAAGTACAGCTGTGTATGTGTACATTTAAATGCACTTGCGTAATATATCCTGAAAGTGAGTGATCCTTCGAAAGCAAAAGTAACAATGCAGAAAGAGAAAATTGCAGACTCGGTTTTGAGTCTGTTCATCAGCAGTAATTAAAAGTAAAACACAACTCACACCCGCTAGCACCGGCTTAAGCGGTATTCAAATTTCAAAACTAATAACATCAAAACTAATGGTCCAGAAGGACCAGAAAATATAACAACACTGAGAATGAAGTACGGGGCGACTTTTTACGGCCACCGCACACGCACTTATCACCTGCTGCTGTGAAGTAAATATATCCTGAAAGTGATTTAAGTCTATTTTAAATGCAATCATTCTTGTGTATATGTAATTCATTTAAACTTATTTAAATGTACGCTCGCCTATAATTGTGTAATAGCGAATTTGACTATGACCGGATAAGTGTATATTTTGTCTTCAAAGTTTTAAGTTTTTAACAACCGTTTTCGTTCTCAAGCGAGGTTTTCGTATTCATTTGCTTTTCATAAACACAACCAAAGTTATTCGTGTATATTGTCGTCTATGAAATTTAAAAACTTACCAAAGTAATAAACAGTTAAACCTTCGCTTGCTATTCACGTCAATATACCTACCTGTAAATAGTGAAGACCCAGATGAGACAGCTCCCTGCAGGAGCTGTCTCATCAGGGTCTGCACTATTTACAAATTGATTGTGCAACCAGTGCACTCCGCAGCAGTCATTGCACAGCGAAATACACAGCGAAAAGTGTATTTTAAAAATCAGCAAGCGAAGGATTAAGATTTTAATGAGACGCTGAGTTACCCGACGACTGATAGGGATACAAAATGTTTGGTATATAGATACAGTTGCGCCATTGACAGCAAACGAGTTTAAACAAGTACAAAAATGAGTCCTGCAGGAAACACCACATACAGAACAAACAGTCGCCCGAACAGCAACACAAGGAAACAGCAAATGTACATAACTATAAAAACATCAAGAGCCGCAAAAAGACAAAACAAACATACAATAGGGGGAGATGGAAGTACCGCCTTGGAACGGTCAGTGACAAAAGTCACTGGGGGGTTAAACCGGTTTATGGGCGCCCAACGTCACACTTATTCCATCCCCACCCTAAATAAACGTATCCCCTCTCCGACTAATCTACAACAACCGCGATGGCAAATACAGTGGGTAAAGTGCATGTATAACGAAAATATTTTATTGAACAAACTGTATCCACCTATCGCTAGTGTACTCAATGATTGAGCTGCAAACAGAGTAACTGTAGAAAAGTAATAAAGGGTACGACAAAAACGAAATAGTACAGATATCTGACGTCCTCTTTCCGTTTCTGGATTTAAGAGGTCGCGCTACAATTAACGTGTTACGAATTTGAATTGCTAAGGTGTACAGACCACAGGTGTTTGTCGTGTGCTACCCCCTATCCGCCCATCTGCTACCCCCCTCTGCAACCTCACAGAAAGATATTGGTCAAAATAATCTCAAAAATGCCAAAATATTGTCAAAATACCATAACACGAAATTTTGAAGTAAACTGAAAAAAAAAATTCACATCAATATAATATAATAACAAGGTAGGTATCTCTGAGCACTGAAAATTGACATGCGGCCACTAAAAGTGCCATAACTTTGTCAATTTCCCGTGTATTCCCCAAAACTATGGCTTATATTTCGTGGGAGGGATGCCTCGAAATATGTAATCAAACGAAACCACCATTGTACGACAAATTCATTTGAAAACAAGCCTTTAATTCTCAAAATAAGTTGGTCGGCTCCGATCTGATAGACCCGAAAGTCACATTTGACAAGAGTGAAACTAAATATATTCGCCGTTTACCGAACAAATGCTGTAATATATCAGTGATAAACATTGTTTTAAATATATTTCCTTAACGAAATGGTGTAGATTTACTTGATTATGGTAAGAATAATCCTTTTTGTCAGTTGAAATTCACGCTGAAATAAAATTGTCACGATCATCGAGGCGCTCGCAAAGGTGAATGACATTAACGATAATATTAGAGGTTATCCGCATGAGACACACCTCCACGTTCTTTCGGGTCTATCAGATCGGAGCCGACCAACTTATATTGAGAATTAAAGGTCTGTCTTCAAATGCATTTGACGTACAGTGGAGGTTTCGTTAATACCATGTCTCGAGGCATCCCTTCCACGATATATAAGGCATAGTTTTTGAGAATACACGGGCATTTGACAAAGTTACGGCACCTGTAGTGACTGCATGCCTATTTTCTGTGGTCAGAGATACCTACCTTGTTATTATCTATTACATTGATGTGAACAAAAAAATCAGATTTTTTTAGTGCACTTTTAAATGTTATTTTATGGTATTTTGACAATGTTTTGACATTTTTGAGATTGTTTTGGCCAATATTCAATATGTTTCTGTGTAGTTGCAGACGGGAAGGGGGGGGGTAGTGGGGTAGCACACGACAAACACCTATGGTACAGACATAATCGTATAAATATTTAAGACCTAACAGTTTATCGAAATAATAGGGTAGATACATGAATGCAGTTAAGTCTTTTATAATAGTAATATACTTCCGGACACGACTTTCACTAGACAAACGTTTTATGTGCCAAAATGAATATAGTCAGAATGCATTAGTCATTACAATTTCCATTGGTTTACCATTCATATACATTTGTGATTGAATGCCACCACCATTTAAGTTTGAATTAAAGCTTAGATATTGGAATGTATAACATTGATACACGTTTGAGTTCATTAAAGACCGTAGGCATTGGAATGTATAACATTAAATACATTAAAGATTGCTTTAGACGGTAGACAATGGAATGTAAAACGTTAATACAATTTGGTTTCATTCAAGTTTGACCCAGATACCCCAGACTTTGGATTATATAACATTAACACACGCTTGTTTTCATTTAAGTTTGCATTAAACCGTAGACATTGAAACGTGTAACACCGATACAAGTTTGATTACATTAAAGTTTGGTTCAGACCGCAGCCATTAGAAGGTATAACATTGATAAAGTTTTGTTTGCATTCAAGTTTGCATTAGACCGTAGATATTAAATAACATTTAAGTTTGCTTTAAGACCGTAAGCATTAGAATCGATAACATGTAACGAAACTTTCTGATCTGGGCAATACCCATCCAAATAGCAATTAAAGCAGTGTCCATTAAACATTCGCCTATTGTTAACATTTCTTTGAAGCTCGATGCAAATAATATAGTGATACAATTTGAACATTTGAACATAAAATATGGTACATACCATTCGGTGGCTATATTCCTTTTTGCTGGAGCATAACACGCAAATATTAGCCATGGTGACAACGTGTACAATCTACAATATTTGACATGGTGAACGTCAGAACCTCTCTACAGCGACCATATTTTCGTATACAAGGTTATCATAAGCATGCGACTGCTTAATGCCGAGCGAAAATGATGCATCATATTCATATTGGAAATGTCTGTGTTACTTTCGTCCTGTAGTAAGCTCCTACTTGCCTTACCCATTTACTCCGTGACTGCGCCTTAAAACACCTTTGCAACCAAAATAGATCCCGATCAGACGGCTCTTGTAGCTGTCTGATCCGGCTATGCCCTGTGAGTTTATACATGTATATATAATTATACTGATTGTACAGTTCTTATCAGGATCAGTTTTGTCTTGTTCATATATCAACCTGGATATTGTTTGTTTGTTTGCGTTGATTAACATCCGTTTCTGCTCACTATGGGCTAATTGGTCGCCCAAGAGAGAGGACAGGGGATACAGAGAAACCCGGGCGCGATGCCCTACTTTTACTATCGACATAGTTTCTCTGGCTTTTTAGATGCACAGTGTAAAGCACTGGTACATTGGACCTCTGTTTATAGTCTCGTCCGATGGACTTGGTCCGATGGGGGATCGAACCCGGGACCCCTGGTAATGTAGTCAAGCGCGTTAACCACACGGCCACGTCCTCTGGTATTGGGCTAATTAGTATTTATGCGTACATGATTGCTTACGACAATGTCCATGGAATATAGGATTAAAGTTCCAGAAGTATATTTCTCTTGAGGGGTCTTTGTAGGGGTGGTGGTTACTGTAACTATGTCTGCGTTTTAGCGTATGTTCTCCAACGCAAGTTCATATTTAGACTCTACAGCAATTATGAATATGTTTGTTAGTTTGGTACTTCTACCATTCTAGTAGTCATGTATCACAACATTTCGGTATCAGAATTAGTGACATAGTTTACTATTGACTGCAGGTATGACGTGAGTGGGTATTTTGGTCGAACAAAGCGGGCGTTCTGTGATGCTGAAGATGTAATAAAGGGAGGGAAAAGTGTGTGCGAAGGTTATGCAAATGTGATGGAAATACTGTGCAGGTTGGTCAATGGACAAATGCATATACAGTAACAAGTCTCCTTACAACACTTTAACCCATTCCCTGTTCTATGTTTATTACAAATTTCAATACCTACTGAATATTCATGGGGAAAATAGTTATAATGAAATGTAGAAAGTGGAACATTTTAGCCATTTTAGGAACAAAAGAAACAGATCTATCAAAATCCATTAGCAAACAGAGAAGACCCTGATCAGACGGCTCCTCTAGGAGCCGTCTGATATGGGTCTACTCTGTTTGCAGGTGCGTGAAAACACGTTTATCTGAGGGAAAGGGTTAACCCCTTCCCTGTTCTATTTACTCCAAATTCCAATACCTAATGATTATTTAATAGTTATACTGAATGTGGAACCATTATAGCCATTTTAGAAACTTAAAAAGCAGATCTATTAAATACCATTAGCAAACAGAGCAGATCCTGCTCAGATGACTCCAACAAGAGCCGTCTGATACTGGTCTACTGTGTTTTTGCAGATGCGTGAACAGGCGTTGATATGAAGGAAAGGGGGTTAAATCATTATGTCAGCTTATTGCTTCGGGATAGCAATGCAAAACTTTCTGCATTGATCTCGATCTTTACTAACCATTTCCTTCTTATTAAAGCCTTTGCAAACAGAGAAGGCCAATATCAGATGGCTCCAATTAGGGTTTGCTCTAATTGGTTTTGAAAAATCATAATAGATGAGACTCTACAGTTTCTACCAATACCAAAATAGCCCGTGTATATATAAAATTATTAAAATTCACAATGTAGAAAATATTCCAAAATAGGGAAATTATTATAATACATAAATACTTGAATTGCTCTGATCTAATGGAACATTGTAGCCATTTTAGAAAGCAAAGAAACATTACTATTCAAATTCCATTAGCAACTAGAGCAGATCCTGATCAGACGGCTCCTCTAGGAGCCGTCTGATCTGGGTCTACTCTGTTTGCAAATGCATGAAAACACGTTTATATGAGGGAAAGGGTTA
The DNA here is from genome assembly GCA_963576725.1 of Azorinus chamasolen. Taxonomy (NCBI): domain Eukaryota; kingdom Metazoa; phylum Mollusca; class Bivalvia; order Cardiida; family Solecurtidae; genus Azorinus; species Azorinus chamasolen. The sequence goes on from OY755243.1 coordinate 71,568,295, forward strand.
AGCAGTCAGCTGTATAAGAATAGAGGACTTTTAGTGAACCAATGACAATAACAATTACACGAGAGCTAGTAAAACAGTATACAGTTGAACTTCGATAACAGAAGTTCGAGTCATCCGATATTTAATCTGAACAATTTCTCAAGGCCACAGCTTAATACAGGTCCTACAGGAGCTTTCAGCATTACTTTAGACCTGTATTAAGCTGTCACATGTGTTTCTAGATATCTGTACCGATACATATTAGAGCAATTGTGTATTATAAGTTTTGGAAGGACTGAGCGTTTAGTTTGAGGTATCCTGAAGATCGAGTTATCCGAGTTCGAGATATCGAAATTTAACTGTAAATGGCGTGTGTGTTTAACTATACAGTCCACTCATTATGGAAGGCTTAAACTTTCGAGAACATTTTTAATGACAAACAGTGCAGACACTGATAGAAAGGTTATTCTGGGATACCTCTGTCTACACTGTTTGCAAAGACAGTACATGTACACATGTGTCACACATTCAAAGGAATAATACACGTGCACTTCAATTCAGCAGTAAGAACAAGAACTTTAATACCGATCATACCGAAGTGCACATACAATGTAATTAACCCTTTCGCTGCCAATGCCGGATATGTGATTACCTATGCAAACAGTTTGGATCCAGATGAGACGCCGAGTAACTCGGCGTCTCATCAGGATCCAAACTGTTTGTTACTGTTACTATGTTTTTGAAACAAAATGAAGAAAATCAAAAGAATGAAAATGTGTAGCAGTCGACAAAGTTAGCAGACGACAGAGTTTGGCAGCGAAGGGGTTAAGGTTTTGTTCGTTTCAGGGAGGCTGGTATCCCAGTAAAGAAAATGTCCGGGTTTGCGAAAGGGATTGACTGCTCTGCAGATTCTCAGTTCACGACAGCTACAGATACTAATCATGCGTGGAAAACTATACGAGTTGGAAATAAATGGCATCTGGTTGACAGCACCTGGGGAGCGGGCCGCGTCGATGGAACCGATTTCAAGAAAAGATTTGAGGAATTTTATTTTCTTACGGACCTAAAACAATTCGTATATTCCCATTTCCCGTACATGAAACGAGATATGGAAGAAAGCCTCAAATGGCAACTCCTTGAAAAGCCGGTCAAGTTGGGCGAGTTTAACAAGCTGGCGATGACCAAACCACAAGCATTTAAATTAGGAATTCAGCCTGTCTCACACAAGGACTGTGTGATACGAGTTAAGCTAGAAGCGGAACTGTCGTTCAAATGCACCGGGAAGTATGACGTATCTTACACGACAAGTCTGATGTATAAGGAAGGCAACATGCTCTATGAAAAACCGAGGAACGTATTTGACCAGTTAGAGGACAGAATGTACAAAGTCAAAATTCATCCTCACCAGACTGGAACCTTTCTACTAAGAATATTTGGGCGACGAGCAGACGAAGAGAGGACATTTCCCCAGCTCTTTGAATACACTTTAAAATCCGAAAAGGTCAACGACGAGAGCTTCGAATACCCTGAACCATATGAACAAGCCCAAACGCATCGATGTATTCTCAAACAGCCTCTTCAGTACAAACTGCCACAAAACACAGCTGTGGAATTCTACATAGTATCTCCGTATCTGAACAGAGTAATGGTGAACAGGACTTTCTTAGAAAAAAACTGGAGATACATTTAAAGGTGTCGTCAAAACAAGCAGTAGCGGAGAGGCTCTGTCTATGTATGGTTCCAGAAACAATGAGGGCAGTCTCGCTGGTTTGTATAGGTTGCCATAGTGTAAACTCTTCGAACGCTTTCATGATCTGTCCACTTTTTTTTTAAAACGCAGAGTTTGTCAGTATGAAATACTTAGATTTGATAGAGAATATTGATTAACTAACAATACAGAGTGAGACCCTGATTGGAAAGCTCCTTTAACCCATTCCCTCATAGGCTATTTTAGATACAACCTCTTTGAATAAATCTACCGAAAAGGAGCATTAACTAGAGAATGTTGTAGTTTGAAACCATTATGATAAATAGAGCATTTGCTCCTTTAGGAGCAAATGCTCTATATTTATCACAATGGTTTCACAAAGTGACTTTTACAGAGTTGTCAAAAGTCGTCAATATGAGGGACTGGGTTAAATCGTTTGTCGCATTCATTCCCATGTTCGCTGAACGGGTGCGTCATTTTTGTATCTGGAATATTTTTTGTTTTTTATTTAGAGAAGGTTATAAATGATGGATATGTTGGTGTATCGTTTAATCTACCACTCAATGAATATTCATGTAAGAAACACTGACGTCGTGAATAGTTATTAGATTCATTTTTACAATGACATTTCAACACAGAAGATATTCTAAACATATTCTATTGCTTGTAATTTACAATATGCATAAATACACGAAGTGTTTGTAATGACAGAAACTGTAGATTCAGGTCTTTATATTGTTTTAGAAGTAAACATAGGAGACCATGATCAGACAGCTGTGACATGAGCCATCTGATCTAGGTCTACTCTGTTTGCAAAGGTCTTAAAATGTGTATCTAAGGAGTAAAATGTTAATACCTGCATAATTATACTTGCACTATTCTGGCTATGACCAGAAGATTTTTTATCTTGGTTTCACTATTTGAATATACATGTATAATGTCAAAAGGTCTTTCGTTTACAAGTCGTATTTCAGCATGATTTCGTAGCATCAAATATTTACAGTAGTTTTCATATGTGAGTTTTGGAAATATATAAAAAAGTGCTAAATATATAATTATGTTTTGTCCCATTACCATTTGCAATCACAGTTGTGTATATTTGAGATTATTCGAACTGAGACATACCGGTAGTTTATAGGATTCCAAAACTTCACTGACGATGAACATTATTATGTTAATAATTGTAAAGCTACTGGAAGCTCTTTTGTTAACCATTAATCCTTTGGATACTGAACCTTCAAAGTCAAATGACCTAACACGGCTAACAGTGTTTATCTATAGAGTTTATTCTATATGAAAATGTAAAATGTGCGAGAGGGTTGTCTATGACAAACCCTGATCAGGCTCCGAGGTTATAAAGCTTTTTTTTGCATGAGTCTGAGATCATTCTCAAGCATCTGATTGGTCAGATTCTGAGCTTGCTCAGAATCTGACCAATCAGATACTTGAGAATGGTATCAGACTGAGACTCAAAAGTTTTATAACCTTGGACCCAGGTGACTCCTCTAGGAGCTCTTGGATATGGATCGACACTGTTTGAAGATGTCAGTACACTTGTATACCAAATTCATTTGTTAACCGTTTCGCTGACAATGATGAATCTGTGATTACCTATGCAAACACTGTAGACCCAGGTTAGCCCCCAAAGTAACCCCTGATCAGGATCCCAGCTGTTTGATGCTGGTAATGTTTCTTCAAAGAAGAAGGAAGACAACTTTGACAAACTTTGAAGACAATAGTTCGTGGCAGCGAAAGGGTTAAGTGTGGTGTTGAAGTGAATAATTACTAAGGTGTTAAGTGGTGCTGCCATGGGCGACTCGGTATTCAGAAGAAATGCCAAAATAAGTTCAATTAGAATCTGAATTGTTTGATACTGTTAAACAGCTTCTGAAATGAAGAAAAGAAAAATCAACGATGAAAACTGAAGCCGAAGTACGTGGCAGCAAAAGTGTCGCCTTTATATTGGAGTGTGTTGTACCTGTATACAGTTAAACCTCTCTATAACGACCACTAAATTGTGTTAATTAGTTGGTATTTATGGCAGGTGGCTGCTTAAGCAAGGTTAAAGTAAAACAGAACGCTCCTATAGGAGCGTTCTGTTTTACTTTCACCTTGCTTTAAGCAGCCACCTGCCTTTAACACAAAATACTTTATTTAATTTAGTGTCCGTTATAGAGAGGTTTTACTGGAAAACACTAACAATGATGTATCCATCCACGTGATGTATAAAATACATGTTAATGAAATTAGTACATACATATTTTGTTGATTTGTATCATTTTATGGACGATTTCTAGATAACCACAGCATACAGTTCGAATCCATATCAGATGCCGACTGTCCCACGTCTCATCAGCATCACTGGGGCCAACTACGTATTATTATCAAAATGTTTTGCTACGACAATTTATATGAGTATTTTAATAGATTTGTTTTCCTACGAATCGTAGGAAAACATTTCCCAATTGATACACTGGATTCGTAGAAAAACAAATCTATTAAAATACCCATATAAATTGTCGTAGTAAAACATTTGATAATAATACGTAGTTGGCCCCCAGTGAGCATGGCTCTTCCCCATAAAAACATGGCAGAAAATGTAGAATCATATATATATTATATCATAAACAAACAGAGCAGGGAGTGATCTGACGGTTCCTACATGAGCTGTCTGATCTGGGTCTACTCTGTTTTCAAAGGCATAGAAAGGTGTATTTATGGAGTAAAGGGTTAACAACATCAGCCGAATCTGAGTACAGCAGAATCCCTCTAATGCGACCACTTAATGAAAAAGCATTAGTGTCTTTATAAAAAGGTGGTAGCTTAATGCAGGACAAAAGTAATGCAGAAAGCTCCTCTATGAACTTTCTATATTATTTTTGTCCTACATTCAGCTACCACCTGCCTCTACCGCCCATAATTATACCTTTTTAGGTGGTCGAGTTACTGTACAGTAAAACGGTGGATATGAATATGAGCATCTCCAAATAGTGATGAATCTTCTCATAAAGTTATGATAAAATCTAGTCAGTACATGTTATAGCCTTGACAAGAAAACACGACAAATGCTATACAGTAAAACCCCGCTAATGCGACCACTTAATAAACAGCCACTGACGCCGTTTAAAGCAGGTGGTTGCTTAATGCAGGACGAAAGTTATGCAGAAAGCTCCTATAGGAGCTTTCTGCATAACTTTCGTCCTGCATTAAGCTACCACCTGCCTCTGTCACCCAGAATTATGCCCCTTTTAGGTGGTCGCATTAGCGGGGTTTTACTGTATAAACAAACTACCAAGGTTAAATAATATATCGTTATTATATGCACGCCTCCGATTGATTATGATGGACCGAGGTTATAAAACTTCATTCTCAAGTATCTGATTGAGAAATATTCCCGACATGAAAAACCAACATACCATTTATATCCAGTAAGTATTTTATATAACCTGTATACAAGAGAAACCCGAAATACTGTATAAAACAAACAAGAGCACCGCAAGCGGGTGCGAACCTCGTCTGTTATCATTTTGGTGGATAGGCATTGTCAAGATGAATATGCATACCAAAAATGAAGGTTGTAAATGAAAAATTGAATACGTTCTGGACACTGTTAAGATTTCGGACGACAACAACGACGACGCGAACGCCGAAGTTACGACAATAGCTCGTGATTTCTTCGAAACAGACGAGCTAAAAATAGCAAAGGACAATAAATCAGGAAATACTGTTGATACTGTTGACAAAGTTATGAATCATCTGCATTACGCTTTTCCCCCAACGAGATCAATTTGTACATGGAGTTTATTTTAACCCTTTCCCTGTTCTATGTTTAATCTAAATTTCTACTGAATATTCATGGACAAAATAGTTATAATGAAATGTGAAAGATGGAACATTGTAGCCATTCTAGAAACTAAAGAAAACAGATCTATCAAAATACATTAGCAAACAGAGCAGACCCCGACCAGACGGCTCCTCTGGGAACCGTCTGATCTTGGTCTACTCTATTTTGAAATGTTTTAAAGGGCGTTTACATGAAGCAAAATGTAAAGTAAAAAGCTTTTGTACTTTTGAAGTTATCCCCGGACAAGGATTGGTTACAGATGAGCGAATGCACGGACGGACATGCTGACTCCAGGATACCATTATACTTCATGTATGTGGATATCACACACTATCAAATACACATGTAGTTAGCATGTGTTAACCCACTTATATCCGAAATCCAATAACGGGGCCTAGATAAACAGTGTAGATCCAAATCAGAGTACTCATGAGAGAGCCCTCTAATCAGGGGGTTCCTTTTTGCTACACTTAACCCTTCGCTTGCTATTCACGTCAATATACCAACCTGTAAATAGTAAAGACCCGGCAGGAGCTGTCTCATCAGGTTCTGCACTATTTACAAGTTTATTGTACAATCAGTTGACTCCACAGCAGTGATTGCACAGCGAAATACTTGTACACAGTGAAGATTTATGTAATTATACAACAGGACATGAGTAAAGAAGGAGAAATGTATTTTAAAATTCAGCAAGAGAAAGGTTAAAAAAGTAATGCCTGCACAAATTTGGATCTGGTGCAATTTTGTCTACTTCAGAAACGACCAATGTTTGGAGAAACTATTCACCGAGTGTCAAACAGCTTGAATCCTAATGAGACATTGAGTTACTCGGCGTCTTATCTCGATCCATGCTGTTTGCAAATGCAAACCATGCCATGGTAAGTTGGTCTTTATAATAGTAAATCACAGTGCTCAGAGGTATATTACATAGACTAAAGGACGCTTGAACTCCTTCTCCGCAGAAGCCCAAAGGGCTTGCAGCAATGGGCGAATCTCTGATTGCGTTTGCCAACAGTTCCAACCGACACAAGAAGCTTAATTTTTCGACATCTCACCAATTTCACAACTTACGTTTTAGAGAAGAAACTGAAGAAATATAACCCCTACAACACTGGGTTTTCAAATGGAATATTTCCAGAATTCAATCAGGTTAAGCTTATGGTAAATATGTGTCTACACTGTTTGCAAAGGACATTAGTGACTCGTGTCCCGCATAGTAAGGGCTAAAGGGGAAGTCCCAATATACGTTTGACGAAATTGTTTGCAGACGAGAATTATTTGGCCACAAACATTTTGAAATATTGATGAATGTCAACTGGTGTGGACCCAGATCAGTCGTCGCGGTGACCTGTGTATTCTAGTATTCATTTTCTGTAACTATATCATGAAGTGGGTTTCTAATTCAGGCTTATTTTAGATCAGTGTCTGTAAATAGTCGATTAGTTCACTATCTATAAATAGCCGACTGTGACGTGTGTCAATATAACCATTATCCCGCTGTGAAAAGTAATGTCTGCTCAAATTTGGATCTAGCGCAATATTAACAATGTCAGATTTGAAACTATCCAGAAACTATTGACCAAGTATCAAACGATTTGGATTCTGACGAGACGCCCAGTTACCAGGGTCTAATCTGGGTCCATGCAGTTTACAAATGCGAGTCAGGTCGCGCATAGCGAGATAAAGATTAACAAAATGCCTTTTGTCCTTAGAATGGTAAATTACATCAGAGGTATGTCACGTGGATTAAAGGAGTCCACAATTTAGCTATATTTTAATACCTCTTGGAAACTGTAGCAGTAGCGTGTAGAGTTAGCGTTATACCATTTATTCCGATGCCAAAATTAAGAATGGCACACATAATCCGAAGTCATCAAAACGGTTTCGAAAAGCAGACCGATTACATACGGACTATAAGTAAATCAAATTTTGAGATCATGTATGAGCAGTTGAAGGGTTATCTTTCACATATAGCTATATATATATACTTCCTATTTCCCTGTTCTGCTTGAATACACTATAAATCATTTTGCGTTGTATTCTAATCTTAACATTTTACATCATAAATACGCTTTTAACGACTATGCAAACTGAGTAGATCCAGGTTAGACGGCTCCTGTAGGAACCGTCTAATCAGAGTCTGCTGAGCTCTGTTTGTTTATGAAATACCATAGATCTGAGTCTACAGTCTCTGTCATGGCTAAAGGATTGCTATTTATAGTCATTGCATGAAAATAAACCCGAATTAAAGGAATTAAAGTCGGCTCGATCACTCGCTCACACAACGTCTGATAGGTAAGTCACTTTCGTTTTAATCAGAGGTACAAATAAGATGCGTATAAACTAAAGCATTTTCAAGAATAACTTCTTTATTTCTCATCCAAATCCTATAGTGTGACCACTCTTTAGATTCGTCTCTTTGAGACCATTCTAAAGAGTGGTCACATAGGGTTTGGTGGAGGTACATGTATGACGATTTTAGTATTCGAGTACGCATTTGTACCTGTTGCTTTGTTCAGTCATTAATATTCAATCTGGACAGATTTTTATCTCTGTATTTTGGGGAAACTCAATTTAAAAGCAATCACTGGTGTTCAGTGTGGGTAACGAGTCATTAATGTCCTTTGTAAGCAGTGTAGACCCAGATGAGAATGCTCTCAGATCCGGATCAGATGACCCCTGTAGGAGTCATTTGATCATGGTATGTTCTGTTTGCTTATGAACTCATTCATGGCGTAACGTGTAGCATTGATCAGATCTGCTCTGTTTGCCATCCATTGAATTCTGAAAGTAGGATATCCATCGAAAGCAAAAGTAGCAATGTGAGATCCGTCAAAAGCAAAAACAAAAGTAGCAAATTGAAAAGAGATACTCGATATAATTGAGTCTGAACACGAGCAGTTACTTCAATACTAAAACCCCGTCTTTTACACGGAGTGAGAGAGAACACACACAGAGAGAACAGACAGAGAGAGAGAGAGAGAGGGGGGGGAGAGGGGGGAGAGAGAGGGAGAGAGGAGAGAGAGAACAGAACACCGGCTTAAGCGGTGTTCAGTTTTCATTACTAAACGCATTTGAATTCATCCCGAAGGACCAGTAAATATAACAGCATCTGTTTACTGACAGACAGTGCAGAACCTGACCAGACGCTGTGTTTAGAACGATTTGTACAAATTGTTTAACAACAGACATATCAATTAAATCAGTGTTTTTTCTTGCTCAACAGAACACGAGAGACAACAGTTTTACAACGGACCTTTTTTACCATACTATACATGTTACAGGATTTTTGATAGACTGAAGGTCGACTGCTGCCAGACGATGGGCTGTATTAATTCAAATAATCAGGGAGACACTAACGTGCATAATGACCCAGACGTGTATAGAAGAGTAGATGAACACGCAAGAAAGGTAGTCATGACAACAAAATCTCGATAACTCGAACTATAAAAAAAACATTATTAATTTATTGCATGTACTTGTCTATAAGACTGGTGGCAGCTTAGTGCAGGGTGGTAGTCACGAAGAAAGCTCCTGTGGGAGCCTTCTGCATGACTTTCACACTGCATTAAGCAGCCACCTGCCTATAATATTACATTATCAATTCGACTTTACTAAAATTCGAGTTAACGAGGTTGAACTGTACAGTAGAACCTCTCTAATGCGACCACTTAATGAATAAATCTCTAATGCGGCCACTTAATGAATAAACAGTGCGGTCGTTATAAGCAGGTGGTTGCTTAATGCGGGACAAAAGCAATGAAGAAAGCTCCTCTAGAAGTTTTCTGCATTACTTGTCCGGTATAAAGCTACCACCTGTCTCTACCACCCAGATTTATACCTCTTTCAGGTGCTCTAATTAGAGGGGTTGTACTGTATTTGCATAAACTTCTAATTTGTTTGATCACACACAAGAAAGGATTTTACTTCGAAGTTGATGACGAACCTATTTTATGTTCTAAGGACTTTCCAAACTGAAATTCCTTAACCCTTTACTCCATGAATGTTCATGAAATAAATAATGACATCATGAATAATTATTTGCTGATGTCTCAATAATGGCATATGAACAAATGACAGTTTGACTAATACAGGAATTAAGAATTAGATCTATATTTCACCATAAGCAAACAGAGCAGACCCTGATCGGACGGTTCCTACAGGGGCCGTCTAACCTGAGTCTACTCTGTTTGCAAAGACGTAGAAAGGCATGTTTATGGAGTAAAGGGTTAACTTTCATAAATAATCAAATATGCATGTACAAGATATCGAGTGTGTAAAATTGAAAAATAATCAGTAAAACAACATGATCACATCATGAACAAGATAATGTTCTACCACTACAGAAATAGTAGGGTAAGGACTATATAGTATTTCTTTAGCAAACGGGCTCCGTCTAATCTGGATCTATTCCGTTTAAATTGACTTAATTAACTGCCAAAGTAGACCTTTTGATATTACACGCATGTGCCGTCCTACATACATGAATATTAGGCCATTGACTGATCATTACTTTTGGTACAGGTTGTTGTATAATGTATATACATGTACATAAATTTGTCAATTACAGTAAAACCTCTCTAAACAGGACTGGTATAAATATAGATCTTGGGGACAGGTGGCAGCTTAATACAGGGTGACAGTCATGCAGTAAGCTCCTAGAAGCTTTCTGCATGACTATCATCCTGCATTAAGCAGCCACCTGCCTAAAAGTATCTAAATTCTTCTATACCAGAATTCCGGTTTAGAGAAGTTTTACTCTATTATAAATATTAACCCTTTACTCCACAGATAATATCGTGCCTTTAACGTCTATGCAATCAGAGCAGGTCCTGAGCAGACAGGTCCCGTAGGTCCCATTTGATCAGGGTCTGCTCTGTTTTCTTATGTAATAATATAGGTTTGATTCTACAGTTTCTGCCCTGTCCAAATATTTATGTATTCATATGTCATTGTGAAAACGGAGCTGGTAAATATCCATGATGATATATATATATATAATACTTGTACACTAATTTCCATGGGGTAAAGGGTTAATAAGAAACGCAAGTAGGCCGAAATGCCATTTAATCAGTTTCGTGTAGAATGGGACCACCATTTGCGACAGATAGATCAGGATATATAGTGTTTGCCATGGCCGACCCCTATCCCTGATCTTGCTCTACTGATTGTATATGATTGGATGACATTTAACCCTTTCCATCATGTAAGCGCATTTTGACGCATCTGCAAACAGAGAAGACCAGATCAGACGGCTCCTATAGGAACCGTCTGATCAGGGTCTGCTCTGTTTGCTTATGGTATAATATAGATCTGATTCTACAGCTTCTGTTTGAGGCAAACTGTTCTGTGTTCATATGCCATTATAAAAATAATCTTATCAATATTCATGGCGTCATTATTTCCTACATGAATGTTCATCAGGGAAACGGTCAAGGACGCATGTTATACCTCATATGTAGTGCACAGAATGTCCCAAAGCATGACCATTTTTGTTTGTTGTTATAGGCTCCATCATCGCTGAAAAACTCTCCTAAGGATCTGGTAGCTTACCTGTCAAAACCATCAAAAGAACCGATTATGGTTGCCAGGGCAATTTTCGTATGGATCTCGGAAAATATCAGGTGTGTTTCTATTATACAGAGTTATGATGATATATTTTGTAAATGATTAAAACTACAGTAAAACCCCGATCATTCGAAAATTTAATATTGAGGAAGTCTGTATTTCGCATCAAAAGTTTAGTAACTGTGGAAAGGACGAGTATAGAAAACCAAAGATCCCTAAGGGGGGTATTTCAAACACTACAGCCTTTATGGTGTGGTCACGGTTTAGAGTCGTCTCGAAAAGGCGATTCTAAAGAGTAGTAATAACAAAGGGTTTAGCCGACAACTAAACCTTTCCCTGTTGATCATTTTTGCATGAATTGAACACTTCAGAAATTACAAAAACTGTTGGATCAGATCCATATAATTTTGTAAGCAAACAGAGCAGACCAAGATCAGACGGTCCCTATAGGTGCCGTCTGATCTGGGTCTACTCTGTTTGCAAAGGCGTGAAAATGCGTTTGCATAAAGGAAAGGGTTAAAGAGATTATGATTAAGGGAGGCAAATCTGTAGTAGGCTCCTTTTAACTGTGTCAGCATTGCCTCCCTTTATTAAGTAAAACAATGTGATGACTTAATACATGCATTAATAATTTTATAGACAATATTATCTTAGATCTTAAAAATTATGGGATTTTTTATGAATAAAAAAGTAACAAATATATATATTAAACTTGAGATTTTAAACATATCTGTAATATACGGGATTCGTACGGGTTCTTACAGAATGACCAACACATTTTCCAAACGAAACGGTCAAGTGCAATGACTTGACTATGGTCTCATACACAAAGGCAAGAAAATATATTCACGGTCAATGCGAGAAAGCAAATGTGCCCGACGCATGCTTGGACTCATCCATGGACCCCCCCCCCCCCCCCCCCAAAAAAAAAAAATGTGATCGAAGCATGTTCAACTGGCCTAAAACTATCTATTTGAACCTAAAACCACTCCGAAAAACGAGAAAAACACGACCCGGAAAAAATTTCCTATCGGGTCTATATATGTATTGAAAGGTATCTAACTACGACAGATCAGCGGCGGAAAATACAACAGTCATGTTTTTCAAAGTCTTACAGCAAAGCCAATTCAACACCGATTTCAATCAGTTTGGTCTTGATCCGTTCCAAATTCCATATGCTAAGCGGCACAATTAGTGCTTTCCTTAAATATTGCTCCGTCTTGTCGCTGCAAGACCGCGAATTTGAAAAAACGCTAGAGCGAAACGATGTGACTCCCGCCAGGATGCATAGACGTATATAGGGGGATCTGTATTGGTTAATCTTTTCAACAAAAACGCGAATTATGGTTAAACACTATCTAAAAACATTAAACTCACCGCAGTTAAAACGTTGCTTACTATTTCCAGTCAGCTACGAGGCGCCAGCTTTCTTTCTCCAACTTTCCTTTTGAACGGATGCGACCATTTTGCTGTGACCCGGCTCATAAACTATTCGATATGCAATTATCCGGGCCACAGCGATTTGGCCACCTCCGTTCAAAACGAAAGTAGGAGAAAGAAAACTGGCGTCTCATAGCAGACTACAAATAATAAGCACCGTTTTAACTGCGGTAAGTTGAATGTTTTTCGAATGTGTTTCAGCATAATTCGCGTTTTTGCTGAAAAGTTTAACGAATACAGATCCCCCTATATACTTCTATGCATCCTGGCGGGAGTCACATCGTTTCGCTCTAGCATATTTTCAAATTCGCGGTCTTGCAGCGACAAGACGGGGCAATATTTAAGGAAAGCACTAACAGTGCCGCTTAGCATATGGAATTTGGAACGGATCAAGACCAAAATGATTAAAATCGGTGTTGAATTGGCTTTGCTGTAAGACTTTGAAAAACATGACTGTTGTATTTTCCGTAGCTGATCTGTCGTAGTTGGATACCTTTCAATACATATATATAGACCCGATAGGAATTTTTTTTCCGGGTCGTGCTTTTCTTGTTTTTCGGAGTGGTTTAAGGTTCAAATAGATAGTTTTAGGCTAGTTTAACATACTTCGATCACAATTTATTTTTATTTATTTTTATTTTTTTTTAATTTTTTTTTTTTGGGGGGGGGGGGGGGTTGTTTCCATGGGTGAGTCCAAGCATGCGTCGAGCACCTTTGCGAGAAAGTGGAAGTAGAAATGTACTTGAAATATATGTTGGACTTCACATAGATTTTTAAAAAAAAATAGCAGCATATATGTCTGATATCCTATTAAATGGTTAGTAAATGGGATGTACCTGAAACTCAGTGTAACCAATTAGAATTAGTCTCTTCTATAGCCTATGGCCTCGTTCTAGATCTATTGCAAAATTGTTTTAACGCAATTTTTAATTTATTATTTAAAGGCGTATCATTGAGAACCATAACCCGATACAGACTTACTTTAATTATATTTGTACTTGTCCAAACAGAAACTTATCTTCACTAAACTACTTAGAATATCAAAATCGCCCAGTTAAGAAAATTTGTTGACCTGCAGATACTGTTAGATTCTAAACAGACACTTAGAGTCATCAAACATGGTTAGATAACAGTAGAGCCTGTCTTAATCGGCCATCAAAAAAATGTATACAGATGGTAGCTTAATGCAGTGCAAATGCCCTGCATTATACAATGCTTTCTACGACTCCTATATTCAGTAAATGAATGGCGACTTAAGACAGGTTCTACTGTATTCTTTAAAATTAAGTCTGAGAACATAATAGTGAATGCATTATAGAATCTACTTGGTGAAATGTCTATTAGATCTACTTGCTCAGCAAAGCAAATACGTGTACTGCACAGTATTTACATGCGAAAAGAATGGCATTTGCAATTAAAATTTTAAAGCCGCGCGGTCGGAATTGAAAAGTTTGCAATCTTGGAGTCTTTTTCCCCTTCATTTATGGTCACCCTGTTAATTCCAAATAAGGGATACTGTTTACAAAGCAACACCACTGTGTGCACATCACTACGTCACGATTGCTAGTGATGTCCACGTGCTGAGTCTATGGTTCTAAGCTGTCAAAAACGATAGTCAGCCAATCACATTTTCTTCACGAGGATTTCATTTTGGCGGCAATAATCCAGTCTTCACGGAAAAGGAAAAATTGAATAACCACCTCTGATTGGCCAACGCCACAGATTTTTCAAAAAGTGCGGTTTAAAGTTGTGTATCTGTTCCTAATAGACAGGTGTACGTGTATTTCTGTATTCGGTATTCTGTGTCATTTCTGGATGTTGGTTAATATATTATCTATTATTATCCGGCAACCCTTGACACACGTCAATCATTTGCATCTACACATACCGCATGCGAGAACAGGCTTAGCAAACATAATAGGCTGGGTCCTAGTAGTGGTTACCGTAGCATCCCCCCCTAGACTTTTTTTCATGGGTACCAAAATGTTCGTTGGGGTCCTCAGAACACGTTTTGAGCATGCCCCCAAAAATAAGTTTGTCCCAGCTATGTTTTATTTAACGGTTTCCATGGTAACCCGAGGTAATTTTCGAAACTACCTTGGTTCAGAAAATGCGTCATAACTTTGCTTTTAGAAACAATAGAAGGACAAAACAAGTACCAAAGTAAAGCAGAGACATATAGCTTGAATATGATATATGATTTTATTAATATTCATAAATGCATTCTTATGAATATTAATGAGGAAGTAAAATAATGCATTTTTTTAGAAAAAAAGGAGTTTGTTGTTTAGTCTGAGAGGCTTATTAACGCACAGAAATTATTGAATTTAGGTTTAAATTGTTTGTTGGGGTCCTCAGAACACATTTTGAGTATTTCCCCCGAATAATTTTGTCCCATCTATGTTTTATTGAACGGTTTCCATGGTAACCCGAGGTAAATTTCGAAACATCATTGGTTCAGAAAATGCGTCATAACTTTGCTTTTAGAGGCAATAGAAGGACAAAACAAGCACCAAAGTAAAGCAGAGACATATAGTTTAAATATGATATATGATTTTATTAATATTCATAATGCATTCTTATGAATATTCATGAGAAAGCAAACAAATGCGTTTTTTAGAAAAAAGGAGTTTGTTGTTTAGTCTTATAGGCTTATTAATGCACAAAAATTATTGAATTCAGGTTTAAATTGTTTGTTGGGGTCATCAAAACACACTTTGAGCATTCCCCCAAAGTAATTTTGTCCCATCTATGTTTTATTGAACGGTTTCCATGGTAATCAGAGGTCAAATTTCGAAATATCATTGGTTCAGAAAATGCGCAATAACTTTGCTTTTAGAGGCAATAGAAGGACAAAACAAAAACCAAAGTAAAGCAGAGACATATAACTTGATTATGATATATAATTTTAAAACTATTCATATATGATTGCTTATGAATATTAATGAGGAAGTATAAAAATCCGCTTTTTTAGAAAAAGGAGTTTATTGTTTAGTCTTAGAGGCCTATTAATGCCCAAAAGTATTGAATTCAGGGTTGAATTGTTCGTTGGGGTCCGAACACAATTTGAGCATTCCCCAAAATAATTGTGTCCCAGCTATGTTTTTAACGGTTTCCATGGTAACCCGAGGTAAATTTCGAAACATCCGTGGTTAAAACAATGCGTCATAACTTTGCTTTTAGAGGCAAAAGAAGGACAAAACAAGAAGCTAAATAAAGCAAAGACATATAACTTGTATATGATATGTAATTTAACTAATTTTCATAAATGTATTCTTATGAATATTAATGAGGAAGTAAAACAATCTGGTTTTTGTCTAGAAAAAAGGAGTTTATTGATTAGTCTGAGAAGCCTATTAATAAACAAGAGTTATTGAATTCATGTTTGAATGTTTTCATGTGATCATACAAGGTAAATAAACCATCTTTGTTTCAGGTAATATTTCTATAAAGCATGCATATTTCAGCTAATTTGCATATAATGTGTGCATAGGAATAAGCAATTTTCTATGAGCATTGTATTTAGTATTATTTTGAGTATAATATCTTTTCTGCGGTTTATTTTGCGTAAAATACCAGATATTGTACCAACAGTTACACAGACGAGAGCAGAGGATCATTAATTTGTGTATATAATTGATTTGTTCATGTCTTTTAAATATAAATGCCATATTTATATTAATATTAATGAGAGGTAAAAATAAACACATTTAAATGAGCTGTTCTTATCTGTTATTTAATTAAAATCTAAAAATTTAAAGTTATTTAGTAGAATCCCCTCTCTCCGGAAAGAGGAGGCTGTCGACCCAGAGGGACACGATAGCCCTTCTCTACAATAGAGAGGGTCAAAGGGTCCTGAGTGATAGTGCGCCACATTGATGAAGGGTCGGATCGGAAGGAGCATAAAGGGGAGAAAGGGTGTGTCCCTAGGGCTGGGGCCTAGAAGGCCCATAACCCCTCGGGAAGGGAAGGAACCCTGAGATGCCAGTTCTGAGTTAGGGGGGAGGGAAGGGTCCTAACCGGCTCCTGGCCGGCCCCGCTGAGAGGCAGAAATAGGGTCTGAGAGATACCCAGGGAGCCCTTGTCTGTAAGAGTTTAGCGGACATGATCCACCCATTTGCCGGTCTGGCACAAAAATCTTCGTCCAGGTCAGGCAAACGGGAAAGAAGTCCCCTGGAAGGAGAAAGAGACTCCCTAGACTTAATTAGGTTAGGGAGGTCCACTTTTTCGACTGACACTAGCACGGAAGAGGATAGAGGACCCCTGTGAATATGATTCGGGGGTCTAGGGCAGACAGAGGGTGGGAGGATTCTAAAACAATCTTCACACGCCTTCTCAATAGAAATATATTGATGTTCAGAATCATCTAAAGAAGAAGAGGAAGGAGTCCCGTCTAAATCGGAGTGAGAGGCTTCCACAGAGTCTGATTCCCTTAAAAATAGGATCATCCCTACCTAGGAACCATAATGGACAAAGTGTCTTCCTGCTTTCCCTCAGAATCCGGCCTGGTGAACGCCACGGATGGCAGCACCCGGGAGGAGTGGGACCCGCCACAGACATAGAAGTGTGGACTGTGGGTTCACGTGAGAGCTATTCTCCCTCTAGGGATGAACTCACAACATGCCCTGAGTGGGGTGTAAGCCAGAACCGGCTTGGGGCGAGAGGAAAGGGGAATGGGGATCACAGAGGGGGAGTCCCATGACCTTGCTGGTCAGGTCGCCTGTAAGGTGAAGCTTGCTGGTTCCCAGAATGAGTGTCGGCTAACGAGAGCGACCAGCCGGCGAATCTGAGGAGGAAGAGCGATGTCCTCGCATAGAAGAGTAATGGTAAGACCTCGATCTGCGCCTGCGATGAGAGTGGTGCGAGTGCCGGTTCCCATTAGAAGAATAAGAAGGTTGTTTACGCCTCCTACGGGGTGGGGTGGGTGGGGGCTGGGGAGTCCGAAGTGTACTCAGAAGATGAAGAGTAATTGCAGGGTCTAGACGACCAAGAACGTCTAGACTTAGCCAGAGCAGCTTCCTGTTGACTTTCACCACTGTAATGCGGTGTAGAGGCAGAATGCCCAGTAGAAAAGATTGGACTGGTAGATTTACCGGTCCACTTCGGTATCCCGGTCCAAAGGACCGGACCGGGCCACCGGAGGACCGTTGGAGAGCAAACTTAGGACACCGGGCCAAAGAATACTCAGTGACATCTTTGGGCCGGGGCTCGGTAGACCGGTCTGCCGGTGACGTCATGAAACGGAAGCACTAACACCAGGACACCGGGGACCGGTGACGGATAACTTGGCCTAGGTTCAGCGGGGCCAGGCAAAACTCTCCACACAACAAGCGGACCGGGATACCTGGCAACAATAGTACCTGGGACCAGAACAAAGGGCACCATTCAAGTGGTAAACGGGGAACCCGCGCCCGGGCCAGCAGTTGGGTGCCGAATTGCAACTAACAACTGGGGAATCGACTGCACCACAGGGGCTGTTGACGAAATATATTTTAAAGAAGAAGCAGGCTTCTTCTGAGCTTTAGAGGACAGTGACTTGTCTGTTGCGAGGGAGTCGCTGCCCAAAGAGAAGAATACTTCTTCCGTCGGGCAACAAGCTCCCACGTCTCCCCTGTCCAGAGGGATGAAACTGGACAGGGAGCTGAAGCGGAGCATCCGCAGCAGGCCAGACACACTTAATCAGTTGTCCAGCCTGCCGCGAAATGCCCGCAAGAAGCCTTGCGTTGCTCTGGCACGCTGTGGTAAATAATCAAGCAAATGCATAAGACATCGCGAGTAAGTTCGAAGTCACGCAAGGCTAATAGTGGTAAACATAAGCTGATGATCGCAGCCGAGATGCTATATATTTTCTATTGTATTGCAAAACACTCATAAAAGTAATATTCTTCATAAAACATGCATAAGGCTCAATTCCTCCGCTGTATTTTCTTACAAGAAATGTGTTGTTCACATACATGTATATTGCAATTTAATAGAAAAACTTACTTTCCTACAACAGTTTACATTTTCATTAATATTCATGATTTTGAAAATAATATTCATTATCTACATATTTATATACATGAACATCAATATCGCTGTTTCAGTCAGTATCAAGCTCTGTACTGGTTAACTAAAATAATATCAGATAAAAGAAACAGCTCATTCAAGTGTGTTTATTTTACATCTCATTAATATTCATAAATATGCATTAATATTCATGAACCCAAAGTAATGACCCTCTGCTCTTGTCAATTTGTGTTCAATATTTGGTATTTTACGTAAAATAAATAATAGAAAAGATAGTACACTCGAAACAATGCTAAATATAGTGCTTATGTTAAATTGCTTATTCATTTACGCACGTTATATGCAAATTAGCTTAAATATACATGTTTTTAGAAATATTACATGAAACAAAGATGTTTTCTTTTCTTTGTGTGATGATATTAAAATATTTAAACCTGAATTCAATAACTCTTTGTATATTATTAGGCCTCTCAGACGAAAAACAAACTCGTTTTACTAAAAACGCTTTTTTGACTTCCTCATTAATATTCATAAGAATGCATTATGAGTATTAATAGAATTACCAATCGTTTTCAAGCTATATGTCTCTGCTTTACTTTGGTTCTTGTTTTGTCCTTCTATTGTCTCTAAAAGCAAAGTTATGACGCATTTTCTTAATCAAGATAGTTTCGAAATTTACCTCGGGTTACCATGGAAACCGTTTAATAAAACATAGCTGGGACACAATTATTTTGGGGGATGCTCAAAAAGTGTTCTGACGACCCCAACAAACAATTTAAAACTGAATTAAATATTTTTTGTGCATTAATATGCCTCTAAGACTAAACAACATGCTCCTTTTTTTAAAAATAGCGGAATTGTTTACTTCCTCATTAATATTCATAAGTAATAATATATGAATATTATTAAAATTATATATCATATACAAGCTATATGTCTCTGCTTTACTTTGGCACTTGTTTTGTCCTTCTATTGCCTCTAAAAGCAAAGTTATTACGCATTTTCTGAAACAAGGATGTTTCGAAATTTACCTCGGGTTACCATGGAAACCGTTTAATAAAACATAGATGGGACAAAAATATTTGGGGAAATACTCAAAATGTGTTCTGAGGACCCCAATGAACAACTTAAACCTGAATTCAATAATTTCTGTGCATTAATAAGCCTCTCAGACTAAACAACAAACTCCTTTTTTCTAAAAAAAACCCGCATTTTTTACTTCCTCATTAATATTCATAAGAATGCATTGATGAATATTAATAAAATCATATATCATATTCAAGCTATATGTCTCTGCTTTACTTTGGTACTTGTTTTGTCCTTCTATTTCTTCTAAAAACAAAGTTATGACGCATTTTCTGAACCAAGGTAGTTTCGAAAATTACCTCGGGTTACCATGGAAACCGTTAAATAAAACATAGCTGGGACAAACTTATTTTTGGGGGCATGCTCAAAATGTGTTCTGAGGACCCCAACGAACAATTTGGTACCCATGAAAAAAAGTCTAAGGGGGGGGGGATGCTACGGTAACCACTACTAGGACCCAGCCTATAATGGATGGGTGGATTTGCAGGTGAAAACGTGGTGCGAATGCAAGTATTTTTGACGGATTTGAAAACATTCAACCAAACTTAACGGAGAAAATATGTAAAGTGTTAGATTAAGTGAATTCTTTCGTCAACAACCATACTCAAGCTTTTTAAAAAGGAGTAGACCCAGGTCAGACGGATATTCTTAAATTTCGTTGAACATTTAGGTTTCAGCAACTACATTTTCAAAAATCCAACTTTTAAACCAGCAGGCTAAAGGATAATATTTTTCTTTCAAGTCGAGCAGAGAATGAGCAGCTTAAACATTACAAAAAGGTAGCAGGTATGGGCTCGTGTCATTCAGATATGAGGCTGTCCGGGTGTGGAACAGCCTCCCAAATGAAATCAGAACTGCAGAAGCATTCCCTTATTTCGGAGGTTGTTGCGCACTTGGACTAGCGGCATATGTTTGTACTAGTTTGTACTTGCCTTGTCAATGCTTTTTTATTTGGTTTTATTTGCTGGCATGGTTTTACGCTTGATCGTTTGTTTCTAGAACTTGCTTGAAATCGGCTTTTGTTTCTCGCTTTTATTATTACAACTCCTTGTGTTTGCATTGCAATCAGCTTTTATTTCTTAACTTAGTTTATATATGTAATATATCTGTGTATCTTCCACAGGTAATCGCTTTAAGTATTTGTAGATAGACCAGATCATGATCAGGCTGCTCTCAAATAGGCCGTCTGATCGCAATCTGATCTAGGTTGCTCTTGGGTGCATGACATCCATAGCATAAGCTGCTCTAGTCAACTAAAGGTATCTAACCTTTCTCATCCTAAACCGCAAATTCAGTAAAATAGCTGTGATAATTTCATGTGAATGTACTTACTGTGGTACTTTTTTATGCATGCTCTATGTGATGTATTTCTGTTTGCAGCTTCATATTTCTGTTATATTTGTTTTTTCAATCTTGTTTGTTGGAATAAAAGCCCATCAGGTCTTATGTTATTATGTTGTGAATATCCGACGTTAAATAAAACTTGTCTTATGTCTTATCACTCTTGCATTTATACGTAATTATTAATCTTCATATAGCAATTAGCACCTAAGCATATAAGCTTAGTGTGTGAAAAAATAGGACTGGACTTTCTTCCGTGTGTGTAAAACCATGGTGGGACAAAGTTCCGCTAAGCAGTTTTTAAGGTTGGGGTAATATTCCGTTCGGGCTTTCTTCCGGCCACCGTATCGATGTGTTGGGCACCATTTATAATATAAGGGATTCGTACGGGTTTTTACAGAATGACCAAAAAGGCGTATGCTCATTCTCATAGTTGTCTAGCCATGTTCCTGGTTATGAATCACCAAAACATTCTCGTGCGTGATGTTAGAACAAAGAGAGGAGGGACTAGTTTCGGTAGTTGTTTTTTTTTTGTAATAGGGTACCTTTTGTACGTAATTTGCAATCCTTAGCTCTCTTCTCGCTATCCGCGACTTATACCTTCTGATCCTTCGAGATCATGAATTTCAGTACTTCTTGTTCTGAAAATTGAATACCGCTTAAGCCGGTGCTAGGTGGGCGTGAGCAGTGTTGCACTTTCAATAAAACCGAGTCTGCAATTTTCTCTTTTTGTGTTGCAATTTTTGCTCTCGAGGATCACCTCCCTTTAGAATTGATATGCATTTGCAAACAGCTTGGCTTCAAACTCGGCATCTAATCAAGATCTAATCTGGTTTACACTCGGTAAATAGTTTCTCAAAAGCTTGGTTGAATCGGAAGAAGTCAACAGATCTGGGTCCATACTTATAAAACTTTTAGGTGAGTCTGAGTTCGTTCTCAAGTTTTTGATTGGTCAGATTTGAGCCTTTGGCTCAAATCTGACCAATCAAAAGTTTGAGAACTCAAATCTGACCAATCAAAAGCTTGAGAACGAACTCAGACTCAACTAAAAAGCGTTATAAGCATGGACCCAGAATTTATGCGTACAATTTTTTACCGCGGTATAAAGGTGAATGCTTTATATAAGAAACCGTATGGATTGTTGACACGCAGGTATTGTACCTTAGACCATTGTATAAACCTGCTTAATTCAACAGAGTGTTCGTGTAACTGTACTTAACTCGAGAGAGATAATTAATTGGTTAATTCGGGAGAGTGTAAGTTTATTTGCACGTAATTAGAGAGTGTCAGTATACTTGTACTTAATTCAAGATATTGTCAGTTTAACTTTGCTGAATTTAAGAGAGAGAGGGGGGGGAGGAGGGAGATAGGGGATAGAGAGACATGTATTGTGCATAATTCGACAGAGTGTCATCGAGAGAGTGTCAGTTTAACTGTACTTAATTAGAGACGGTGTCGATCTGGCTTTCGAGACAGCGGTAGTTTAACTATACTTTGCCTTATATTATATTTAAGAGGGTGTTTGTACTCGAGGAATTGTCAGTTTGACTGCATCACATAAAAGAGTGTCAGTTTTATGTAATTTATTGTTCACTCTCGTTCAAGGTATGACGTTGACGGGTTCTTCGGTAGATCTAAAAGAACTCCCAGTGACGCTGAATCGGTGATGAAGAATGGTATAGGTGTCTGTGAAGGATATGCTAACGTCGTGGCTCTACTGTGCAGGTTGGAATTGCTTATGTAAAAACTAACGTGTGCATTACATTCTAAATGTATGCAGAAGTCGAGATAAGATGCGTAAATTAAAACAGTTTAAAGTTAAACGTCTTTATTTCTCCATCAACCTCTATGCTGTGACCACTCTTTAGAATCGTCTCTTCGGGACGATTCTAAAGAGTGGTCACAACATAGGGTTTGGTGAAGAAATAACGAATTTAGTATTTGAGTACACGTGTTTATCTGTATCTCTGATATGTTACAGTAGAAATTGCGATTCAGGAGAATCGCCGATTCTCCTCGGACAGATTGTGATCGCAGTCTCTCCTAGGACAAAATCCATTTCTCTTTTTAAATCATTCATAATCATGTTTTGTTTGTCACTTTTTGAATATAGACTTGTGATCTTAAAATGATATATTCTTCCAGTAGAATTGTAGATTTTCTTTGTAGAGTTAAAGCGTCATATAAAACCTAATTATAAATTCTTCTAGTAGAATTGTACATTTTCCTAGAATAATTAAAGTGTCATGTCTAGTAGAATTGTACATTTACCTAGAATAATTAAAGTGTCATATCTAAAACTAATAATAAATTCTTCCAGTAGAATTGTGAATTTGCATGATATAATTACAGTTTGTCCTTTGACAGACTGTGATCGCAATCTGTACTGTTAGAATCGTCGATTGTCCTTAGGATGTATCATAATCAGAGTCTGTCCTAGGAGAGATTGCGATCGCAATCTGTCCTAGGAGAATTGACGATTTCCTGAATCGCAGTTTCTACTGTGACATATATGTATAAATACATGTCTATGTATAATTTAAGTCACCCCGGACAGCGCAGTGATTGGCATATGCATGTACAGTAACCCTCCTCTAAACCAGGCGTTTAGTTAAGAATAATTAAGTTCTTTTAATGCAGGTGCCCGGTGGCAGTTTCATACAGGGTGAAAGTCATGCTGAAAGCTCCATTTGGGAGTGTTAGTCTATCACATTGCATGGTGTTCACCCTGCATTAACCCTTACTGTGCGGGACGCGAGTCATTGATGCCCTTTGCAAAAAGTGTAGACCCAGATGAGAGAGCTCCTAGAGGAGCCCTCTCATCGGGGTCTGCACTGTTTGTCATCCAACACTTGTTTTTAGAAAACCCCTAATTATTCCCCGTAAGCTTGACGTGTTTCAAGAATAATTCCTTTATTTCTCCACCAAACCCTATCCTGTGATCACTCTTCAGAATCGTCTCGAAGAGACGATTCTGAAGAGTTTGTCACAACATAGGTAGAAATAGCGGTTTTAGTATTTGATTACACGCCTTATTCTGTTGCTCTGATTATAATTATACATTGTACTGTCCTTATATTTTACAGTAGAATAAATTTGCATTTTTTTTTTCTTTCAGGGAGGCAGAAATACCTGTCAAGAAAATTTCCGGATTTTCGAAAGGTTATGGAACCTCAGCAGAAAAAGAGTTTTCAACTAGCTTTCAAACTGACCATGCTTGGAATGCGGTAGAATTGTCGGGCAAGTGGCATTTGGTGGATAGTACATGGGGAGCCGGTAATTTAGATACCAAAACCAACAGCTACAAGAAAAGCTTTAACGACTTCTACTTTCTAACTGATCCGAAACACCTCATTTACTCTCATTTCCCGTACATGAACGGAGATATGCAAGAGAGTATGAAATGGCAGCTTCTCGATAAGCCAGTGACGTTAGAGGGATTCAACAAGTTGGTCAAGATCAAGCCGCATGCGTTCGTTTCAGGTGTACGACCTGTGTCACATAAACAAGGCTTGGTGAAGATGAGTGGTGAAATAGAAATGAAATTCAAATATGAAGGCGGTGGCGACTTTGTATTCTCTTCCAAGCTGATGATCAAACAGGACAACATGCTATACGAACAGCAATTTGGTGTATTCGACCGAATAGAAGACGGCGTGCTAAAAACCCGGATACACCCGAACAAACCTGGCACATATCGACTCACCTTTTTCGGCGGAAAGGACGGAGAGAATCGTTCCATGCCCGAATTGTTTGAATATACAATTAAGTGCGAAAAGTCTAATGGTGATTTTGAATTTCCGTATGTTTTTGTGCAGAGTCAGGTGGATCGTTGCACTCTGAACCAACCTCTTCAGCACAAATTGAAGCAGAACTCTTCTGTTGAATTCCATCTAACTTCCCCCTACATAACAAGAGTGATGGTCAACCAAATTTTCCTTGAGAAGAACGGCAAATCCTTTAAAGGGGTTGTTAAAACTGGTCCGAAAGGAAGTGGGGTGACTGTCTTTGGCTCTAGAGACACAGAAGGAAGGCTTAAGGGCCTGTATCAGTTTGAAATTGTGTGACATGCAGCATGTTCAGTGCGTGCCGCTTGTAAAATGTGTGTTCTGCTTCCATTCTCACAAGACATGTTCCATCCATTTCTTTACGCATTACTTGTGTATACTATCGACAGTTTAGTGACGAGACATTAAATGTTTCATCTTATTTACTCATGACTGCTTTAACTCATTCTCTCCTAGGCTATTTTTAGACCCAACCTCTTTGAATGTATCTACCGAAAAGGAGCATTTACTAGAGGAAAGGAAAATATTAGAATTTTGTGGTTTGAAACCATTGTGATAAATAGAGCATTTGCTCCTATAGGAGCAAATGCTCTATTTATCACAATGGTTTCATAAAGTGACTTTTATAGATGCGCAAAAATGCGTCTCTAGGGGATAATGTGTTAATAGCCAGTGTGAATTATAGGACCTTGGTTTTATTCCCATATTAACCTGTCCAGATCTTACTTTGGAACCTGTCCATTTTTCATGTTGAAGGGGTATATGTAATGTTAGTATAGGCCAGTGACACCGATGGTTTCAGCAAACAATGCAGAAATTGATCATATGGCCTATTCAGGAGCCCTCTGATCTGGATCTTCACTGCTTACCTACGTCATTCTTAACTATTTCGATGCCAAATTTCTAAGTGTCGTCTGCAAACCAATCTTATTAAATAATTCGGTAAAATAAGGAAATGAGATAAATAAATGAAAATTTCAAAGCAATAAAGCACATGTATAGAAATATAGAGTCATGTAGAGAAATTGAGACAAATAGTGAAGTCCCTGATCAGACGCCGCCTAGAAAAGGCGGCGTCTGATCTGGGACTGCACTATTTGTCGTAGTGCATGTATGCGACATTGGCGGTGAAAGGGTTAAAGGAACTAGGCACTAATGGGTTAAACAAAGTCCTTGAAACAGATACGACGTGTGCAATAACTATTAATTAACCCTTATCCCGCTATCCGCGACTTGACTCGCATTTGCAAACAGCTTGGATACAAATGAGACGCCGAGTAACGCGGTGTCCCATCAAGATCCAAGTTATGTGACACTGCATTAACCCTTTCCTCCATAAATACGCCTTTCTACCCCTCTGCAATAGTCACTGCTTGAAACCATTGTGATAAATAGAGCATTTGCTCCATAGGAGCAAATGCTCTAGTTATCACTATGGTTTCAAAACTACAAACTTCTAAAACAAATCCCTTTCTCTACTTAATGCTCATTTTCGGTAGATTTATTTATAGAGTTTGGATCTAAAAATAGCATATGAGGTAATGGGTCAATAGTTTCCCAAACCCGTGACCGAATTGGAAGTAGTTAAAATTACGCCAGATCAAAATTTGAACAGATATTATACAATGTATTTCACAGTAGGGTATGGGTTACCTCTTTACTCCATAAATACGAATTTCTACGCCTTTGCAAACAGAGTAGATCCGGAATAGGTGGATCCTATAGGAACAGTTTGATCAAGGTCTGCTTTGTTAGCTTATGAAATGATAAAGTTATGATTCTACAGTCTGGCATGGCCAAATAGTCCTGTGGTCGTGTGCCATTATAAAAAATTAATCTAATTATTATTTATAGTGTTATTATTTCTTACATGAATATTAATGGAGTGAATGGTTACACAGTCAAGTTACACTACTCACATGAACATACAAGCACCTTTTAGAGAAATTGTTGAAGACCAGTCTATTGACGTGTTGCAGCAAATGCACAAGCACCTATTAGAGAAACAGTTTAAGACCAATGTTCAGGTTCCATGCTTATAAAACTTTTTAGTTGAGCCTGAGTTCGTTCTCGAGTTTTTGATTGGTCAGATTTGAGCCTCACAACATAGGGTTTGGTGGAGAAATTACTACAGTAAAACCTCTCTATAACGGCCACTAAATTACATAAAGTATTTTGTGTTAAAGGCAGGTGGCTGCTTAAAGCAAGGTGAAAGAAAAACAGAACGCTCCTACACCTGCCCTAAATATCAAGTAATTAACACAATTTAGTGGCCGTTATAGAGAGGTTTTACTGTATTTGAGTATGCACTATTATATATTGCTCTTGTAGTATATCTACTTTATATAGTTATTTTTACAGGTCATGCAGTTCAACCGAACTGAACTGTGGTGTATAACGCAAGGTTAGTCCCTCCCCCTCCCCCTCCCCCGTCCTATCCCCAGCGCACACGCACGCACACATACACACACTTCATAGCATCAGCATCATCTGAATCTCACCCCACCTGCCCCAATCCCCTGATAACACTACTATTTCTAGCAGGGTGTTCCAAATAATTATATTACACAGTCTATTACATTTTTTTCTTCTATTCAATCTACATAGTTCTTTCATTTATTTGTATTGATGTCCCCTAGTTTTTGCTCTTGAATTTGGAATAATAGATCTACTGGGTTTTATTTTCCCTTGGTTATTTTATATGCCTCTATCATATTGCCTCTAGATATTCAGTAGAGTTGGTAGCTTAATTATACGTAGCCGTTCCTTCAAAGCCAGGTATTAACTTTGTTGTCCCCATCCACCCCCTCTCATCCCCTCTTTGCATGTTTTCTGTCGAGTCAATGTATTTCTTCAGAAATAGGTTCAATGAATACAATGCAGAATTTCAATATATTTTTTATTTGCGTATATTCTTGTTTCTAATATGATAATAATATAATAGCATTACTGATAGTTTGTAATAATTACATGTGCAATGTAAAGCATTAAGCTTCCGCAAATTGATGATGTTTAAAATACTTATGTGCATTTCCATTTGTTATACAGAGTCTATTCCAAATAAATTGGAACTCATCAAATACATATATATATATAGTTGTTGATTTTCTCAGAAACCCCATTATATTATACACAAGTATGGCTTGCTGCCGTTTTTCAGAGATTCGGGTTGGTTAATTATATAGGCTACATGACAAACAACAACGACCCCAGAACTAATCCTTGTGGAATTTCAGATGCAGCATTTTCCACTTAGCTCTCGCCATTTACTAATACTTTCTATTTAGGGTTAAGTGGGAATTATCTGGTCCAATTTTTGTAATTCTCACCAGTTCCGTTACATTGTCATTGTGAAAGTGTGCGTTGATAGTATGATAATATGCAACAAGGGAGCTCGGTGTATAATCTTTTGTAGCATTACCTTGTCCGTCATATTTAAGGAAAAAAGAAAAACAAAGTACAATTTCGAATTCTGAGTGACCGCGAACATTGTGTTTCAGGGTGAGCTGTTGTGATCGCCTGATGTCCGTCGTCCGTCGTCGTGCGGTGTGCGTCGTCCGTCGTCCGTCGTCCCGCGTCAACAATTTGAACCTTTAAAAATCTTCTCCTCTGAATCTACAGGGTTCTCAGCTTTCATCTTTGGTACATAGCATCACCTATAGGTCCTCTACAAAAGTTATATAAATTATGCCCCTGGGGTCAAAATTGGCCCCGCCCCAGGAGTGGGAAGTTTTCAATAGAAACATATAGTAAAACTTTGAAAATCTTCTCCTCTGAAACCAGAAGGTTCTCAGCTTTCATATTTGGCACATAGCATCGTGTTCAGGTCCTCTACAAAAGTTATATAAATTATGATCCTGGGGTCAAAATTGGCCCCGCCCCGGGGGTGGGCAGTTTTCAATAGAAACAAATAGTGAAATCTTTGAAAATCTTCTCCTCTGAAGCTGGAAGGCGCTCAGCTTTCATATTTGGCACAGAGCATGATGTTCAGGTCCTCTACAAAAGTTATACAAATTATGCCCCTGGGGTCAAAATTAGCCCCGCCCCAGGGGTTAGCAGTTTTCAAAAGAAACAAATAGTGAAATCTTTGAAAATCTCCTCTGAAGCTGGAAGGCTCTCAGCTTTCATATTTGGCACAGAGCATTATGTTCAGGTCCTCTACAAAAGTTATATAAATTATGGCCCTGGGGCCAAAATTGGTCCCGCCCCAGGGATGAGCAGTTTTCAATAGAAACATATAGTGAAAACTTTGAAAATCTTCTCCTCTGAAACTGGAAGGTTTTCAGCTTTCATATTTGGCACATGGCATCATGTTTAGGTCCTCTACAAAAGTTATATAAATTATGGCCCTGGGGTCAAAATTGTCCGTGCCCAAGGGGTGGACAGTTTTCAATGGAAACAAATAGTGAAAATTTTGAAAATCTTTTTCTCTGAATCTGGAAAGTTCTTAGCTTTCATATTTGGCGCATAGCATCATGTATAGGTCCTTTACAAAAGTTATATGAATTATGGGCCTGGGGTCAAAATTGGCCCCGCCCCAGGGGTGGGTAGTTTTCAGTAGAAATTTGAAAATCGTCTCCTCTGAAACTGAAAGGTTCTCAGCTTTCATATTTAGCTCATAGCATCATGTTCAAGTCCTCTACAAAAGTTATATAAATTATGCCCCTGGGGTCAAAATTGGCCCGCCCCAGGGCCGGCTAGTTTTCTATAGAAACATATAGTGAAAACTTTGAAAATCTTCTCCTCTGATTGTCTGGTGAGCGCTTCAGGGCCATTCTGGCCCTCTTGTTATTGCTTACGATGTACCGCGAAGTAAATACAACTGTATTTACTTCGTGGGTGTACTTATAAAACGGGGAATATCACTACGACATGACTTTCGATAGCCTTGGTAAGTATTGAGTGTGCAGGTTGAGAATAAAATTATATTGCGGAAGGCAGATTTAGAAGCATTTTGTGATCGGTCAGATCTTAGTACTGTCTACAAGAGCTGACTTGTTTATAGAATATAAGACATCCTCGTACTTCTTACAGTCCTTAGGGCACGCCAAAGTAAAGAGGAAAAGTGCCGATTTATGTCAGCGGCAACGGGAACTGTCCAATGCAATTTCTATGGCTCTCTTGGGTATGATCGAGGGTTTGGCAAGTGAAATTCGGTCAAGAACATGGATTGATCGTTTGATATTATTTTCTCCGACCCATTCGAGAGGCGTGTCTACAAATCTCATTTAACCGTAGCTTTTCCCCTGATTGGGCTATGGTCGCTGCAACATCGGTCATTGGCTGTTCGATATTTCGAACATCAAGGGACCATACAAATTACTTCGCGATAACAGAGGTACGAGTCATCCGATTTCTAATCTGAACAATTTCTCAAGTTCACAAATTAATGCAGGTCTTAAAAGTAACGCGGAAAGCTTCCGTATGGGCTTTCAGCATTACTTTCGACTCGCATTAATTGTCACATGTGTTTCTATATATGGGTAGTGATAGGGCCTACATGATTTTAGAAAATTTCTGTCTTGTAAATTTTGGAACTTTTACGTCTAGTTAGTATATAGGCCTATCCCAAAGTTCGTGATTTCGTGACGGTCTCCGATTTCTTGTCGCTACCACGTGAGAATCGTTCAATTATATTTTTCTTTTGCCAATGATATTACAGATGCACATTGTTTGTTTACATAAACGTCTTCGTTGTCTAAACTGGAATTATTATTTCTTGTCGGTTCTTGTTTGTTCTTGACGGTTCCTGTCGGTCGGTAATAGGGAGACCCGTTTATCACGTGAAGGCGATTGAAATCACGTGATTTCTATTTTTGACATGTCAAGAGTGAAAACAAAATGGCTACCGACGACGCGTACGCGCAACAGATATTGTATAAATTTGTTATTTTCTCGGGTACTGTTGGAATATTTTGGTATTTTAGAAGATCTATTTCACACCATACATACAAAAGAATTTACGCATGGGCTTTGAATAGATTCGCAAAGGGAATAAATCGACTGATGAGGAAAGAAAAAAGGAACATATTCAAATACATGCACCGATATCAAAACAATCTGAACCAGGGATTGCGAGTATTAGATGTTGGATCAGGATCCGCAGCGAATATCGACTTCTTTCCATATAACACAGAACTGGTTTGCCTTGACCCAAACCCTCATTTCGTTAGTTATATAAAGAAGAACTTGAAGCGAGGCGAAACTGTTGTATCTGCAGAAATAGTACAGGGCTATGCAGAGAAAATGTCATTTGAAGACGCCAGTTTCGATGTCGTCGTATGCACAACGGTCCTTTGTACTGTGAGTGACCCAGAGAAATCACTGAAGGAAATCCGCAGAGTTTTAAAACCGGTTTGTAATTTGGGGACTTCCAGAATAGCGGACCATGTTTTTATACAGCATATTCGCGCATGACTTTGTTGGCAAGAGTTGTTCAATGTTTCTTTTAGGGTGCTGCCATCCCCACACCCATACTCAGGATGCCTGGATGGGTAAAATTGCAGCAAAAGCCAAAAAATATGATTTCGGTAAAGCTTAAAATGGCAACGGAATTGTGCAAGAAAGATGCGGAGTGGATGGGGGTCCGCTAATCTGGACTTTACCCGTAATTTTGAATAGGTTTCACCTTGGTTTAACCCCTTTTCCTGTTTAATATTTATATAATGAACATACCAATATTAACTGTCTGCTCTTTTTAACAGCATTCTTAACCCTTTCCTTCATATAAATGTGTTTTCATGCCTTTGAAAACGGAGTAGACCCAGATCAGACAGCTTCTATAGGAGCCGTCTGATTAGGGTTTGCTCTGTTGGCAGATAAATTTTGAAAGATCTGTTTCTTTACTTTTATAAATTACAAAATGTAGCTAACTGCTATAATGTTCTACCTTCCATGTTAATTTGTTTCCTTGTAAAATTTTGTTTTCTCCTTGAATATTCAGTAAGTATTGAAATTTATAATGATCATAGAGCAGGGAAAGGGTTATCAAAGGATACTTTTACCATGCCAGATGCTGAAGAATCCATTCATATTATTCCATAAGCAAATAGAGCAGACCCTGATAATATGACTCCTGCAGGAGTGGTCTGGTCTGGGTTTACTTTGTTGGCAAATGTGTGAAAAAGTGTTTGTATAAAGGAAAGTGATAATTGCTGTGTCCATAGAAATTGATTTTAAGAATGTGTGTTCCTTGTGTATCTTGTTTCGTCACACCAAATATCTGGTCAGAAATATTGGATGTTTGTTATTACCTGCTTTATTTTGTGTACATCTATACGAAACATATTTATAAACTCTTTACAAAATGAATATTCATGTAAAGAAAAAATAACATCATGAATATTAATTAGATTAATTGTAATAATAGCACATGGATACAGGAACTTTTGGCAATGATAGAAACTATAGAATCATATCTATATTTTATCATCAGCAAACAGAGCAAACCCTGATCAGACAGCTTCTACAGGAGCCATCTGAACTGGGTCTGCTCTTTTTGGGTCTACTGTCTGTGCAAAGGCATAGAAAGACGTACATGTATTTATAAAGTAAAGCCAATAAAGGGTTATGGATGAATTGTACAGATTTCTACCATTGATTTGTTCTTGCTCTTACAAATTTATGTATGAATCTTCATTTATTTAAAAAAAAAATATGACATAGAGGATCTGATGCGAGTTGTCTTTTAAGATCACGTGTTCCTAAATGAGCCTTTGAAAATTTCATTAAGCGAGCTTTGGCGAGCTTAATAACATTTTCTTGGTGAGTTTAGGATCATGTGATCTTAAAAGACAACGAGCATCAGATTCTTTTTCTCACATAACAAAAATGTGTATTTTCGCTGCTTAAATGACATGTAAACATCGGTTTCCATGGTTGGACGTCATATATGACGTATGACGTTATATATGTTCTAAAGTGATCTTACACGTGTTACAGATCAGGGAATCTTAACCCGTTGTTCTAACTCGGAGATAAGGGAAGGTGTGTGAGAAAATTATTTCTTATCTTCTTTTAAACTTAAGTTTTGGTACCTTATTTAACAGTACAAATGTACGTAACTAAGATTTCTTTTTGTTTGTTTTGCAGGGAGGTTTGTTTATATTCTTGGAGCATGTTGCAGCAAAAGATCATTCATTTGTCAGACGATTCCAAAGAATCATAAAACCCATACATAAGGTTGTAGCAGATGGATGTGACCCATACAGAGACACAGGCAAATTAATAGAGCAAGCTGGATTTTCATCAACAGATATTGAAGCCTTCGAAAAACAACCACGGTTTTTATTTTGGATAAAATACTGGATTAAAGGCACAGCTACAAAGTAACTGCTTGACATTGATTTTAATCATTTAAGACAGATCAGGGAAGAAGGAAGTATTTGGCTTGCAAAGAAAGCTTTTACTTTGTCCATGTGATATTCTGTACATCAGCTCATTGTTTTAAGATTATACGGCAGTTATCTGTATTCTGTACACACATTTTTGTTTTTAATAATTGGATAAGTTACTTGAGAATTTTAATTATAGTTTAAATGAATGTTGCATGGAACTTTTTAATCTATTTTTAAAATTATTATAGATTTATATAGTAAAATGTTTTACATATTATTTTATCTTTTTAAGCCTTTCCTTCATGTAAACACTTTTTCAAGCATGTGCAAACAGAGTAGACCCAGATCAGACAGCTCCTATAGGAGCCATCTGATCAGGGGTTACTCTGTTTGCTAAATGTATGGAATTTTATAGTTCTGCTTCTTTACTTTCTAAAATGTTTACAATGTTTCATCTTTCATATTTCATTATGTGCAAACAGAGTAGACCCAGATCAGACGGCTCCTATAGGAGCCATCTGATCAGGGTTTGCTCTTTTTGCTAAATGTATGGAATTTTATAGTTCTGTTTCTTTACTTTCTAAAATGTTTACAATGTTCCATCTTCCATATTTCATTATAACTATTTTGTCCATGAATATTCAATAGGTAATGAAATTTAGAATAAACATAGAACAAAGAAAGGGTTAATACCATCCCCTTGCAATCTTTATCAGCATATTGTTGTTTGGCCCATCTGTTTGTTTTGGGGTGCCTGAAACTTTAACCTTTGCCTTAACTTTTGGATTATTAAACCTTTCCCTGTTCTATGTTTATTACAAATTTCAATACCTACTGAATATTCATGGACAAAAAGGTTATAATAAAATATGGAAGGTGGAACATTGTAGTCATTTTAGAAAGTAAAGACACAGATCTTTGAAATTCTAGGAGCCGTCTGATCTGGGTCTACTCTGTTTGCAGATGCGTAAAAACACATTTGTATGAGGGAAAGGGTTAAAGATAGAGACTTCATATTTGGCCTGTATACTCATCTCATGAAATTGCTACTTTTAACTAGGCTAAGTTCAATTTCAACGTAAAGGTCATCTCCAAGGACAAAAGTCAAAACTGTAGGTAAAAGCACATGTAGACTACGTAGTGTGTCATATACACATATTGTTAAGGGTTACATTATCTTATTTTCAATACTGTTGTTAATTTTATAGCTTAACCCTTTCCTTATAATAAAAAATTTTTTACGCATTTGCAAACAGAGTAGACCCAGATCAGATTGCTCCTACAGGAGCCACCTGATCAGGGTCTGCTCTGTGTGCTAATGGAATTGGATAGATCTGTTTGTTTACCTTCTAAAATTGCTAGCATGTTCCACTTTCCGTATTTCATTTGAACTACTGATAATTTGGAATGAATATTCAGTAGTTTATTGGAATAAACATAGAACTGAAAAAAAGGGTTAAAACTGACATTATCTGATTTTCAATACATATGTTAGTATTATAACTTAACCCTTTCAATGCCAGGTATGAATGCACAAGCATTTGCAAACAATGTAGACCCAGATTAGAAGACTCCAGAAGGAGTCTTCTGATCTGGCTCTGCAGTATTTTGTTATTCAAAATCTTCCCACATATGCCATTTTATACTGAATGGATTCTATTGTTAAACAATGATGAACCATTCCAATTTGAAAAATACAGCATTCAGGGTTAGATTTATTTAAGTTGTTTTTAATGTGTTAATATTTTAATATGTTCTTTTTATATATTCTTATATGTTTTTAGTATTTATACCAATAGTTTAATACAAAAGTTCTAAGTTTAAATGCTGTTTTCCATGACATAAATAAGTTTTATCATATTTAGAAATCTTGCATTTACTGTGTTTTTAATTTCTCCTAAATGATAAATTTAAGATCCCTGGATGCCACATGCATTCCGCATCCTTGTATTATTATACACTGTTCATGGTTGCTTTGGAATCAGTCTGTTAGTGTCTCAGGTAGAGTATATCCAGCTATGGGATATACATCATGGAGAGAAGCTGATGAACTTCGATATCTCAAACTCGGATAACACGAACTTCAGTATAACTTGGAGTAAAAGTTTGGTCCTTCCAAGATTAACAATACAGAATTGTTCCAAAATGTATCAGTATACATATCTATAAACACATGTGACAGCTGAATGCAGGTTGAAAGTAATGCTGAGTTTCAGCATTACTTTAGACATGCATTAAGCAGCAACCTTGAGAAATTTTCAAATTTGTATGGTCTGTTGAAGTTCAAGATATATCGAAGTTCAATTGTGCTTGTACAGTTTGAAAACAATTTTGATCAAACTTACAAAGAATGCTCATCATAATGTAAATATACAATGCATATACAGGAGAACTTTGATTTCTCGAACTCGTATAACTCGAACTTCAGAATTGCTCTAAAATGTATCACTATGCATATCTAGAAACACATTTGGCAGCTTAATGTAGGTCTAAATTAATGCTGAAAGCTCCTACAAATTGTTCAACATTACTTTAGACCTGCATTAAGCTGTGAACTTTAGAAATTGTCCTGATAACAGATCTGTCACTCGAACTTCTGTTATCTCTTACTAATTTGTATAGTCCCATGAAGTTTGAGATATCGAAGTTCAACTGTATTTCATGTGTGTCTGATCAGTTGTGTTAAGTTTTATGTGCCATTGAATACATGTAGAATTTCTTACATGTCTGATTGTGTCCATACATAAAATACTACATGTTTTTGACTCATTTGCATACCACATTCGAGGATTCAGATAGGGGCTGGATATAACTTGCCAATTTGTAGCCTTATAGTTATTGTCTCTCTGTATATACATGTACAGTAAAACCCTTTATGTCTGAATATTATTAGAGAAGAATTCAAATACTTTTACACAGGTGGCTGCTTAATGCATGGTAAAAGTCATGCAGAAAGCTCCTAGAGGAGCTTTCTGCATGACTTTCACCCTGCATTAAGCTGCCACCTGTCTCCAAGACTGATATTTATACTAAATATAATGTATGGTTTTAGAGGTGTTCTACAGCACTTGCTCAACAGCTGTAAAGAAATTTAAGTACCACATTTTTAACCCTTTACTCTATGAATATTAATGTAAGAAGTTATGACATGATGAATATGAATTAGATCATGTTTTATAATAGACATGGACAGGGAACTTTTTTGCCATGTCACTGATGGCAGACTCTTTAGAATCATATCTGTGTTACATGTATATTATAAGCAAACAGAGCAGACTCGGATCAGACGGCTACCATATGAGCTTGCTGATCTGGGTCTGCTCTGTTTGCAAAGGCATAGAAAGGTGTATGTATG
This sequence comes from Azorinus chamasolen, assembly GCA_963576725.1. Classification (NCBI taxonomy): domain Eukaryota; kingdom Metazoa; phylum Mollusca; class Bivalvia; order Cardiida; family Solecurtidae; genus Azorinus; species Azorinus chamasolen. Next base: position 71,604,749 of record OY755243.1, read on the forward strand.
GATAAAAGGGTTATGTCTTCAGCTCATGGTGGTTAATATAATCCTTTCCGAGCTGCATTACCAAATCGATGTAAAAAGTTTTGTATATTTCTCTGCAAAACTCTATTTGCTGGCACTCATCAGTTTGTTATGCCCCAAAGATCTCAACTTGGGGACATATTGTTTTTGACTGTTGGTCTGTCCGAAACTTTCATTTTTGTCATACCTGATCATAGTTTACTTGGTTTGCTTATGAAAACAAGGGCAGATGTTGAATTAGGAGCAATTTATCCCTTTACTCCATAAAAAAGCCTTTCTATGCCTTTGCAAACAGAGTAGACCCAGATCAGATGTAGGAGCCATCTGATCAGGGTCTGTTCTGTTTGCCTATGGTATAATATAGACCTGATTCTACAGTTACTGCCGTGACCAAAGATTCTCTTGTTCATATGGCAATACATGTATTAAAAATCAGCCAATTAATACTCATAGTCATTATTTCTTGCATGAATATTCATGAGGTAAAGGGTTCGCCTTTTGTTTCATGAATACAGTAAAATCCCGATTATTCGAACACTCAAATTCGTATTAGAATCGATCTTTAAGACAGGTGGCAGCTTAACGCATGGTAAAAAGTCATGCAGAAAGCTCCTCTAGGAGATTTCTGCATGACTTTCAACATGCGTTAAGCAGCCACCTGCCTAAAAGGATCTAAATTCTTCTATACAGAAAATTCGAATAATCGAGGTTTTACTGTATTCATGTTAATACTAATGATACCAAGAATATTAATTAGATGAATTTTTAATATGAGCACAGGAAATTTTGGCAATGACAGAAACTGTAGAATAAGATCTATATACAATGTAATTCTATAAACACAAACATATCAAACCCTAATTAGATAGCTCCTACAGGAGTCATCTGATCTGGGTCTACTCAATTTGAAAAGGTATTAACCCTTTCCTCCATAAATACGCCTTTCTACGCCTCCGTAAAAGTGACTTTTTGAAACCATTTTGATAATGTATAGGAGCAAATGCTCTATTTATCACAATGGTTTCAAACTACAAAATTCTAAAAAAAAATCCTTTTCTCTAGTAAATGCTCCTTTTGGGTAGATTCATTCAAAGAGGTTGGGTCTAAAAAATATCCTATGGAGGAAAGGGTTAAAAGGGGAATTTATGGAGTAAAGGCTTACTGTCAAAATGTTCGGAAGAAGAAGATGATGTTTGTGGTCCATCATTTCAACCTAATACATGTATTTTCTACAAACATTGCTTCTCTTCCCAGAATTGCAGATTTTTTTCTGAGTAATAAGCATGTGCGGCTCTGGTGATATGTTTTAGTTTCAATACACCACTGTGTATGCTTAACCCTTTACTCCATGAATATTCATGTAAGAAATAATGACACCATGACTATTCATTAGATTAACTGTTATACTAGGCACATAGACTCTGACAGGAATTTTTGTCCATGGCAGAAACTATAGAATCATATCTTTATCAAAAGCAAACAGAGCAGACCCTGATCAGACTGCTCCAATAGTTTGCAAAGGTGCAGAAGGTCATAATTTATGAATAAAATGTTCTTTGAACACTGAAATTTCACATGGACTATTCTAACATTCAAACAGACCATGCTTACCATAAATATTCAGTGATTTTTTAACCCATTCCCCCATAGGTTATCATAATTATTAAACCCAACCTCTTTGAATAAATCTACCGAAAAGGAGCATTAACTAGAGAAAAGGAAAATTTTGGAATTTTGTAGTTTGAAACAATTGTGATAAATAGAGCATTTGCTCATATAGGAGCAAATGCTCTATTTATCACAATGGTTTCAAAGGGTGACTTTTACAGAGGCATATTTATGGAGGAAAGGGTTAATGAAACATGTAATATAACCGTGCAGAATCTGTATACATGTATGTACATTGAGTGTGATATTTGTTTTGTAATTACAGTTGAAATTCAATATCTTGAACTTCAAGGAACTATACAAATTAGTTTGAGGTAACAGATGTTTGAGTTATCCGATTTCTTATCTGGACATTTTCTGGAATTCACAGCTTAACACAGGTCTGAAGTAGAGGAAGCGTTCAGCATTACTTTAGACCTGCATTAAGCTATACTATGTGTTTTTGCATTAGACCTGCATTAAGCAGTAACATATGTTTCTACATATATGTAGTGATACATTTTAGAACAATTCTGTATTGTAAGTTTTGGAAGGACCGAACATTTATTTCGAGTTATCCTGAAGTTTGAGTTATCTGAGTTTGAGATATTGAAGTTCAACTGTATGCTATTTTTGTTAAGATAATTAAAACTTGAAAAGTTGCTTTATGAATTTCACATATCAATAGACAGGAGTAATACACACTGTTTCATTTCAATACATGTTCTAGTTCATTGAGTATCTTACCCCTAACAATGCTGAAGTTTCAATGGACTATTCCGAAATTCAAACAGGCAAAGCGTACAGTGAATACTCAGAGATGTTTAAAAATAAAAGTGTATAAAAGTGTAAAGTGACAAAAGTACAGACCCTGGTGAGAGGGCTCCTTTAGGAACCCTATAATCTGGGTATACACTGTTTGCAAAGGACATCTGTGACCCGCACTGTAAGGGTTAAATCCCCAGAATTAAGACTTCTTTTGTATGGTAGCTGTACATAGGTTTTACTGTACTATTAAATTTGTGAAATGTTACTTTTGAAGTCTTTGATTTAAGATTTATTGCTTTTTTATTAACCGGGATTTCCACGGAAAATCTGGTTATTGAAATGGTGATGTACGGCAGGCAGGCAGTCTTGTAAGCACAACTCTCTTCAGAAACTGTTCAACAGATTTTCATTAAACCTTGCATGTAGCAAGGACACAATGTGTAGATGTGCATATTGTCGGGAATTTTTCCATCTGCAATTTTTCTTGGAGTTATGCCCTTTGAACTTAGAAATCACTAGGTCTTTTGACCCAATCCTTGTAAGTGCAACTCCTCTTAGACTGTTGAACAGAATTTCATAAAACCTTGCATGTAGCAAGAACACAATATGTAGATGTGCATATTGTCCGGGAATTTTCCTTCTACAATTTTTCTGGGAGTTGTGTGCCTTTGAGCTTAGAAATCACTAGGTCTTTTGACCCAATCCCTGTAAGTGCAACACGGCCTCTCAAACTGTTCAACAAAATTTCATAAAACCTTGTGTGTAGCATAGACACAATATGTAGATGTGCATATTGTCGGGGATTTTTCCTTCTGCAACTTTTCTGAGAGATATGCCCCTTTGAACTTAGAAATCGCTAGTTAATAGTGAAGCAAAACCCGGTTTGATGTCATGTCACCATTTCTTGTCTTTTTAGCTCACCTGAGCAAAGCTCAGGATGAGCTTTTGGGAGACTTGAATGTTCGGCGTCCGTCGTGCGTAATGCGTCGTCAACAATTTGCGTGTGAACACTCTAGTGGTCACAATTGTAGTCCAATCTTCATGAAACTTGGTCAGAATGAATGTCTTGATAAAATCTCGGACGAGTTTGAAAGTGGGTCAAGTTGGGGTGAAAACTAGGTCAAATAGTAGGAAAACCTTGTGAACATTTTTAGTCCAATTTTCATGAAACTTGGTCAGAATGATTGTCTTGATAAAATCTTGGAGGAGTTTGAAAAGTGGGTTACGTGGGTTAAAAAACTAGGTCACTAGGTCAAACAGTAGAAAAACACATTTTTAGTCCAATCTTCATGAAACTTGGTCAGAATGAATGTCTTGATAACATCTCAGACGAGTTCGAAAGTGGGTCAAGTGGGGTTAAAAACTAGGTCACTAGGTCAAACAGTAGAAAAACCTTTTGAGCCAAAGGCTCAAATCTGACCAATCAAAAACTTGAGAACGAACTCAGACTCAACTAAAAGTTTTATAAGCATGGATACTGGATATATTTGAACCAATATACAGCTTCTATTCATTGAAGAATCATGGAAGGTCGTAAATGAGAATTGGCTCTTTAACCTCATAGGCTGTTTTTAGATACAACCTTTTTGAATAAATCTACCGTAAAGGAGCAACAACTAAAGAAAAGGAAAATTTTAGAATTTTGTAGTTTGAAACCATTGCGATAAATAGAGCCTTTGCTGCTATAGGAGCAAATGCTCTATTTATCACAATGGTTTCACAAAGTGATTTTTACAGAGTCATCAAAAGTCGTCAATACGAGGGAATGGGTTAATGCAGGACAAAAGTAATGCAGAATACCCTAAAGGAGCCTTCTGCATTACTTTTGTCATGCATTAAGAGCCTCCTGCCTTTAACCCATTACCCCATAGGCTATTTTTAGATCCAACCTGTTTGAATAAATCTATCGAAAAGGAACATTAACTAGAGAAAAGAACATTTTAGAATTTTGTAGTTCTGAAACCATTGTGATAAATAGAGCATTGCTCCTTAGGAACAAATGCTCTATTTATCACAATGGTTTCAAAAAGTGACTATTACAGGTGTAGAAAGGCGTATTTATGGAGGAAAGGGTTAAGGGAGCTGGCAATGAGTATTCATTTAAGGTAGATAAGTTCTACCTTAGTTACATACAAGAAAGATTGTTACCTTTATGATTTGTTCTGTTCTGCAAATTCTTATTGAGAACACTTATAACTTTATGCAAACTTTATGTTAAAGTCTTTCAATGAAACAATCGGTTTAAGCTGTGCTGGTCATAGCTTTGCGTTACATGTAGTTGACTGCATCGCCATCTATAGGTCTAGTTTGGTGCCGTGGTGAAATTACCATAAGCTTCCATTTGTATGAATAAAATTATATGACTTAACCACTTACTGGTATTTCATCAATATTCTTGTAAGAAAAAATGACATGAAAAATTTCCTTCATATAAACGTGTTTTCAAGCATCTGCAAATAGAGTAGACACATTATCAGATGGCTGTTATAGGAGCCATCTGATCTTGGTCTGCTCATTTTACTCATGGAATTTGATAGATCTGTTTATTTACTTTCTAAAATGACTACAATGTTCCACCTTCCATATTTCATCATAACTACCTTGACCATGAATATTCAGTAGGTATTGAAAGGACAAGGTTCACGAAGGGTCAAAAATATAGAAATGTTGGTATAATTCTGTAATAGTTCTAATATCTTTTCTCGCTTCCCAGCCGTGCTAGATAAGCTGAGTTACTAAAAATAGCCGTACTAGAAATCCTTATCTGGAACACCCCGTGACTAGTGTATTCATATGCGCGATTGGGTAAAATCAATACAAGGGAAGGAATTCTTACAGAATTATACCAACATTTCTATAGGCAACAACCTTATGAATTGAAGTTAATACAAGTAATTAGCACAAATATGAAATTCTATTTATCATATTAACACTTTAAAAGCATATTTAATTAACCGAAGACGTTGTTTTGTGGTCACTCAGTAATTTATATTTTACGCCAAAACGTGACGTTTGTGGTTGTCATAACAAATGACGTCATTTTGGTGTCACGCCTAAAGTTATGCTGCGGTCTGTTGCTATTAGATATGGAAGTCGTATTATGCAAAGTAAAGTAGTAATTCGCAAAATTTGTTAATTAACTTCGTTTTAGGGCGTATTTCAGTGAGAAAAATAATCAAGCATGGGTTTTGTTAAAGCCGGTGGGCTCTATACCCTCGGTTGGTCTGTTCCTATCGGAAACTCGCTAATGCTCGTTTCCGACTGGAACAGACCAACCTTGGGTATAGAACCCCCTGTCTTTAACAAAACCCATGCTTGATTCTATTAATCTTATCTTATCTTATCTTAAGATGTTGCGAAACCGGGTATGACTAAAAGATGAAAGGAGAGGTTTGGCGAAAGGAGGCGAAAAGAGGCAAAAGGAGGATTAAAAATTAATAACGGCTATTTATTAGTTATTATAAATGATATGGACATACATTTTAAACATATTTGGCATGTTTGTACATGTGTCATTAAAATTCGTTAATTTCATGTTCACGAAGTCATTATTTCTCACATGAAAATTAAACAGGGAAGTGGTGCTTAATGTTATACTATTCGTCTATTTAATATCATCTGGGTGTCAAAAAGTTTGGATCCTGATGAGACGCCCGAGTTACTTGGCGTCTCATCTGGATCCAACTGTTGGTATAGGTATTCACTAATCCGCCCATAGAAGGCTAAGGTTGAACGAATACGGCTTACAGTACAAGCACAAAAAACTTTTACAATATTTTTGGCGTTTAGTCTATTTGATATTCACGATGTCATCATTTCTCACATGAAAATTCAACAGGGAAATGGTGCTTAATATTATAATATATTTGACTCTTCAGCTTGTGTGTACATACTTCATTAAAATTCGTCTATTAAACATTATCAGGATGTCAAACAGTTTCGATCCTGATGAGACGCCGAGTTACTCGGCTTCTCATCTGGAGCCAAACTGTTGGCATATATATTTACTTATCCGCCCAATGCAGGCTATGGCCTACAGTATCAGCGAAGCAACTCTTAACCAAAAAGAAATTGCATTTAGTACTGGAATAGGAGGGTTCTGTATCCAGTTCCCACTCTTGCAAAGGGTACCACATATTCACGCTGTAAATTGTTTTTTTTGGCACTAAGCCTATTAACCTTCCCGAGTAACTTAGTGTCTCATTAGAGACTCAAGCTGTTTGGCAATTGATCATTCATAAATGTTTAACCCATTCCCTCATAATGACGACTTTTGACAACTCTGTAAAAGCCACTTTATGAAACCATTGTGATAAATAGAGCATTTGCTCCTACAGGAGCAAATCCTCTATTTAATCACAATTGTTTCAAACTACAAAATCCTAAACTTTTCCTTTTCTCTAGTTAATGCTTCTTTTTGGTAGATGTATTCAGAGTTGTATCTAAAAATAGCCTATGATGTAATGGGTTAAGCAGGCATTAATATGTCAGCAAGTTAACCCTTACTGTGCAGGACACGAGTCACTAATGTCCTTTGCAAACAGTGTAGACCCAGATGAGAGGGCTCCTAGAGAAGCCCTTTCATCAGGGTCTGCACTGTTTGACGTTACACTTTTTCTTTAGAAAAATCCCGAAATATTCACCGTAAGCTTGACCTGTTTGAATTTTGGAATAAAATCCCGAAATATTCACTGTAAGCTTGACCTATATGAATTTTAGAATATTCCATTTGAACATTCAGCAGTGTAAGGGTTAACCCTTTCCTCCATAAATACGCCTTTCTACACCTCTGTAATAACCACTTCTTGAAACCATTGTGATAAACAGAGCATTTGCTCCTATAGTAGCAAATGCTCTATTTATCACAATGGTTTCAAAGCACAAAATTCTAAAATTTTACTTTTCTCTAGTAAATGCTCCTTTTGGGTAGATTCATTCAAAGAGGTTGGGTCTAAAAATAGCCTATGGAGTAAAGGGTTAAGGCTTGTGACGTGTGTTTGTCATTTCAGTGTGTTTGTGCTATGTTATGTATGTTATATTGTTGGTTATAAATATGAACACAGTAGCCAATGTTGGGTTGGGTTGTTATCCCATTCCCTCATAGGCTATTTTTAGATCCAACCACTTTAAATAAATCTACCGAAAAAGAGGAGAGGAAAGGAAAACTTTAGAATTTTGTAGTTTGTGATAAATAGAACATTTGCTCCTATAGGAGCAAATGCTCTATTTATCACAATGGTTTCATAAAGCGACTTTTACAGAGGCGTAGAAAGGTGTATTTATGGAGGAAAGGGTTAAACCTACATTTGTATTATATATCGATGTTTGCCATGGAAACACATGGAGTCAAAAAATACAAATCTGTAGAAAAATACTGTAGTTTAGTGTAGATTCTTCAAACATAAAAAACATTTGTAAAATATGATCCAAATAAAATACATAAATATTATATTCAAACAATTAACAACAATTATAAAAGGCAAGTCTCACCTTATAGAAAATTTTATTGACAAACTGAAACCTTGCTTTAGAAGTGTAATACAGTCTCCAAATAACATGAAACAAGAGGGTCATGATGACCCTGGGTCCCTCAACTAAGAATAAGATCACCTGAATGGGGCCAATATTAACCCCAGGGGCATAATTTGAAAAATCTTGGTCTTCAAGGTGATACGACATCTCTAGGCAATAAGGTTTTCATCATATTTAGACATGATATCCCCAGGTTGGGGCCATTGTTAATCCAAGGGGCATAATTTGAACAGTCTTTGTAGAGGACCTAAACATGATCCTTCATAAAAAATATGAGAGCTCTATGTCTCCTTGTTTAACCCTTTCCCTCATATAAACGTGTTTAATGCATCTGCAAACAGAGTAGACCCAGATCAGACAGATCCTATAGGAGCCGTCTGGTCAGGGTCTGCTGTGTTTGCTAATGGAATTTAATAGATCTGTTTCTATACTTTCTAAAATGGCAACAATGTTCCACCTTCCATATTTTGTCCATGAATATTTAGTTGGTATTGCAATTTGTAATAAACATAGAACAGGGAAATGGTTAAGAGAATATTTTCAAAGTTTTCTCTATATGCAGTGAACCCTAATTACAATGGACGTGTTTGTTTCCAGACATTTTGCTGGTGTAACGGGGTTGCCTTAATAACGAGTTTAAATATGAAAGGAATCATATGGCCAGTTTTAAACTAGTACCAACAGGTGAACACTTAATGCAGAAGCTTTCTGGGAGCTTTATGCACTTCTTGCATTCTGCATTAAGCAATCGCCTGTCTTATTGGCATTACACCTACTTATTCAGTGGTTGTTTCAAAGCCTTAACAGTAATTTTGTTTCAATGCATACTGCTGTTACAACGAGGGTGCAATTGTAACAAATGCCAGTATAATGAGGGTTCACTGTATTTCTACAGTAAAACCTCTCTATAACGGTCACTAAATTACATAAAGAATTCTGTGTTAAAGGCAGGTGGCTGCTTAAAGCAAGGTGAATAAAGCCAATATTATATTAACCCCAGGGGCATTACTTGAAAAGTCATAGTAGAGAACCTCCATATTAAGTACCAAATATGATAGCTCTTCGTCTTTTGGTTTCAGAGAAGATTTTTTAAATTTTCATTATTTATTTTTCTATTGAAAGCATGGTACCCACGAAGCGGTGCTAATGTTCACCCCCAGGGGCATAATTTGACCAATCTTGGCAGAGGTCCTCAAGATGATGTTTCATACTAAACATGAAAACTCTAAGCCTTTTGATTTCAGGGGAAAAGATCTTTAAAGTTTTGAGCAACATTGGTCCCGTAGTTTAAAAGAAGTTGTTGAAGAAATTGTTGACGCATGGTACCAGGCATCAGAAGATCCTAAAAGTTCACCTTGGCATTTTGTGACATGTGAGTTAACCCTTTCCTCCATGAATATTTGTCTAAGAAATAATGATGTCATGAATATTAATTAAGACTAGAAAACTGATTCAGTCAGAGAGGACCCTGTAATCAAGGGCAGATAACTATAAACATAGTGATCTGATTCAACCCAAAAACTATAGGCATCTTCCTCTGATGATACTTAGCATATGCCCTTAATATGAAATCAATATGTGAAGTACTGCTTGAGTTATCGCATCACATCATGATCAAAATTGTTGATGGACGGACAGACAGAAAATGTGATTCCTATACTACCTATAGGGCCCCTGCATTTTCAATGCAGGGCTCTAATTAATATGTTATGATAGCACATGGATACATGTTTTGGCCATTGCAGAAACTATAGAGTTATATCTATATTATACCATAAGCTAACAGAGCAGACCCTGATCAGACGACTCCTATAGGAGCCATCTGATCTAGGTCTACTGTTTGCAAAGGCATAAAAAAGGTGTATTTATGGAGTAAAGGGTTAAAAAGACATTTCCAAGCAATTGATTGAACAATCAATTTTCTTGAGTAATTTTCATATTTAATTTTGCATATCAAAGTAAAGCTTTAAGTTTGACTTTGATGATACATAAATCAATGGAAACAAAACAGAATGGTTGCCATAGAGATTATGAGTATAATGCTGCATGTGCAATATAATAGTTACAATTCATAGTGATAAACAATTTAATTCAACTTTTTGCTATAATCCTGGGCCCAAGTTATAAAACATCTGAATCTGAGATCTTTCTCAAGTATATGATTGGTCAGATTCTAAGGAAGCTCAGAATCTGACCAATCAGATGCTTGAAAATCATCTTAGACTCTTATAACCTCTGGGCATGGTCTTTGAAATTTATCAAACCAGTTAGTGAGTAAACAGTGCTGATTGTCACTTTAATCAGAGTGTACAAACGTGTAAATTCACAACATTTTGAAGACAGAATAATTTCTTGACAATTTCATAACAAACCAAGAATTATCGCAACATTTGCAAGAACAGTTTGGATACAGATCAGACATCAAGGTTCCTCAGCAAATCAAGGTCCTTACAGTTTGTCACTCTGATAACACGTTTTCATAGAAATCCAAGAAAGATGACTGTGGGTTTAACCCTTTTAGTCATATAAACGTGTTTTCACGCATTTGCAAACAGAGTAGACCCAGATCAGACGCCTCATAGAGGAGCCGTCTGATCAGGATCTGCTCTGTTTGCTAATGGAATTTGATAGATCTGTTTCTTAACTTTCTAAAATGTCTACAATGTTCCACCTACCGTATTTCAGTATAACTATTTTGTTCATGAATATTCAGTAGGTATTGACATTTGGAATAAACATAAAACAGGGAAAGGTTGTTCTCAAAGTTGTTCTTTCCATACTGAAGTTGATACAATCAATTGGCATTTAACCCTTTATCCCATGAATATTCATGAAAGAAATGAATGACATCATGAATATTAATTAGATTAATTTTAACAAGAGCTGTCCGCAGACAGCGTGCTCCACTTTCTTTAGTGCTGGATAGTGTAGTGGAAGTCTACGTCAGAAAGGGGAGATAACAACAGCAAAACTAATTTTAGGGTTACCTGCCCTTGTGAAATGGGTCCCCCTTGTAATAGTTAATATGTATACCAAAGATGAACCAAATATCTTGGACAGTTTCTGAGATATGGACCTGAACATAAAACTTAAACAACAATGAAAATTCTAAGTCGAAAAAGGGGCATAACTATGGCAAAATTAATTTAAGGGTTACCTACCCTTGTGAAATGGATTCCCCTTGTGATAGTAAACATACATACCAAATATGAACCAAATATTTTTGATGGTTTCTGAGAAAAGGACCTTAATTAAAAGGTGCTGGATAGTGTAGTTGAAGTCTAAGTCAGAAAGGGGAGATTACAACAGCAAAATTAATTTTAGGGTTACCTGCCCTTGTGAAATGGGTCCCCCTTGTAATAGTTAATATGTATACCAAAGATTAACCAAATATCTTGGACAGTTTCTGAGACATGGACCTGAACATAAAACTTAACCAACAATGAAAATTCTAAGTCGAAAAAGGGGCATAACTATGGCAAAAATAATTTTAGGGTTACCTACCCTTGTGAAATGGGTTCCCCTTGTGATAGTAAACATACATACCAAATATGAACCAAATATCTTTGATGGTTTCTAAGAAAAGGACCTTAACAAAAAGGTTAACCAACGCCGACGCCGACGAGAGGGTCATGACAATAGCTCCACTTTTTGAAAAAGTGGAGCTAAAAATGGTATACTGACACACAAAATTTTTGCCAAATCAGAAACTGTATATTATTCCTTAACCCATTCCCACTTAGGCTATTTTTAGATCCTACCTCTTTGATTAAATCTACTGAAAAGGCACATTTACTAGAGAAAAGGAACATTTAAAACAAGATGTGTTTGTGAAACACTATGCCCCTCATATATTTGACCTCTGACCTTGAAGGATGACCTTGACCTTGACATGTCACCCTTCAAAATGTGCGGCTTTATGAGATACATATGCATGCCAAATATGAAGTCTTTATCTGTACTGGCTCAAAAGTTATGACCAATGTTAAAGTTGCTGACAAACAAACAAACAAACAAACAGACAGGGCAAAAACAATATGCCCCCTGACTGTCGTCAATGGGGGCATAAAAATTGTAATGTTGAAACCATTGTGATAAATAGAGCATTTGCTCCTCTGGAGTTTCAAAAAGTGACTTTTACAGAGGCGCTAAAAATTGTCATTATGCGGGAATGGGTTAAGCAAACATAAAAAACCCTGATCACTCCTATAGAAGTCGTCAGATCAGGGTCTACTCTGTCTGCAAAGCCATAGAAAAGGCGTTTTTATGTTGTAAATGGTTCACCATAGTAAACTGTATAGATTTTGTCATCTAAGGTTTTTGCTGCTTCAGGTTTGAAATAGGAGCCATCTTCAATTTCTTTTAAAAACATACAAGAGCAATAAGCAGTTTAGATCCTGATGCGAGACACCAAGTTACTCAGCGTCTCATCTGGATCCAAACTGTTTCCAAAAGTCATCATGGTTCCGCCTATGGCGCTGAAAGAGCTAACCCATTACTCCATAAATATTCATAAAAGAAATAATGACATCATGGATATTAATAATATTAATGTTTAAAATGACATATCAACACATGTGTTTTATACCAAAGCAGAAACTATAGAATCAGATCTATACTATTCATAAGCAAACAGAGCAGACCCTGATCAGACGGCTCCTATAGGAGCCGTCTGATCTGGGTCTACTCTGTTTGCAAAAGCGTAAAAAGGCGTACATGTATCTATGGAGTAAAGGGTTAATTACCACTAAGTATACATGTATATATCAATGGCTCAACTAATGACAAATGGGGGGAATGCTATTCACAGCCTCTGGACAGGACAGCTGTCATGCTGCCCATGTGCACGTCTCACAACAAATCTGATTGATAACAAAAGGGCTACCATAGCCCAATATTGCTCACCTGAGTTACTATCAATTAAACATACGGACAACAATTTTACAAGAAATTAAACTTTTACCTGATATTGATGCTTTTGCAAACAGAGTAGACTCCAAAGAGATGACTCCTGTAGTAGCAATCTGATAATGGTATTGTATAGAGACAACACATAGCAAAACAAATAACAAATTTTCCAAGCTCTCTTATCAGCATCATTAACAGGCAAATATCACATTTCTCAATGTATCTCAATCAATTTATCACAATAATACACAATATTTTTAATAAAAACGTGCAGTGGCATCATGCTTGCCCAATACCATTCACCAAGCTGATGTAAATCTAGCTTGTTTAACCCTTTCCTTTGTATATAAACGCTTTTACAAGCCTTCACAAACAGAGTAGACCCAGATCAGATGGCTCCTTTAGGAGCCATCTGATCAGGGTCTGTTATGTTTACTTTATATGAAATTATTATGGAGCTGACTACAGTTTCTACCAATACCAAAATACCCTGTTTACATATATGCCAATATAAAAACTCTGACAGCTAATAAACATTAATGGTGTCATTATTTATTACATGAATATTCAAACAGGGAAAGGGTTATGTGCTGGTTTCTTATACTTTGACTTGTATTCAGTTTGGTATTGTGCTGTGCCTATATTGTAAGACTGAATGTCTCTGCTGACACTGGTACACACTTTAAGGCCTCTAAGAGTTTTGGTGGTAGAGGTAACGAATTTAGCTTAGAAAGAGGCACATGGCTAAGAATTGCCCACTTGCACAAACTGAACAGAGACACTTCCACAGGCAGCTGCCATAAACGGACTTTACCATCACAGGTAGACGTAGCAAGATGTTCTCCCTTTGTTGTAAAGCACAGCCGCATTACTGATGGAAAGGCAGGATATGAGCTTTCTAAAGAAGGACACTGCTCACGCATGTCAATACTAAATACCGAAGTCCCTGTGCAGCTATCCAAAAGAAGTACTTTGAAGTCTCTGAATGATACTGCTACTTTACAGCCATCAGGACTGTACTGGACACAATCTATGGCGTCCTTGCTCAGCTGCTCTGTTTGTGTCACAACCACATTTTCGACAGTGTTGACAACATATAAACACCTATCGTTGGTTCCAACTGCAAGCAGCTCATGAAGATACTGTGGATTATAGTCAAATGTACCAGCCCAGCTGGGAAACACATCTTCTGGAAGTATGTCCGACACTATATCAGAAATAAGCTCTAGTTTACTGTTCAGTACGAACATATAATTAATAGACGAACACACAGCAATGAACTGACTATCAGGTGACCATTTGCACTCAACATGCTCATTGTATACGTTACCCTTAAACTGAGGAAACAAGGAAGTTAGGTCAATACAAGTGTCACCGAATGCTGATGCCCTGTCAGTGGCCGATATGAGGAGCTCAAACCGCCTGCTCACACTCTGTAAAATTGCCAAGCATCTCCCATCTGGTGAAAAAGCACAATATTTGTGATTTGGGAAACGCATATCCTTGAACTTGTTGTACACGCTATCATGTTCTAGAGTTGTGATTGTGACTGCATCCCTGCCAATGTAACCGATGTACCTGCCCGATGGGTGGGTGTGAACCTTGGGGTAGTTTGCCATTGCCGACTCACGGAAAACAACACCGGCTGAAAAAGAGAAGATATTATAAAATGTAGATTTAATTTTACGTTCTACCCTAATGAAAATGTCACAACTTACATAACCCTTTCCCTGTTGAATATTTATGTAAGAAATAATGTAAATGACATCATGAAAATGTATCAACTGATTTTTTTTTATAAATGCATATGTACATAGGATTTAATGTTATTGGAAGAAACTGCCAGATTTATTATAATTTCATAGCTGTCAGATCTATTATAATTTCATCTAAACAGAGCAGACACTACAGGAGCTGTCTGATCTGGGTCTACACTATTTGCAAAGCATTGTCAGCCCAAAAAATGTCATTCACATTCTGACATCTAGAACTCATGCTAGAACATGAGTACAGAACCAATTTGCAATCCCATACTTCAACAGAACACCATCTGTAATTGCAGAGCTCCAGATAAGATGGGTAAATTAACATATTTTCAAGTATAACTTCTTTATTTCTCCATCAAACCCTATGTTGTGACCACTCTTTAGAATCGTCTCTTCAAGACGATTCTAAAGAGTAGTCACAACATAGGGTTTGGTGGAGAAATGACTATTTTAGTATTTGAGTACGCACCGTTATCTGTAGCTCTGACCCTTCATCTGCCAATGCAACCTTAATAATCCACATACCTGTGTGAGTATACAGTAAAACCTCTCTATTATGGCCACTAAATTACATCAAGTATTTTATGTTGAAGGCAGGTGACTGCTTAAAGCAAGGTGACAGTAAACAGAACGCTCCTATAGGAGTGTTTTGTTTTACTTTCACCTTGCTTTAAGCAGCCACCTGTCCTAAATACCAACTAATTAACACAATTAGTGGTCGTTATAGAGAGGTTTTACTGTATATCGTATCCACCCTTATAAATGGGGAGGGGGATTTCTGCATGCGTTCATTCAGCAGTAACCAACCACTAGAGTACAAAATGCAAGAAACTTCTTTTAAAAAAATGTAAAATGCCCCCAGGTGAATTTATAAGAGTTGCTAGAATCTTACTGAAAATGATCTTTATGTATCACTAATAAGCGACTCCTACAAATTCGCCTAACCTTTTTCTTCTTGTGTATTCATGTAAGAAATAATATTGTCATGAATACTAGTTACATGAATTTTTATAATGGCATAAGAACATTGGCCATGGTAGAAAAACTCAAAACTCGAGATTGAGATCTATACTACTGCTTAACCCTTTCCTCCATAAATACGCCTTTCTACGCCTCTGTAATAGTCACTTCTTGAAACCATTGTGATAAATAGAGCATTTGCTCCTTAGGAGCAAATGCTCAGTTTATCACAATGGTTTCAATACAGTAAAACCCCTCTATAACGACCACTAAATTACATCAAGTAGTTTGTGTAAAAGGCAGGTGGTTGCTTAAAGCAAGATGAAAGTAAAACAGAACGCTCCTATAGAAGCGTTCTGTTTTACTTTCACCTTGCTTTAAGCAGCCACCTGCCCTAAATACAAACTAATTAACATAATTAAGTGGTCGTTATAGAGAGGTTTTACTGTATTACACAATTCTAACATTTTCCTTTTCTCTAATAAATGCTCCTTTCCGGTAGATTTATTCAAAGAGGTTGGGTCTAAAAATAGCCTATGCGGGAATGGGTTAAGCAAACAGAGTAGATTCTTAACAGACAGTTCTTACAGGAACCATCTGATCTGGGCCTACTCTGTTTGCAAAGGCATAAAAAGATGCCTATATGGAGTAAAGGGTTAAAACTTATAGCCAGGTATAAATACAGCATTGAAATAAACTTACTCAAGTCCTTTCCATTATTTAGACTGGCCCTGAAAACACGCCCAGCTGGTATCCGTTTAGTTGTTGACCAGGCCGTATTTGTGCGTGGGTTGAAAGACCCACAAGCCATAAACAAACAGGAGTCATTATGTGGCAGGAACTGCCCATCTGTCCACCAGTATGACTGGGTTGGTCGTGCAACTGCATCTGCAAGAACATCCCGTCAAACATAACAAGAGGGCCAAGATGGCCCTTAATCGCTCACCTGATTACCATAGATTTAATATTTTTGCTAGGTAGCCCATGGGTAGGGCCAATATTGACCTTAGGGACAATATTTGAACAATGTTGATAGTGGATCATGAGCAGTTAAGTTCTGCAGAACAAGATTTTCAAAGATTTAGTATATTGATTTTATCAAGATTGAGCTAAAAATGTGCCCTCTAGAGTAATTTTTCTAAGATTTGACCTAGTGACCTACTTTTTATTCCCACCCAACCCATGATCACACTCAACCTTGGTATCACCAAGACAAACACTCTGAGCGAGTTTGAGGAAGATTGGGCTAAAAATGTGGCCACAGGAGTGTAAACCAGATATGACCCAGTGACCTACTTTTTGACCTCACATAACCCACTTTAGAACTTGTCCAAGATTTTATTAGGACAATCATTCTGGCCAATTTTCATGAAGATTTGGCTATAAATGTGACCTCTAGAGTGTTCACAAGGTTTTCCTACTATTTGACCTAGTGACCTAGTTTTTAAACCCACTTGACCCACTTTAGAACTCATCCCAGATTTTATCAAGACATTCATTCTGACCAAGTTTCATGAAGATTGGACTAAAATTGTGACCACTAGAATGTTCACAAGGTTTTTCTACTGTTTGACCTAGTGACCTAGTTTTTAACCCCACTTGACCCACTTTCGAACTCGTCCGAGATTTTATAAAGACATTCATTCTGACCAAGTTTCATGAAGATTGGACTAAAATTGTGACCACTAGAGTGTTCACAAGGTTTTTCTACTGCTTGACCTAGTGACCTAGTTTTTTACCACACGTAACCCACTTTTCAAACTCCGAGATTTTATCAAGACAATCATTCTGACCAAGTTTCATGAAAATTGGGCTAAAAATGTGACTTCTAGAGGGTTCACAAGGTTTTCCTACTATTTGACCTAGTGACCTAGTTTTTAACCCAACTTGACCCACTTTCGAACTCGTCCGAGATTTTATCAAGACATTTATTCTGACCAAGTTTCATGAAGATTGGACTACAATTCATTGTGACCACTAGAGTGTTCACAAGCAAATTGTTGACGACGGACGCCGCACGACGGACGCCGGACATTCAAGTCTCCCAAAAGCTCACCCTGAGCTTTGCTCAGGTGAGCTAAAAATAACAGGTAGTATAAACCCTTTTCCCAAATGAACATTCATACATGAATTGATCACTTCATGAATATTCATTAATATTCAGAATTACAATAAAACCTCTCTATAATGGCCACTAAATTACCGGTACATCAAGTATTTTGTATTAAAGGCAGGTGGCTGCTTAAATCAAGGTGAAAGTAAAA
This sequence comes from Azorinus chamasolen, assembly GCA_963576725.1. NCBI lineage: Eukaryota > Metazoa > Mollusca > Bivalvia > Cardiida > Solecurtidae > Azorinus > Azorinus chamasolen. Next base: position 71,622,612 of record OY755243.1, read on the forward strand.
CATCATATAATGCTCCTATACGAGCATTCTGTTTTACTTCCCCCTTTTTTTAAGCAGCCACCTGCCCTAAATACCAACTAATCAACATAATTTAGTGGTCGTTATAGAGAGGTTTTACTGTACACAAGAAACGTAGGATGAGATCTTTATAATTTCATAAGCAAACAGAGCAGACCCTGATTAGACAAGTACTACAGGAGCAATCTGAAATGGGTCTACTCTGTGTTCAAAAGCGTGAAAAAAGCGTTCATATGAGGCCAGAGGGTTAAATTTCCATCCTGATATTTGAATACAAGTGATAGGTTACATAAAATGTTGTCCATTTTGGGTCTTTGAATGTGTGATAACCTTACAATATTTACATCATGAATATTTATAATCTGAATTTTTATAATGATATCAAGAAATTCTCACTACACTTAACCCTTTCCTTCATAAATACGACTTTCTACGCCTCTATAATAGTCGCTTCTTGAAACCACTGTGATAAATAGAGCATTTGCTCCATAGGTGCAAATGCTCTATTTATCACAATGTTATCAAAACTACACAATTCTAGCATTTTCCTTTTTCTCTAGTAAATGCTCCTTTTTGGTAGATTTATTCAAAGAGGTTGGGTCTAGAATTAGCCTATGAGGAAATGGGTTAAGTAGTTTAAACAGCATAGAATATAATAAAAATCAATAATTTGCTAGAAAAGCATGCATATTTACATGTTGCAGTTTATAAAACTGACATCTGTTACTATTTCAGACCTTCTCTCACACCTAAACCCTTAATTTCATAGATACACATTTAACCCATTCCTCCAGGAGTCGGTAACTTATACAAAAATCAATTATTCTTTAACCCATTCCCTCATATTGACACCTTTGGACCCCTTTGTAACAGTCACTTTGTGAACCCATTGTGATAAATAGAGTATTTGCTCCATAAGGAGCAAATGATCTATTTATCACAATGGTTTCATAATTACACAATTCAAAACATTTCCTTTTCTGTAGTAAATGCTCCTTTTTTTGGTAGATTTATTTAAAAATGTTGGGTGTAAAAATAGCTTATGAGGGAATGGGTTAAACTGGATATCATATATTTGATTCAGATTGGATTAATCTTTTAAAGGTAAATTATCTGTATACCTGACATGGACAAAGTTTGTGCAGAAAACCATTGCATATGAAGCGCACAGTTTTCCTCGACTGAAGCATGCATTCAGTGGTGGATGACTACAGCATGTTGACACTGTCTATTGTAATGCACTCCCTTTCCCTGTTCTATGTTAAATCCAAATTTCAATAGCTACTGAATATTCATGGACAAAATAGTAAGTTGTAAAGAAATATGGAAGTTGGAACATTGTAGACATTTAAGAAAGCAAAGAAACAAATTTATCAAATTATATTAGCAAACGGAGCAGACCCTGATTAGATAGCTCCTCTAGGAGCTGTCTGATCTGGGTCTACTGTTTGCAAATGCATGAAAACATGTTTATATCAGGAAAAGGGTTGGAAAATGAAAATTTCAGAATTGTGTAAAACGCATCAAAAGGCGTCAATATGAAGGAATGGGTTAAAAACCAGATAGCGTTGAAGAACTTACAACAAGACTTAGGCAAGGCAGCAATTTCAAAGATGACGCTGCCGGGAGCTTTGTTGGCAGCAGGAGGGAATTGTCTGTAGATGCCATCAGGCACACACTTCCTGACATCGCCTTCCTTGATTGTTGTATAACGCACACCAAGCGTGAGACCCATGTTTTTGTCAGTCTGTAATCTGTTCCATAGCAATCTGAAAGTAAAAGATAAGAAAATTATTGGAGTACACCCTCAGGCATTTCCAGGATGCTATATGACTATATGAGTGCCCCCCCCCCACCCCCAACATACAACCCCTCCCCAAATTCCACATGACCACTCTTTAGACTATCTCTACATAGTATGAAACTCTATCATGATTGACAATTATGTTATGGATATGTTGCGTTGGCAGCAAAAATGAAATTAATGATAAGATATTAGATACTTCTAAACTGATACTAGATAGTTCTAAACTGATACTAGATAGTTCTAAACTGTTCTGAACTGATACTAGATAGTTCTAAACTGATACTTCTAAACTGATACTAGATACTTCTAAACTGATACTAGATAGTTCTAAACTAACAACGTCACTTACATGTGCAGTTCAAACAGCAGAAAGAAGAAAAAGTTCTGGTACTCAGTTTTAACCCTTCTCTTGCTGAATTTAAAAATACATTTCTCCTTCTTTACCCATACCCTGTTGTATAATTACATACATGTATATTTTCACTGTGTACAAGTATTTCGTTGTGCAATCACTGCTGTGGAGTGCACTGGTTGCACAATCAACTTGTAAATAGTGCAGACCCTGATGAGACAGCTCCTGCAGGAGCTGTCTCATCTGGGTCTTCACTATTTACAGGTACGTATATTGACGTGAATAGCAAGCGAAGGGTTAAACTGTCTGAGTAGATATAGTCCAGCAAAATTCACCTGACATTGACCTCTATGCAAGAATAAATTAAAGTGATATGACGTAGTATATATCAATAATCGCCATGGTAGACACAATATTTTCATTGTTTTCATACCATGTGTCACTGCCGGACACATGGTATAACATTTCCCAAGATGCCTCAGCAGAAGGTGAACCACTTTTTGTCCTTGTAAAATTAATTCACGGAGACGACCGAAGATATATAGAAACCGAGCATTGTGTGAAATTATGATAATAGAGGTCAGGACTATACACACCCTAATTAACTCATGAATGTCAAGAGAAGTAGGGTGGACTCATGGTGGAAAGCACATAAGATATGAATAAATTTAATATTTGTGATCTATAAAATATCACTGGGTGAAAAGCACATTTGGTATGAATAAATTTAATATTTATGACCTATAAAATGTATCACTTGTAGTCAACATATGTCACATGTGTATCACCATACATTGTACATTCAATGGCAATTTAAGTGGACGATTATTACAAAACTTTACTGTTTTAACAACTCAATGATGTGAGTATAAAATGTAGGAAACCCCTATCCTTGTAAACTTCTGACATAAGGTTGTCACCTTAATGGTATTCTATGATTCAGATTCTAGAGTGCTACATTTTGACTGTGTGTATTGGGAACAATGATGGTAAGACCTGTGACAGTTAGGTGAGTACCCAGTTCTATGGGAGTTTTCTTGCAAGAGTGACGAAAACGGATGCGAGTCAAACTTTTCTTATTCCTCTATATTTCAGTTGACTTTATCAGTGACATGTCTCAGTCTTTTCTTCTTCTGCTTCTATGTTTTAGTGACCACCTTCAACTGGCTGAAGTTTATGTCACTGGTGGTGAATGCGCCACGAATGGGGGGAGCAAAGTAAAAGTTAAAATTATTTACACTAAACTAATGGGTGTAAGAGTGACTCTTGACTGCAGCTTCGAATGATTCAATAGAATCACTCTCAACTACAGTCAGAGGCAGGCCATTCCAGTCCTTAATAGTCCGAGAGAAAAATGAGAGTTGTCTTGATTATGTTCTGCATGAATGAAGTTGATAGGCGAGAGTATGCATATTGCGGGACTGTCTGAGTGGTGGTAGAAGTCTGTTATTATTTGGAATGGCAATCAGATTGTGTGATATTTTGTATTACATAATGAGACGTGCATCTGTCAGTCTGTCAGCAAGACCTCTCCATTCTAAGCTGTTCAGCATGTCACCAACACTAGAGGTATTCCTAAATCTATTGGTGACAAACCTAGCAGCTCTCCTTAAATTTGCACTTTTTGTATTCTTTGCAAAGCAATAGAATACAAAGGTGGCATTCCACAGCCTAACCCATGGTACCCTCGCCGGCCTGACAAAATAGTGCAATTTACTGACCTGCATGCGATGGATACAAAGGGTGTTTAATAAAGTGGCATCCGGAACCAATCGTGGTATACTATATCTGACATGAAAATGCCTCGTAACTTAAGCTTCGGCTTAGTATGTGCAACAAGAGTGCCAGTGGGCACAATATACGCCCGTCGAGGTTTTGTTCAACATAAACTGGGGTTAACGTATTTGCTAAATTCAAATTCTAAGTCCAATTTTGCGACCAAGTTTCAAGGTTGTAAATAGGCATACTTTAACAAAAAACCATAACCGAAAATTCTAAATTAAAAAGTGCCATAATTGTGTCTAAATGCTTGAGATGAAGATGAAGCTTGTGATGGTGAACAAATGTTTCAAGTTTAAAAGCTTTATCTAAAAGGATTATTGTGGACTTTAACAAAGCCTTAACCATAAATTCTAAGTTAAAAAGGGGAATGATTCTGTCAAAATACTTGAAAGAGTTATTTACTCTTGTCTACAGGTTAAGATTGTGATGGTGAACATGTGTTCCAAGTTTAAAAGCTTTATCTCAAAGGGTTATATAAATAAATGGACTTTAACAAAGCCTTAACCAAAAATTCTAAGTTAAAAAGGGGCATAATTCAGTCAAAATGCTTGACAGAGTTATTTACTCTTGCCTACAGGTAAAGGTTGTGACGGTGAACAAGTGTTCCAAGTTTCAAAGCTTTATCACAAAGTGTTATGTAAATAAGTGGACTTGTTCCACATAAATTGAGGTTAACATTTTTGCTTAACGCAAATGCTAAACGCAAATTCTAAGTCCAATTAAGCGACCTTGACCTTGGATAAATGAGCCGGGACTTGGCAGGCTACTGTAGCATGTCTAGATAAACATTTTGGTTAAATTTGGGAAGGATCCACCAAGCGGAACTTGAGTTATAGATGTTACAGACTGACCGTTTAACATTTTTGCAAAACGCAAATTCTAAGTCCAATTGTGTGACCTTGACCTTGGATAAACAAACCGGGACTTGGCAGGCTACTGTAGCATGTCTAGATAAACATTGTGGCTAAATTTGAGAAGGATCCACCAAGCGGAACTTGAGTTAGAGATGTTACAGACGGACAGACAACCAGACGGACAGACAGCGCCATTCCATAATACGTCCCGTTTTTTCAAACGGGCGTATAAAAATCAACAAAACCGACAAAATATAGCAATGTGTAAGAAGGGCTCACGGATATACAAATATCAGTCACATGAAGAAATCACGTGATCATAAAATGAATAAAAATACTCAATGAATAAAGAAGCGCGCGTCGGATGACCTTATGCAAGCGATTGTGTTATCACGCACATAACTGCGAGTGGTCAGTGTGATAATAAGCATAGTGGGAAACGGCTGAAGTGTTAGCTGCAACTGTATCATCAACTGGAAAGAGTGTTAATCCCTTCCCTTATAGATACGTAATTCCATGCCAAAGCGAACTTATTCGATATCAGATTGATACCATGCAAAGAATACTGCAGCGTCTACAACGCTTTGATTCGGGTGCTGGTGAATTCGCCTAATGACCAACTCGCCTACAATTAGATATATAGTAACCCGAATGGTGAATTCGCCTATAAAGCAATTATAGAGCGATTGTATTTCACACCTTATATATATACAGGTATATCAGCCAGTAGCATGCCAATAAAATAAAATAAAATAAAAGTTTTTTTTGTAACAAGATCAACTTGTCTTGTATTCTTATCCAGATGTTGTTGGGTTGTGTGTTTTTGAAAAATAAAACTAAAGATCAGTGTAGCCCCTAATCACTACACACCACGAGAGGGATTGCAAACATGGAATACACCATTATTGTACTGAAAATAAAAAAATGCAGCTTGCACCAACTTGAAAAATTAGAGTATTATTCATATTTATAACACGACCAGGGTAAATATTGGGTTACTTTAAAAATAAAAAAGCCGGTAAAACCATATTTTAGTAAATTGGCAAAAACCGGTACGGAGTTCCATCAGCGACTTTGTAGGGAGGGAATAATTCCATGCCCAGATTTATTTACCTAATGTAACGTTCGTAGAACGTTGGTAATTATGCAAATGAGGCTGACCAGATCATTGTATCTTTGGAAGTGGAGGTATATATATAGCGCAACAAACATCTCTTGATGTGAGCTTAAGCTTTGCACCGACAGGGTTTGTTGTTGCTGGGTCACTCGGTGTGCACGTTACAAATGGTGGCAGCGGTGGGATGAAGACAACTGCCAGACCGGAGTTGCCTTACCCACGGGTCTCCCAGGGTCCAAGTCTCGGGACGAGACTTCTCGGAGGGGAGAGTAATGTAACGTTCGTAGAACGTTGGTAATTATGCAAATGAGGCTGACCAGATCATTGTATCTTGGGAAGTGGAGGTATATATATAGCGCAACAAACATCTCTTGATGTGAGCTTAAGCTTTGCACCGACAGGGTTTGTTGTTGCTGGGTCACTCGGTGTGCACGTTACACTTCCATATGCACAAGTTTATATTAAGATATAAAAATGAAATATAAATGGTTTTCAAAAGAGTGAACATATATAAATTACTTCAGATCGTCGATTGTAACTAGATGCATTCAGAGAAATAACAGTGTTATTAAAGGATACGCTGGATCGAGTCTATTATATTTAAAATGATTGTTGATATTTAATTATTTATTTATTTATTAGTTTGGTGGAATTCATTAAAAGTGATTGATTAGAAAAACGAATACAGAGTTTTGTACAGAATGACAAAAATGTGTCGGAATTGTCTCCAATGTATGTTTCACACCTCGGCATGTGCCGTGAATGTGTCAATTAACGTTGATTAAGTGCCGCGCCTACCTTTAAATAGGCACGTGTTTGACAAACAACGTAAACTTACGGTTCTCTTCAAAGCTAATTGATGCACTTAATACGGTTCTCTTCAAAGCTAATTGATGCACTTAATTAATGCATTTTAACAATTAATTTAATATGATTGAATAGACCAGTGTTCTGGTTTATTCCAATTTTCAATATCTACTGAATAGTCATGGCCAAAATAGTTGAAATAAAATACAGAAGGAAGATGGAATAGAAGGAAGATGGAATATTGTGATATTGGTGATCAGGGGCTACACTCAAAGTTCAATCTTGATCATCACTACCTGGAAACAAGTTGTGTTATGTTATTGATACCCTACAGTAGGTGCGAAATACAATCGCTATATCAAAGGCCTGAACAGCCATAATTGCTTTCGAGTTTGATAAGGATGTTAAGTGTAAGGGAAGAAGTTGCTGTACATGTTAATCACCATTTTTGACGTCTTGGAATTGTTTAATGTAATAGTAATACTAAAAATATGACAGACTGTAGCAACAGTCAAACCATAAGCAAAGTGGTTATTAGTAACACTCAGACAGTCCTTGACCTCAACAAGTCAGAAATGCAATGCTGAGTGACAGTGTCCATCTTTCAATTCATATCAAAGCAATATCAAATGCTGTTGTGTATTTCAAAGCACTATTAATTACAAATCCTAGAATATTAACTACTGTTTAGACAATGTAGTATGAAATTTTAGTTAAATTTTGTTCGTGTTTATTACATGTATGCAAACACACACACATTAATCCAAAATCTTGGTTGATTCATAATGATATCAAATGTACAGTTAATTCCTAATAATCCATATGATGTTTTATCCTATCAAAACTCCACCATGAATTCCACTGATCATAAACTTATATGAATCCCAACTTTTATATTCCAATTTATTCTTGAAATTTGGACTGACAGCATTTTGTTATTAACACTCAAGATTACAGATAAATCATTTTCAAATGAATTCTATAATTGTTCTATCATTACTGGGTCTATTCAAAATAGCCAAACGGAGACTAACCCCTGTAAATATACATGATCAGAGTAGACACTGTTTTACACCTATTTAAAATATAACTTCATTTCCATCAGATCAGGATATTGATGGCCAAGAATGATATCATCTCTGGCTATTTCATATCAAATTTGTTGTCAAATGTTCTTTGCTATGACATCTCCCAGGGTTTTTTCTTTGATTTTAGGGAAAGGCATGGCCTTACCGGAGGGGAAAAATAAGTGTGAAATGAATGCTTATGGGGAAAAGGTCAGAAAATATCAACATAACATTTAACATGTTCATATTTTCTCTATCAAGTGACAGTACAATTCAATTAAAAGCATTTCATGCAGTTCTGATAATTTAATGGTGTTTTTCTTGTGTGTTTTGTCTGCAACTGCATAACTCTTGGCTATTACTAAAATTGTAAACACGTCATCAATGAGTTTTCATAAAAACCCATTATAAATCAGAAATCACAGTAAATCTCAACTATTCCATTAACCAAGACAAATATGATCGGACTTTTGGTAGATAAAGATATCATCGGCATTTTTTGTAAATGAAGAAGCCTACATGTATGTCTCGCATTTTTGCGATGACAATGGCATGAATGGAAAGTTCCATCTCGGTTTGTGGAGAAACTAATTAAATCCATTGTAGAGAGTAATACGCATACTAGCCTGTTAACACTGCAAGAGAAGTTGGCATTTCTATCGTGTTTCATCAGTAAAATTACGCTAATAGAAAGAAATTGTTGTGGTACTGCTGGTATGAAAGCGAAAGTACAGACACTGCGATTCATAAACGCTATACGGATTACTCGGATCTTTAGGTTAGACGGATGTATAGAATTGCGGTTAGCGTTTTATCACGTACACGGTGTCGATATAAAAAAATCCCTCTCCCACCCTATCGGCGGAGAGGTAATTGATCAATGAAAAACACAACAGGTTTTCTAGTTGGGAAGTCTTTGCTATCGGCGGAGAAGAAATTTATAATTTACCGACAAGCTTTTGCTGCTGTAGAAACGCCAATGTGTTGCGAAAACAATGTTTAACTAAACACCAGGAATGAGGTTCATATACGCGTATATGATAAATGCTGATTTTCAAGCTTGTGCAACTCATATCCGCGGATATGAACTTCATATCTGGTCGGATCCGGTGTTTAGTCATACCGATATTCTTTCGCGTTTTTTGGGAGTATATTCAATAATTCAAGCTTTTAAAAGGTTGATCTTGTGTAGACTAGAAGTTATCTGACAAAGCGAAGTGTTATTAAATGCATGAAAAGTAAATAAATTAATGAACAATTTACAACAAAACCAATTTAGAATTGAAGAGAACTATTTTCTCTTGCGCATGTTCACAAAAAATAGTGAACTCTTTGCCGTAAAAACGACCGATCGCTATATTGCATTCTTCGAAAGCAATAATAATTGCTTTCTAGACGAATTCACCATTCGGGTTACTATATATTTAATTGTAGGCGAGTTGGTCATTAGGCGAATTCACCATAATGATAAACCTTTGATTCTACCTTTATATTGATTTCAATCTTTCTTTTGATTTCAATCTTTAACTTCATCTGGCATTATAGTGCTGAAATATAATTATCAGGATTGATAGCTGTTTCGCAAGTCATAGACATAGGAATTCATAATTTGGCTAACTGGTTAGATCTGTGAAAATTCAGTGGGTGGGGTATTAACTTTACAACACTAATTAAACCTTACAAATCAAAGGATGTCAGCAATGCCAGACCACATCAACATGTGATAAGTAGATAACGATAATAAAGTGGGCAATGTTCTGGAATATCCCCCACAGCTATTACTGCAATATGAATGAAGTTCTCTTACCTGTAATCACACAAATTGAAGTTTGTTTACATACGGTAGTTTATATAAATTCTTTATGGGGATATGGCTAAACTACTGACAGGTAATTTTAAACGGCCGAATTCCTAATATAAACGGCCCTTATACCAGAGACAAGTTACATATATATATGCCTCTGTATGTATTAGTCTCTGCTTATAAAATACCAAACGGACCACTTCAATAACCGCACGGTCCAAATAGGAGGGTTAAAAATGGCACTGAACTGTTATATATAAAATAGCGCCATGAACATTATATATATTTAAACTAGCGCCATGAACATTATATATAAAATAGCGCCATTTTTAACCCTCCTGTTTGGACCAGGATGCTATTATAGATTTTCTAATTAGTTATCATATTGTTGTTATAATTTATTTATTTATTTATTTAATAAATCATTTATTCATTTATCACTATTGTGGTCTAAGGGAAGCAACTCTTACAATCTTTACTTTTAGTAAAGTACGAATGCTATCCCTTTGACCATAAATATCAATTTACGAAATGTATCTGAATTATATAATATAATGATAATAAAAGTAATAATAGTAATAAAAATGATAATAACAATTACTACAATAATTATTATTATTATTATTATATTATCATTATTACTATTATTATACTACTGATGGTCTAAGGGAAGGCAACTCTTACAAGCTTACCTTTAAGTGAAGTATAAATGCTCTCCCTTTGACCATAAACTATAAATTTATTCTTTGTTTATTTTATTCCACAGGGAATATTAATTTGATAACATTATACACAAATAACTTCATTGTTATTAAACAATCCTTTCATCAATGCATTCCATTTACCAGTTGTGGTCTAAAGGAAGCAACTTTTACAATCGTTCATTTTAGTAACGTACGCGTTCTCTCCCTTTGGCCATAAATATCAATTTACGAAATATATCTGTATTCTTAATTTAACAGTTTAAAATTTCTTTATTATAGTATTTGATTAAGATTTTAGATAATACATAAATACTTAAACAGCTCTGATCTAATATTTCGACCACTAAGGGCCTTTGTCAAAGATTATCATGTCAAAATACACGTCACATTTTTGTTACATGCATTCAGCCATAAAATCAAAGAGAATAATGTTGATCCAGTGTAAGATTTTAGAATTCTAACTTTTTCGCTTTTTAGCAAATTCTAAGACAAAAATCATTGTTAAACATGTTTTCTCGTTGTTAAGGTAATTTCCGATGATTCCCATTACGTCACGCACAGACTAAAACGCGAGCCGACATTGAGGAAAATCAAAACGGAGTTTTGTTCCAATTTCCTGTAGAAGCCGTCTGATCAGGGTCTGCTCTTATTGCTGATGAAATCATCTAGAACTGATTTTATTGTTTCTGCCATGGTATGTCACTATAAAACTAATATTTGTGATGTCATTGTTTCTATCATAAGTATTCACGTATTTTAGGTTAATATTCACTGATCAGATATCTTGCCATGTGCCAATACAAAGTCAATTCTACGAGTATGCTTTCAAAATGCGAATTGCACATCAATGAGGAGTCCCTTATAACAAAAAAATGCCATGACATAAAAAAAATGCCATGACATTTTAAGCTATTCTCTCCTACTAGTTAACGCCTTTTTGCGCTTCCGTAAATCTCTCTTTTTGAAACCACTGTGATAAAAATGCAAATACTCTATTTATCACAGGTGTTTAACCCTTTCACTGTTCTATGTTTATTTCAAATTTCAATACCTAATGAATATTCATTAACAAAATACATGTAATTATAAACAAATATGCAAGGCGGAACATTGTAGACATTTTAAAAAGCAAAGAAACAGATCTATCAAATTCTATTAGCAAACAAGAGTAGACCCTGATCAGACTGATCTGGGTCTACTCTGTTTGCAAATGCGTGAAAACACGTTTATATGAGGGAAAGGGTTAAAAACTATACAATTCTAAAATTCTCCTTTTCGATAGTTAATACTCCTTTTTGGTAGACTAATTCAAGGAGGTTGGGACTAAAACTAGTCTAGGAGAGAATGAGTTAATATAAGTATGGTTTAGCCCTTTACTCCATAAATACGTCTTTCTACGTCTAAAGCAAACAGAGTAGACCCAGCCCCGACAGCTCCTGTAGAAGTCATCTGATCAGTGTCTGCGCTGTTTGCTTTTAACCCTTCGCTTGCTGAATTTTAAAATACATTTCTCCTTCTTTACCCATGCCTTGTTGTATGATTACATATACATGTACATGTATCTTCACTGTGTACAAGTATTTTGCTATGCAATCACTGCTGTGGAGTGGACTGGTTACACACAACCTGTAAATAGTGCAGACCCTGATGAGACAGCTCCTGCAGGAGCTGTCTCATCTGGGTCTTCACTATTCACAGGTAGGTATATTGACGTGAATAGCAAGCGAAGGGTTAAATGGAATGATATATAGCTACGATGGTACAGTTTCTTTCATGACCAAAGCTTTCTGTATGCATGTGCTATTAAAATTTATAACAGTTAATCTAAGTAATATTCATGATGCCATTGAATGCTCATGGAGTAAAGGGTTAATCATGCAAAATATAACTATAGGTCTAGTTTTTTTGTTAAATTAATATTTACAGGGATAACAAGCAAAACAAAAACATGATTTGGAAGCGTGTTGCCGAATGATTTGGAAAGCAGACAACAGTGGCCGGTACTCCAGAAAAAAAATGAGAAAAAGTGGCTGAATATGGTAGCCAAGCACCGTCTACTTTATGCAGATTTTCAAAAAGAAATCCTTTGGGTAATTTCTGAATGTAACCTTACCTATACCTAGACATGTCACCCCTCAAACTGTGCAGCTTCATGAGATACACATGCATGCGAAATATCAAGTCTCTATCTCTACTGGTTCAAAAGTTATGGCCAATGTTAAAGTCGGTGATTTGAACATTATATTTGACCTCTGATCTTGAAGGATGTCCTTGACATGTCACCCTCAAAATGTGCGGCTTTATGAGATACATATGCACGCTAAATATCAAGTCTCTATCTGTACAGGCTCAAAAGTTATGACCAATGTTAAAGGTGGTGACAAACAAACAGACGGGGCAAAAATACCCCCCCCCACCCCACCCCCTGATGTGGTTATTTTATGGGCTCTGAATTAAATTTATTTTTTCAAAGTTAGCATCCTAATCATAGCAATGCGTGGGAATTCATGCATAACTTACTTTATTTGAGTATATACACGCTAGTACTGATCAATTGATAACACGTGACTTTCCACACCGGTTCGGGATAAACGTGCAACACGGGCTGTTTTGATTGGTTACATTCATTCATTCATTAATTGATAAACTTACATAGTCTCATAGTTTATTAAGTTCACTACCGTGAAATAATGCTGATACAAATGTCTGATACTCTCTATATTTCATTAGCAAGTATCCGACCTGTGAATACAGACTTTAGCGAAAAAGTTTAATTGAGAATTAATAAATTAACCATACTTTAAACCAATTCTCTAAACCATAGTAATCTACCATTCATGTTACCGTAACTCTTCTGTAAATCCATGTTTTTGCTTGTGTATGTTTATGTGATCTTGCTATAAGCATACAAATGTATGTTTTACGCAATAAAGAATTGAATTTAATATTATATCACTAGCAAACAGAGCCGTAGTAAGGAAACTCTTTTCTGTGACTCTTTGAGTTTTTTGGGTTGTTTTCGGTGGGTTTTTTTAAGTTTAGATTAATCTTGGTCTGAACTAGTTTCACAGTCCCTTAATTACATTCTTTGACGGCGAAGCTCATTTGTGTATATCATATTAACCAGTTCAGTTCGTGACTAATGTCCCTTTGCAAACAATATAGACACAGATGAGAGGGATCCTGGAAGGACCTCCTCATCGGAGTCTGCACTAGTTAACTTATTCCTCCATAGGCTATTTTCAGACCCAATCCCGTTGAATAAATTTATCGAAAAGGAGCATTTACTAGAGAAAAGGAAAAGTTTAGAAATGTGTAGTTTTGAAATCATTGACAATTTGTGATAAATAGAGAATTTGTTCCTATAGGAGCAAATGCTCTATTTATCACAATGGTTTCAATAGGTGACTTTTGCAGAGGCGTCAAAAGGCGTCAATATGAGGGAATGTGTTAACATATTACATCTTTTTAAAACAAATCGCTGAATATTCACAGTAAGCTCGATCTGTTTGAATTTGGAATAGTTTTGTTTTCTTTATCCCATCTTACAATTCGACAACGGATGGGAGATAATATTGTCATGTGTCATTCGATTGTTTGGGGGAGTTACCTCCCTTCTAATTTTTCTGTTGTACTCGTACGTTGCACTTAACCATTTACCTCATAAATATTCATGGGAGGGAAAATGGCAAATTATGAATTGTGTTTACATGTAGCTGAACTTTTATAATTGTACATGAACATGCAAATTTTTGGTTTCGGAAATAGTAGAGTGGGATCTATATAATTCCATAAGCAAACAGGAAAGACCTTTGGCTCAAAGCTGACCAATCAAAAGCTTGAGAACTCAAATCTGACCAATCAAAAGCTTGAGAACGAACTCAGACTCAACTAAAAAGTTTTATAAGCATGGACCCTGGTCTTGGTGTACGTGTATTCTGTTTGCAAAGGCGTTAAAAGGGATGTCTATGAGAAAAATTTATATTTACTTCTGTGTTACAGTTCACTTCATTTGATGTGCCATTGAGTATCTAGAACACGTCTATTCTATACCGATTTAACCCTTTCCTTTATGTAATCGCTTTTTCACGCATTTGCAAACAGAGTAGACTCAGATCACATGACTCCTACATGTCTGATCAGGTCTGCTCTATTTGCTAATGGAATTTCAAAGGTCTGTGTGTGTTTTAATTCTTAAAATGGCTACAATGTTCTACCGTCCACATTTCATTATAACCAATGTCTTTGTCCATGAATATTCAGTAGGAATTGAAATTTGGAATAAATACAGAACAGGGAAAGGGATTAACTCTTTTGCTGCTAAAATTTGTCGTCTGCAAACTTTGTCGTCTGCTACAACTTTCATTTTTTTTCTTTTTTTTTCTTTTTGTTTCATAAAATACATGTAGTAACATTAACAAACGTTTTGGAGCCTAATGAGACGCAGAGTTACTCGGCGTCTCATCTGGATCCAAACTGTTTGCATATGTAATGTCAGATATCACATTGGCAGCGAAAGAGTTGAGCTTCTTATATTTTTGTTACTGAGAATGATTTAAACTTATTTTTGGAAATGCGGGTCACGTAATACGATAGAAAATACCTTTATACAACTAGCAATTTCTCACCATGTTTCGTAATTAACAGTCCATAACGGAATGTCTTTATCACCATGATGTATACAATTAAACTTTACAGTGTCACTAAATTCCTTTGCAAACAGTGTAGACCCAGATGAGAGTGCTTCTAGAGGAGCCCTCTCATCAGGGTCTCCACTGTTTGTCATGTTACACTTTTATTTAGAAAACATCCCTAAATATTCACTATAAGCTAATCCTGTTTGAAATTTGGAACAGTCCATTTGAAAAATCAGCGTTATAAGGGTTAATGTTACTCTATACCAAATACGGCGAATACACAGATGAAATTTGAACCTTTAGCACGCTACTGGATGATCCATGATCACCTCTGCAAACAGTGTAGATCCTGATGGGACGCAGAGTAACTCTGTGACTGCAAACGGTGTAGATCCTGATGTGACGCAGGATAACTCTGTGACTGCAAACGGTGTAGATCCTGATGGGACGCAGAGTAACTCTGTGACTGCAAACGGTGTAGATCCTGATGTGACGCAGGATAACTCTGTGACTGCAAACGGTGTAGATCCTGATGGGACGCAGAGTAACTCTGTGACTGCAAACGGTGTAGATCCTGATGTGACGCAGGATAACTCTGTGACTGCAAACGGTGTAGATCCTAATGGGACGCAGAGTAACTCTG
Source organism: Azorinus chamasolen (assembly GCA_963576725.1). Classification (NCBI taxonomy): domain Eukaryota; kingdom Metazoa; phylum Mollusca; class Bivalvia; order Cardiida; family Solecurtidae; genus Azorinus; species Azorinus chamasolen. The sequence goes on from OY755243.1 coordinate 71,638,204, forward strand.
TGACTTCAAACAGTTTAGATCCTGATGTGACGCAGGATAACTCTGCGCCTCACCAGAATCCAAACTGTTTGACATTTTATACAGTAATCCATCTAACGATTCTAGCTTAACACCGGATGAAAGTAATGCAGAAAGCTCCCACTGGAACTTTCTACATTACTTTGTACTGTATTAAGCAACCATCTGCTTTTAAAAACATCAAATACTATTCATTAAGCGGTCGCTTAAGAGGTGTTCTGTTGTTAATATCTTTAAAATCTTAAATGTTCTGTACATGAAATGTCACTTGGCCTACTAAGGGTAATGTTGCGTCACGTGATACTGATGTTATCGTTGTCTAACATTACGACATTTCGCCAATTATAATTCGCAATATAGAAATAACACCTTGTAAACGGTTTTAAATTATATATCACGCAGGGGAGTTCCCAATGCAATCCTTTACTTGGCAAATATTTATTCATGGCTCCATCCATTATAAATATTAATGAGTTTAATGATTGTAATCCATGTATAAAAAATAAAATAGAAATACATGGAAAAAGTTGTTTCCATAGCAACCAACACATAATCTGTAACATATAGACACACATAGAGCAGACACTGATCAGGCGGCTACTGACGGACAGAAGTCGTGAGTTTTGGGGTCAACTCTGTTTGCAAGGGCGTCAAAATGTATCATTTACGAGTTAAACTCAATATAAAAAAGTGAAACATAAATTCTGTTGGGACTTCAAGAAAATAAAAGTATAAGACTGTCCTTAACCTTACAGTGCGGGGCACGAGTCACTAATGTCATTTGCAAACAGTGTAGACCCAGATGAGAGGGCTCCTGGAGGAGCCCTCTCATCAGGGTCTGCACTGTTTGTAATGTTACAATTTTCTTTAAAAAAATCCCTAAATATTCACCATAAGCTTGGCCTGTTTGAATTTTGGAACAGTCCATTTGAATATTCACCTGATCAGGATATGTTTTCAATACCGTTCACTAAAAGGTATTTATAAACATGAAGATGCGTTTCATTAATTTTTGCAAACATAATTAACATATTTGTTATAAAACTTGAACGAAATTACTTGATCGGATTTCAAGATGGGAATACATCCGGGTTGACGTTTGAGGAAGCTGCGGCAAATGCACAAAATCATATATACTTAACATATGTACTTAACATATATACTTAACCACAAAGGAAAAAATGTAATACCACGATTCTATTTATTTATAATGTAATTATGCTTGACTCAACCCTATACGTCATATAGACGCCCATTCACGCCTTTGCCAAAAAAGGAGACCGAGATCAGCGTCTGAACAGAGTCTGCTCTGTTTGTTTATGAAATAATATAGATCTGATTCTAAAGTTTCTGACAAAGCCAAAATTCAGCTAATAAATATTCATGATGTCAGTATGTTTTACATGAATAATGAGGAAAATGCTTAAAAGACAGACTATGGGAGAAAACATGCACATTATCAAACCCATTAAATACCAAGGTTGTTGTGCATGTATACAGTGGAACCTCGCTATCTCACACTCGGATAACTCGACTTCGATATAACTCGAGTTAAAAAGTCGGTCACATCCAGCATTTGTAATAAAAATTGTTAAAAAAATCACCACTGCACATTTATATAAAGACATGCCACAGCATGATGCAGGTTGCAAGTAATGATGAAAGCTCCTACAGGAGCTTTCAGCATTACTTGCGACCTGCATTTAGCTGTCACGCCGAGAATGTTTCAAAGTAAGAAATAGGCTGACTCGAACTCCCGTTATCTCGGAGAAGTTTGTATGATCTCTTGAAGTTCGAGATATCGGGGTTCCACTGTATATGTACTGGTCTAACTCACCTGTGAATGCTTTAGAACTTACAATGTAAGATCTTCAAAAGGAATGGTATACACTAAACGCATGTACTTAAATATATTATTAGGGGTTGATACTAATACTTATTTTTGGAGCGGTTTTACTGTAGTTGGATATTTTAGCCAGGACAGAAACTGTGGAATCAGATTTATAAACATGTAACTCCATAAGAAAACAGTGTAGACCCTGATCAGGCCACTCCTACAAAAAGTCGTCTGATCTTGGTTTACTCTGTTTGCAAAGTACGTCAAAGGGCATAGAATTCAGGTTTCAGGGGTTGTACTGTAATAGATATTCATGAGGTTGTTCTTTCTTATATGAATATTCATCAGGAAAAGGTGGCGGGGTGGTGGTCAAGTGTGTAGTCATTAATTTCCAAACTACGCCTTATAGAATGTATTGTAATAGCACTTGAATTTGACTACCACTTTCTCTCTCAATAATGCTCTAAAAATGGATTGGTTCCCAGCTTCAAACGAAAAGGTAGAACCTGTGGCACATAAAAATGTATGTTTTAGAATCTTCTCAAGTTTTACGTATGAAATTCAAAACCTTGATCAATGTATGACAGGTGGGCAGCTGTTGTCAGCTAACTATACTGCAGACCCTCATCATAAGGCACACCTGGAAACATGGAGGCTTATCTGAGTCCACATCGTTTTGCACAACTCCAAATTCTGTCTATAAGTTATCCCTTTCCCTCATACTGACGACTTTTGACGACTCTCTAAAAGTCACTTTGTGAAACCATTGTGATAAATAGAGCATTTGCTCCTATAGGAGCAAATGCTCTATTTATCACAATGGTTTCAAACTACAAAAAATCTAAAAAATTCCATTTCTCTGGTTAATGCTCCTTTTCGGTAGATTTATTCAAAGAGGTTGCATCTTAAAATAGCCTATGACGTAATGGGATAAGGAGTACATGGACACCTGTAAAGAGTACATGCAAACCGTTAAAAAGTATAGATCACGCCGTGACATATTTGCTCAAAGAGGTCATGAGTTTAACCCTTTCAACGCTAAATGGCCAAAGTGGAACGGTCCATCATTATTTAAACATAGAATCCATTCAGTATGAAAGGGTATACTATTCGAGAGGATTCTTAATGGCAAACAGTGCAGGTCCTTATCAGAGAGCTCTCCCTCTATGAGCCCTTGTGTCTGGGTCTACACTGTTTGCAAATGCCAGTACACTCGTTTCCGCATTTAAAGAGTTAACACCATTGTCTTGCCAATCGCGACCGCAAACAACTTGGATCCAGATGAGACGCCGAGTAACTCGGCGTCTCATCAGGGTCCAAGCTGTTTGACGCTCAATCAGCAGTTTCTCAAAAGCTGGTTCGATTTGGAAGTAGTCGGAACTAATTTTGAGCAAACATTGTTTTTTCACAGCTGAGAACGTGTAAAAATCGTTATATGGGCAAATATTGACTGATAATAGTTTGGTCATGGACGTATTCAGTAGCTTAATGCGAAAAGTGTAACCTATTTGAAATGTGTAGGTGTAATTACATGATAGCCTAGAATAAAATTGTCAATTAACCATTTGAAATAAAATCACCGTGGAGTATAATAAAGTGTCATGAATACGGCCATTCAAAAAGCAGCCTATTTCTGGATTATTAACCCTTCGTTTGCTATTCACGTCAATATACCTACCTGTAAATAGTGAAGACCCAGATGAGACAGCTCCTGCAGGAACTGTCTCATCAGGGTCTGCACTATTTACAAGTTGATTGTGCAACCAGTGCACTCCACAGCAGTGATTGCACAGCGAAATACTTGTACACAGTGAAGATACACGTGTATGTAATTATACAACAGGGCGTGGGTAAAGAAGGAGAAATGTATTTTAAAAATTCAGCAAGAGAAGGGTTAAAATAGGTGGTAGCTTAAAGCATGACAAAAAGTACGCAAAAGGCTCCTATACGAGCTAACTGTATTACCTTTGCCCGGCATTAAGCAACCACCTACATAAATTTCACTTTGTACTAAAGCAGTCGAATTCTTGATTTTTAAAACAGGTGGTAGTTTAATGCAGGTCAAAAGTAATACAGAAAGCTCCCGTAGGCGCTTTCTGTATTACGTTTGTCCTGCATTAAACAACCACCTGCTTTGACAGACTCCCATGTTAATAAATTATGGTCACATTAGCGAGACTCTACAGTATTACAGCGATCTTCTTCAACTCTTACTCCATGAATATTCATGTCATAAATAATGATGTCATGAATATTAATTAGATTATTTTTTATAATAGCACAGGGACACAGGATTTTTTGACAATGGCAGAAACTGTAGAATCATAAGCAACACAGAGCAGACCCAGATCAGACGGCTCCTGTAAGAGCCGTCTGATCTGGGTCTACTCTGTTTGCAAAAGTGATTCTAAAAATATATCTGTCCAATTTCTGGTCTGCATTTTTCTTTCTATTATTTCGTATTAGCTTTAGACTACATAAGCAGCTTGGATATAAGCCCTATACTCAATAAATACGCATTCCTATGTCTTGGCAAACAGAGTAGATCCAGATCAGACGGTTCCTATAGGTGTCATCTGATCAGGGTCTGCTCTGTTTTCTTATGATATAATATAGATATGATTTTACAGTTTCTGCCATGGGCAAACATTTCTGTGTTCATGGACCATTATAAAAATTAATCGGAGTAATATTTACGATGTCATTATTTCTTACATGAATATTCATGTAGTAAAGAGTCACCGTTTTGGCATCTGATCTGTGCCCAATATGTGGCAACTGCCAGTCAGGTAAGGAAGGTTAGAAAAGGTCGTTGACACGGGGTCAAAGGACACCGGGGCACCAATCAATCACCACCGGAGATATTATCATAATCTACATGGTTAGTTCTACCTCAGTGGTTTCAGTAGTTTTATGCTAATGTTACAGAAGGTGTAGACCCTAATCAGACACTGTCCAACAGCATGGTGATTGTTCTAGGATTAAATTACAGTAGAACCTGTCTTAAGCGACTTTGAGTTGACCGAACGTAGAAATCTTAAAAAGCATGTGGTTGCTTAATGCAGGATAAAAAGAGTTCTGCATTACTTTTGACCTGCATTAAGCTACACCTGCCCTACCGACCATTAATTAGATTTTTATGGTAGCTTAAGACATGTTCTATTTTACATGTAAGAAATAATGACATCATGAATATTTACAAGCTGAATTTTCAAGGCAATTATTTGCTCTGACAAAAATTGTATAATCGGATCTATATCACACTACAAGCAAGCAGAGCAGACCCTGATAGGAGCCTATAGAAGCCGTCTGATCTGGGTCTACTTTGTTTGCAAATGCGTGAAGTTGCGTGTATACAATCAATTCAAAGTCGGTCAAGACATGTTCTACTGTATTTGTATACATGTTTTCAACAGGGAAATGGTTAACCCATTCCCTCATAGGCTATTTTTAGATACAACCTCTTTGAGTAAACCTACCGAAAAGGAGCATTAACTAGAGAAAAGGAATATTTTAGAATTTTGTAGATTGAAACCATTATCACAATGGTTTCACAAAGTGACTTTTACAGAGTCGTCAAAAGTCGTTAATATGAAGGAAATGGTTAATGGGTGGTTTGACCATTACAGCAACTCGATATCTGTGTTTCTACAGGAAATACACGAACTAAAATGCCTGTAATTTTGAAGAACCCGCTAATTTTCGAAATCTAAACTGTCATTATCTTTTTCGCCGACAAAGGAAAATATATGATCAGACACTTCCCTCGATGCAGACAGTTTGGATCCAGATGTGACGCCGAGTAACACGATGTCCCATCAGGATCCAGACTGTCTGTTAGTGCAATTATTTTATTTTAAACAAACAATTAAAACAAGTCAAATATAACATTGAAACAGACGACAAAGTTTGCAGACGACACACCTTGGCAGAGAAAGAGTTAAACTAAGTTTGTGTTGGTTCGCGTGACTTGATGATGAAGAGTTTACTTTCGTTTTCTGCGTCATACGTGTATCAAAATATTTGGAAATATGGTCATGATATTGTGACTAGGCTTCCTACTATGTACAGCACAACGCATTTCGTTGGGCACAATAAAACGCAGAGTAGATAGAGAGACAGAGGGGAGAGACAGGGAGAGAGAAACAGAGAGACAGATAGACAGACAGACAGACAGAGGGGATATTTTGTGTCACATTCCTGGTATCTCCAACTTTAACCCATTCCCTCTTATTGACGCCTTTTGACGCCTCTGTAAAGTTTTTGAAACTATTGTGATAACTAGAGCATTTCAGCGCTTTTGAACGCACATATCTTGTGTGAAAAGAGCGCTATATAAATGTGGTATAATAAAAATAAAAATAATTTGCTCCATAGGTGCAAATGCTCTAATTATCACAATGGTTAAAAAACTAAATACATGTAGTTCTTTTTTCTAATTAATGCTCCTTTTCGATAGATTTATTCAATGAGGTTGGGTCTGAATTAGATTATGAAGGACTGTGTTAAATTTAGTATAAATATCGCTCTTGGAGACCGGTGGCAGCTTAATGCAGGGAGAAAGTCGTGCAGAAAGCTCCTCTAGGAGCTTTTCTGCACGACTTTCACCCTGCAATAAGCAGCTACCCGCCTAAAACTATCTAAAATTCTTCTTTATTAGAATTCCGGTGTAGAGGGGATTTACTGTATACGCATTTTAATAGGGTGGATTTGGTAATGGCATTATGAACAAGAGAAGTTTTGATCATGGCAGAACCTAAACTGTATAATCAGATATACAGTAAAACCTCTCTGTAACGGCCACTGAATTACATCAAGTATTTTGTGTTAAAGGCAGGTGGTAAGGTGAAAGTAAAACAGAACGCTCCTATCGGAGCGTTCTGTTTTACTTTCATCTTGCTTGAAGCTGCCACCAGCCATAAATACCAACTAATTAACACAATTTAGTGGCCGTTATAGAGAGGTTTTACTGTACATTGTGTTATAAGCAAATATAACAGGCATTGATCAGATGGCTCCTTACAGGCTGGGTCTGCTCTGTTTGCAAAGGCGTCAAAATGTGCCTATAAAGTAAAGACAAAGGTGAGCATTTGCAAACAAAGTAGACTCAGACCAGACAGCAGCTGTAGGCGTTTACTGATCTGAACATGCTTTACTACTTTATATAGAAATAGTACAGATCGGATTCCCACAGTTTCTGTCATGACTAAACATGATGTTATTATTTCTTACATGATATATCCAGCAGGTAAACCCAGAGTTTCGTATATGTCATACAAACCGGGCAAATCAACTTTAAAGAACCACCTGGCTGTCGTCGTTTGCTGGCAGCTTGGATCCACATCAGAGGTCGAGTAACTCGACGTCTCATCAGGATACAAACTGTTTGACACTCGGCTAGTAGGCGTTTTTCTCAAAGGCTTGAACAAATAGTAAGTTACAGTAAAACCTCTCTATAACGGCCACTAAATTACATAAAGTATTATGTGTTTAAGGCAGGAGGCTGCTTAAAGCAAGGTGAAAGTAAAACAGAACGCTCGTATAGGAGCGTTCTGTTTTACTTTCACCTTGCTTTAAGCGGCCATATGCCCTAAATACCAAATAATTAACACAATGTAGTGACCGTTATTGAGAGGTTTTACTGTAGTAAAAATTTGCTAAATATCAGAGATTGAACAGAAAAAAAACTATTTTCAGCAGATATGGCTCATTTCTATAGCGGTCGATATGTGCATGGCCGTAAATCCACGGGACCGCTATAGAGAAAGTATTCCCCTAGCCCCCTTTTTATCACTTTTTTGATCGAGCAACCGTGACCAAATGATCCGCTTTCGTCCCACCCCGGCGTTTTCACACACCTTTTGCCACGACAGAGGATTTATACAATAACCCCCGTCCTAATTTTTAAAAAGGGTTGAGCAGATCGTAAATGGGCTCGTGACCATCTCTTTTAAAGTGCCACTATATATAGAGTGCAAATAATACCCATGCCGTGTCAGTAGCTAGATCAGTTTAACCCATACCCGGCTGTGAAAAAATAGTCCGCTCAATTTTAGACCTGGGACTACTATGACTACTTCCAGTTTGATCCAGCTTTTGAGAAACTATCGACCAAGTGTCAAACAGCTTGGATCCTGATGAGACGCCGAGTAACTCGGCGTCTCATCTGGATCCAAGCTGTTTGCAAATACGAGCCAGGTCGCGGATAGCGGGATAAGGGATAAGAATAAGGGCAAATACCGAAAGGCCGTCACGCATTGACGAGCTTTCTCAAAGGAAGCTCATCTCGTGACGTATCGTAATTTTCTATTCAACACAGTACATACAAATCCATACATTTCGTCTACCTCGTAACGACAGAAGGATCGGTAGTATTTATCGCTGAGAATATCTCAATATGGATTATGTCTTGTAGTTTTGGGATACCTCTTGCCAGGTAAATAAATATTTTCTGCATTAGATCGATTTGTTTTTTGTGAAATTAAAATAAAGAAAATTTAAAGCTGACAATTAGCACGAATACGGTGCATGTGTGTGCGTAAAGGTTTATTGTTAAATTTGACAAGTGTTGACTAGGAGTAGAAAATGGGTGGGGATTGATCGGTCGTGCTATAGTTGTAGTGGTAATTAAACCACACTCGGACCATATTTATTTCACTGTATAGCTTCATTAGATCGATTTGTTGTAACTATTTCGCTGCCAAATGTTGTCTCTTGCAATTTTTGTAGTCTACTACCAAAAATGTGATCTTTTATTTTTCTTTCAAAAACAGTCACAATAACAAACAGTTAGGATTCTGATGAGATGCCGAGTTACGCCGAGTTACTCGGCGTCTCATCTCTGGATCCCAACAGTCTGCATAGTTAATCACAGATGCGACCTTGGCAGAGAAGTAGTTTAGTGAAATTGAAATACAGAGTCTGAGAGAGAGGTTTCCAAGTCAGAATTGAGCAAAAACTGAAAATACATGATGATCCTTTGAAGTTTGGTTAATTTTTGGGACGAGGGAAGAGGGTCTTATAGTAATATAGGTAAGATGTTCTTTGAAGTTAGTTTATACCCTTTTCTATAGGAGCCGTCTGATCTGTGTTTACTCTGTTTGCAAATGTGTGAAAAAAGCGTTTATATGAAGGAAAGTGTTCTCTACTGGATATACAGTAAAACCTCTCTATAACAGCCACTAAATTGTATTAATTAGTTGGTATTTAGGACAGGTGATTGCTTAAAGCAAGATGAAAGTAAAACAGAACGCTCCTATAGGAGCGTTCTGTTTTACTTTCACCTTGCTTTAAGCAGCAACCTGCCTTTAACAAAAATACTTGATGTAATTTAGTGGTCGTTATAGAGAGATTTTACTGTATACACATATTTAGGCACTTGCAAACACAGTAGAACCAGATCAAGGTCGGCTGTGTCTGGATATGGAATTAAATACATGTGTAGATCGGATTTTACAAGTTCTACTATGGCCAAAATAGTCTGTATTCATACACCATTTACAAAAGTTGTCAAATTAATATTCATAATCGTTAATTCTTACATGAATATTCATTAGACAAAGAATGAAGCCGACGACAATTTGCTCAGCTTGATGTCGGTTACGATGACAATCCCTGTGAGAAAACGGACGTTGTTTTAGGATTGAGAAACACGATATACGTACTGTATCCTCCTTAACCCCTTCCCCTCTTCTATGTTTATTCCAATAACTATGTATACCGACTATTCATGGAGAAAATAGTTATAATGAAATATGGAACATTGTAACCATTTTAGAAATTTAAAGAAACAGATCTGTCAAATTTCATGGCATTAGCAAACAGAGCAGACCCTGATCAGACGTCTCTTACAGTAGCCGTCTGATCTGGGTCTTCTCTGTTTGCAAATGCGTGAAATCACGTTTATATGAAGGTAGGGGTTAATAAACGCCCTACTCAAAGAAACACCCCTTACTTTGGGATGGAAGGTGGGGGAGGCTCTTTCGATCAATACCATAACTAAATCCCTATATAGTAGCCATTGAATATAGAAATACAGGTTTTTTAAATACAGGTGGTAGCTTAATGCAGGCTGAACGCAACACAGAAAGCTCCCCAGTGAGTTCTCTGCATTACTGTCATTATGTATGAAGCATACACTTGTGTACATCATACAAGAAGCTCCTTTGAAAAATGTCCTATAGGAGCCGTCTGACCACGGTCTGCTTTAGTCATAATATAGATCTAATTCTACTGATTCAGCCTGAGCTAAACTGTTCTGTGTCCTATATGAATATTCATGAAGTAATTGGTTAACCAACGCCAGGATTTTGACGGACGAAAATGTTTTGACCAAACTTGTTATATTCTCTATATATCCTACATTACGGTTTCCTATCATTCCTATCAGTTCATGCTCCCCGTTGACCCGCACTCAAACTATCAAGCAATACTCATATGTAGCCATTTACTTCATGTATATTGATGTAAGAAATAATGACGTCATGAATAATAATTAGATGTATTTTTATATGTATAGTAAAACCTCTCTACAACGGCCATTAAATTGTTTTAATTAGTTGGTATATTAGGGCAGGTGGTTGCTAAAAGCAAGGTGAAAGTAAAACAGAACGCTCCTATAGGAGCGTTCTGTTTTACTCCCACCTTGCTTTAAGCAACCAGCTGTCTTTAACACAAAATACTTGATGTAATTTAGTGGCCGTTATAGAGAAGTTTTAATGTACTGATATAAAAACAGAAAATATTTGCCATGGCAAACTCTGTATTATTCCATAAGCAAATAGAGCAGACCCTGATCAGACGACTTGCATAGGAACTGTCTGTTCTGGGCCTACCCTGTTTACAAATGCATTAAACGGCTTATTTATGGTGTAACGGGGCTAACCCCTTTCACCAATTGATAACCTCATCTTCAAATTTGTCGTCTGCTACCTTGTCAAAGTACATTTCTTGTATATATTTGCTTACGAATTGCGTCTGGTTGTCAAACAGTCTGCATTCTGATGATACATCGAGTTACTTGGTGTCTTTTCTTGATCCAAACTGTCTGCATAGGAAATCAAAGATTCGTCACTAGCGAGTAAATAGTCAAGGTATGTTATCTTTAAAGTTATCTAAGCTTCAATCGCAGTTGAAACGAAAACATTCAGTTGACTGACATACATTCCATGTCGCAATTTATCTTTAACCCATTCACTCATAGGCCATTGTTAGATCCAATCTCTTTGAATAAATCTATTGGAAAAGAGCATTTATTACAAAACAAGGAAATTTTATTTGAGAATTGTGAAGTTTTGAAACCATTATGATAAATAGAGCATTCGCTCCAAAGGACCAAATGCTCTATTTATCACAATGGTTTCAAAATGAAAACAGAAGCGTCACTATGGGGAGATGTGTTAAGTAAAGGTTTGAAGCGACCTGTGGATAAACAAGGGCGTGTTCAATTCGATGACTTCCATGGGCGAATCTATGACCACATTTAAAAACAGTTTGGATGCAGATCAGACACTGGGAAACTCGGCGTGTCATAAGGCTCTGTTTGACAAACTGTTTGACACTGCGGCAATCAGGAAGAAAATTTCAAAACTGCAGACGACAATACATGGCAGCAGACGACAAATTGTGACAGCGAGAGCTTTTAACCCTTTCCTCCATAGGCTATTTTTAGACCCAACCTCTTTGAATGTATCTACCAAAAAGGAGCATTAACTAGAGGAAAGGAAAATATTATAATTTTGTAGTTTGAAACCATTGTGATAAATAGAGCATTTGCTCCTATAGGAGCAAATGCTCTATTTATCACAATGGTTTCAATAAGTAACTATTACAGAGACGTAGAAAGACGTATTTATGGAGGAAAGGGTTAAATGGATGAATGAATAGTCGCTTAGGAGACGTTAATCAATTTTTACACCATTACAATGCAAATGGTGAAGAAAACCGTTAGCTCAATTTAACCCTTTCACCGCCCGCAGTCGCATAAATGCACCACGACAAATAGTGCAGTCCCAGATCAGACGCCGCCTTTTCAAGACGGCGTCTGATCAGGGACTTCACTATTTGTCTCAATCTCTATTTCTATATATGTGCTTAAGCCTTTATTTCTTTGAAATTTGTATTTTATAATATTTATCTCATTTCCTTATTTTACTGAATGATTTAACAAACTTGGATTGCAGACGACAATTAGAAATTTGGCGCCGAAAGCGTTAGCTAGATTCATTATTATCTAAACTCTTTGTGTCCAGAACAACAGATAAATGTGCGTACTCGGACACTAAAATCGTCATTTCTCCACCAAACCCTATGTCGTAACCACTCTATAGAATCGTCACATCGAGATAGGGTTTGGTGGAGAAATAAAGGGGTTATTCTTGAAAATGTTTTAATTTACCTATCTTATCTGGACCTCTGTAATAACTGTCAGTGAATACCGTCTATTTCTCACATTTAATGTCTTTGCAAACCGAGTAGACACAGAACAGACGGTTCCTGTAGGAGCCGTCTGTTTAGGGGTTGTTCTGTTTGCTAAATAGAATTATATAGATTCTATTTTTTTTATGTCATGGTCAAATGTTATTTTGTTCTTATGATATTATTAAACTACAGTAGAAACTGTCCTAAGCGGCCATTCATTTATTGAGCATAGGATACTGAAAAAAACAGGTGGTTGCTTAATGAAGGGAAAAAGTAATGCAGAAAGTTTCTTTATGAGCTCTATGTGTTAATTTTGACCTGAATTAAGCTACCACCTACCTTACATATCCATAATTAGACCTTTTTGATGGTTTCTATTGTAATTGATATTCATAATACATGTATATTATTTCTTACACGAATAGTTATGGAGTAATAGGTTAAAGAGTAAATATGGCAAATACATTCTTATAGTGTATGCTAGGGCAGAACAGTGTCATTGTTCTGCTATGAAAAAGTTGTTTGCTCAAATTCTTGTCTGCTGCTATATGTATAATGGCGTCTTTGCTTTTTTTAAACTTTACTCGTGAATATTCGTGTAAGAAATAATGACATCGGGAATACTATAGCATTTAAGTAAACAGAGAAGGCTCTGATCAGAATACCCACGCAGTAACTGTCTGGTCGTGGTCTACTCTGTTTGCAAATGCATAAAAGGCGGGGTTATCAATCTGTGTAAAATACTGAATAAACTGCAACACAAGTTTCAATTCCAGGCGTTTGGGGTGTGTCCAGAAAGTCTGGAAATCACAGTGAAGTCGTGATGAACGCCTATACTTTATCCTTCTCATGCTAATTGCGACCTGACAGGCATTTTAACCCATTCCTCCATGGGATATTTTTTAGATCCAACCATTTTGAATGAATCTACCCAAAAAGGAGCATTAACTAGAGAAAAGGAAACTTTTAGAATTTTGTAGTTTGAAACCATTGTGATAAATAGAGCATTTGCTCCTATAGGAGCAAATGCTCTATTTATCACAATGGGTGATTTTTACAGAGGCGTAGAAAGGCGTATTTATGGAGGAAAAGGTTAAACAATTGGGTTCCAAATGAAACCCGAGTAATCTGTAGAATCTGGTCTATATAATAAATCTCATCAACAAACAGAGCTGGCCCAGACCAGACGGCCCCTACTGGATCCTTCTGATCTGGGTCTGCTCTGTTTGCAAATGCGTGAAGCGGTGTCTGTATCAGTGATTTTTAGTTTTATACATGTAAAGTCTCACTAGTACGTCCACATAAATTATTAACTATATTCTCCATAAATATTTTGCTCAAAAGACAGCTTGTTCACCGTGATAAAATAGCTTAGTACATAATTTGATTGTACATGTAACGATGATGTATATATAAAAAAAAAATTCAACTACCATTCACGCAAGTTTAGCCGAGTGAAACCCCCTCATTAACTTCGCTGCCAATGTCGCATCTGTTATTACCTATGTAAGCAGATTGGATCCAGGTGAGACGCTGAGTAATTCTGCGTCATATCGGGGTCCAAACTGTTGGTTACTGTGGTAATGTTTGTTTTTGTTTTCGTAAAAAAGTGCAGAAAATTCAACAAACGAAAATTTGTAGCAGATGACAAATTTTGCAGACGACAATATTTGGCAGCGAAAAGGTTAAAGTATGTGAAAAGTAAAGTGACTATAGTACATTTGTGAATTCATAGAAAAGAAACAGGGCGTGTCCTTTCATAAATTTACCAAATGATAAACCAGGTGATGATGAATTAGTATACCGTAGTAAAGGTAAGAAGATAAAAAGATATCGCCCTGACGAATTATAATAAGCTAGTACATGTACGTTGCTTGGACACAGATCAAAAACTGAAAAAACTCGAAAACTGACCAGAACCAGACTTGTTTTATCTAATTTTTTTTGCTTCCGCGCATTGTTACCTGTCAACTTTTCGTTCGCTATTAATTTTCTTTTTATTTAACCCTTACAGTGCGGGACACGAGCCACTAATGTCCTTTGCAAACGGTGTAGACCCAGATGAGAGGGCTCCTAGAGGAGCCCTCTCATCAGAGTCTGCACTGTTTGTCATGTTACACCTGTCTTTCGAAAAACAATCCCTAAATATTCACTATAACATTGACCTGTTTGAATTTTGGAATAGTCCATTTAACAATTAAGCGTTGTAAGTGTTAAAGTTATCTTTTTTTCCCAAAAGTATAATCGGAATGTGCAACAGTTTGGATCTAAATGAAACGACGAGTTACTCGGCGTCTCATCTAGATCTAAATTGTATGCAGAGGTAATTAAGTATTCATCGAACAGAAACTGCACTTCCTTGAGCGCGAACAAATAATGAATATTTAATATATTGTACTTCACTTACTAATCACGAGATGACTGATATTTGCTAACAATTTGGATCCAGTTCAGATGCCGAGAAACTCGTATTCTGATCAGAAACTACAATGTTTGCCACTCAGCTCATTGTTTCAAAGTAAGCCATGTGGATATTACAGTTGAAGTTTTGCTTTTTTGAAAAAAAGAGAAACGTTTAAACACCAATAGATGGTTTTATCCCATTCCCTCATAGGCTATTTTTAGATCTAACCTCTTTGAATAAATGTACCGAAAAGGAGCATTAACTAGAGAAAAGGAAAATTTAAGAATTTTATAGTTTGAAACCATTGTGATAAATAGAGCATTTGCTCCTATAGGAGCAAATGCTCTATTTATCACAATGGTTTCAACAGGTGAATTTTACAAAGGCGTAGAAAGGCGTATCTATGGAGGAAAGGGTTAACAATTGGTCAGTAGTTTTTCCGATGCATGAACACATCGGGAGTACACATGTACATGTATGTCAACATTACCCTGTTTAACCATTTCCATGTTCTATATTTAGTCCAACTTTCAATACCTACTGAATATCCATGGACAAAATAGTTATAATGAAATATAGAAGATGGAACATTGTACAGAGACATTTTAGAAACTAAAGAAACAGATCTATCACATTCCATTAGCAAACAGAGCAGACCCTGATCAGACAGCTCCTATAGGAGCCGTCTGATCTGGGTCTACTCTGTTTGTAAATGCGTGAAAATGCGTTTATATGAGGGAAAGGGATGATAGTCTTAGTAGGATTTATTTTTGAACAGTGTTAGGGTTAATATGGGCGTTTTCGAACGGAGATGGGGATCGGCTGACTGATATGATTCACATTTTGAAGTTTCCCTTGTAAACTGTCAGATTGTTTGATTGTTCGTTTAACAACGATTTAGAAGCAATTATAAAATCATAGGGCATGTTGAAACAGAGAGATACGCCAAATACTATTATGAATGACATGTCGTTAATTCACAAACATGTACTCTGTTTGACATATAGTTGAACTTCGATATCTCGAACTTGGATAACTCGAACTTCGGTGTAACTTGAACAAAAAGTTCAGTCCTTTCAAAGTTTACAATACAAAATTGCTCTTAAATGTATCGCTACAGATATCTAGAAACACACGTGGCAGCTTAATACAGGTCTAAAGTAATGCTGAAAGCTCCTACAGGAACTTTCAGCATTACTTTAGACCTGCATTAAGCTGTGAACTCGAGAAATTGTTCAGACTAGACAGAGGATAACTCTAACTTCTGTTATCTCGGACTAATTTGTATAGTCCATTGAAGTTCGAGATATTCATGTTCAGCTGTATAGAATTTCTTTATTTCGTTTCAGTCTGTTCATCTCTCCACTCCATGTTTTCCTCTGTTAATATCTTACTATCTCACTTTCAACATCACACTATTGGTCTCTATGTCCGGCTTACTGATACTATTTTCTCCCTCGCCATATCAGCCCTTCTCATTGTCTCTACTCACATCTCTTCTCCACGTTTTTCCCCTGTCTGTCACCATTTTGCTGTCCCACTATCTACATATCACTGTTAGACTCTGTCTTACTTTTAATATTCACTATTCCTGTGTCTTATATCAAATCGTTTCCCCTAATCTTATTCCCTCCTCTCACAGCATCCCTCTCTTAACTCTTTCATTGTGGGGAAAGAGTCCCTTGTAGACTCAGATCACACCCCTATGATCAGATTCGTCACTATTTGTCATTCAAATTCCTCCAGCAAATATAAGTCCTTTATACTGATTGTCCTCTATAGTTTAACAATGATGAATTATTCCACTTTGAACACTAAGCATTCAAAGGTTACCATACAGTAGCACATACCCCATTCATTTATTGATCATAGGAGCATTAAAAAGCTGGTGCTAGCTTAATGCAGGACAAAAGTAGTACAGAAAGCTCCTGTAGGAGCTTTC
Source organism: Azorinus chamasolen (assembly GCA_963576725.1). Lineage (NCBI taxonomy): Eukaryota > Metazoa > Mollusca > Bivalvia > Cardiida > Solecurtidae > Azorinus > Azorinus chamasolen. The sequence continues at coordinate 71,654,824 of OY755243.1, forward strand.
TGCATTACTTTTGACATGCATTAAGCTGTCAGCTGCCTTATAGACCCATATTTAGACCTTTTTGATGACCGCTTAAGAGAGGTTCTTCTGTCTATTAAAATAGTTATAATACTTCTAATACCATCCTCTTACTCTGTTTGATCTGTCTAGTAATAAAAGACCGATGTCGAGGATAATACTGAGAGTAAGAGTGAAAATAATCCTTCTCATACTGAAAAAAATAATGTCTGCTTAATCTCTGATTTGTTGAAATTTTAACTGACTTCCGTTTCGATCAAACTATTGCGAACCTATTGACCGAATGTCAACTAGATTGGATCCTGATGAGACGCCGAGTTACTCGGCATCTCATCTGGATATAAGATGTATGCAAATCCCAGTCAAGGGGCACTCAGTATGAGAATGATTACGAAAAGACCATGGAGTACAAACGAATAAAGATAGATAGATGGAAATTCATATAGAAATACTTGTTACATAATTTTTATGTTCATCGTAAAGATTGCAAAAGCTATTAAGAAAAGATAAACTGCAACATGGATACACTATATACCTAACACTGGAATTAGATATTTTTATTTACATTTTGACTAGTTAATGGGTCAAATCGGTAATCCCAGTGAACACTAAATGCACCTCAGTGAATCAGCATCGATTATTGGGAGAAATAACCCCTTTTGTATATACATTTTACATGTATATAATTCAGAGGCCCAGATAAGATGCGTACATTAAAACATTTTCAAGAATAACTCCTTTATTTCTCCACCAAGCCCTCTGTTGCGACCACTCTTTAGAGTCGTGAGATCATACAGGAGTTCGTCAGATCATACAGGAGTTCAATAGGAGTCCAGTATGATTGTCCATGTGTTCGTGCATCGTGCATCGTATAGTCAATTTGATACCACTAAAACCTATGTATATTGTTGTGAAAATAAGTCTGTCTCAAGCCTCAAAATCTGATGTAGACGACACTTGATAGAAGACATTTATGATTTAACCCATTCCCTCATAGGCCATTTTTAGACCCAACATCTTTGAATCAATCTACCAAAATGGAACATTTACTAGAGAAAAGGAAAATGTTAGAATTATGCAGTTTTTGAAACCATTGTTATAAATAGAGTATTTGCTCCTATTGAGCAAATGCTCTATTTATCACGATGGTTTCAAGAAGTGACTTTTGTAGAGGCGTAGAAAGTCGTATTTATGGAGGAAAGGGTTAAGCTTGTCGAGTACCCGACGCCTCGCCTCTCATCATGGCGATGTGTATTGTTTAACCATGTACTCCATAAATACGCATTTTAAGCATTTGCAAACAGAGTAAGCCCAGAACAGACTGCATCTGTGTAGGAGCCGTCTAATCAGGATCTTTGCTCATGAGATAATATAGTAGATATGATTCTACAGTTTCTGCGGTGGTAAAAACCTCTTTTTAATTGTAGCATTATGAAAACCGAATTATTAAATTATTAATACATGTATTCAAACAGTCATTACTTATTACACGAATATTCATGGGGAAAGGGTTATAGAAAATCAACAACTCACTACTTTTCTATTTGAAGCAGACCCCCATTTGCCAGAAGACAAATTAATTATTAAGCAAACATTTAACCATTTGAATGCTTAAATTTAAAAGTGGAGCAATCCGTTTTGTTAGACTGTAGAGTGTATTACACATGTATGTAGTACACAGCTGGTACTTAAAATCTGACCTGATCCCAGTGTCCATTCAGAATGTCAGCAAAACACCTACTACAACATTTCGAACAGCAAACAGTGCAGAACCTAATCAGTGGGCTCACAAGAAGCCCCTCTGATATGGGTCTACACTGTTTGCAAATGTTGGAGAACTCGTGTCAAGCATGTAAGAGGTTAACTAATCTGCAAGCCCTGGTGAATCCTCATAAATACGAGACACTACACTTGTTAGGCTAACGAGCTATAAATGCTGAATCGGCGTCTGCCAAGTGGTTATGGCCGCGACTAGATTTGATATTGTGTTATAGTCCAGATAAGATGCATAACTTAAACAATTTTCAAGAATAACTTCTCTATTTCTTTACCAAACCCAATGTTGGGACCACTCTTTAGAATCGTCTTGAAAATACTATTCTAAAGAGTGGTCACAAGATAGGGTTTGGTGGAGAAATGATATTTTAGTATTTGAGTATACACCTTTTTCTGTAGCTCAGCATTACTCATTGAATATTCATATAATGTTATCATGAATATTAATAAGTTTAACTTTTATAATTACATATGAACACAGAAAAAAATGGCCATGGCAGAAATTGTAGTCTTATTTATATTATTTCAAAAGTAAACAGAGCATACCCTCATCAGACGGCTTCTAAAGCAGCCGTCTGAGCTGGGTCTACTCTGATTGCAAAGGCACATAAGGGCGTATTTTTACTTGATAGAAACGCCTTTTGACACCTTTGCAAACAGAGAAGCCCCTGTATACATGTACATATACATTACTAATTTTAGTCCAACTCATTTCGTAAAGATATGAACGAATTAATGAGTTTTAGTCGACAAAGCAGTGGGCAAGTGTTGTATAGTTGCTGGCAATATTGACCTACACCTCTGTAGAAATCGCGATGGTTGATCTGTGTCTACATTGTTTAACAAACGTCCGAATGTCCCAGTATCCACGACTAGACATGCCAACAAGAGTAATAGGAGGGTGTTAGAAGTGTTTGAAGTCCTTTGGTATATATGGTAACCAGAACAACAGATAAAGATGCGTACTCAAATACAAATACAGTGTTGACATGCGTACTAAAATACAAATACAGCGCTGTGACCACTACAGTAGAACCTGTCTTAACCCTTTCGGCGCCAAATTTTTAATTGTCGTCTGCAATCCAAGTTTGTTAAATCATTCAGTAAAATAAGGAAATGAGATAAATAAATACAAAATTCGAAGGAATAAAGCACATATATAGAAATAGAGATTGAGACAAATAGTGAAGTCCTTGATCAGACGCCGCCTTGAAAAGGCGACGTCTGATCTGGGACTGCACTATTTGTCGCGGTGCATTTATGCGACTGTGGCGGTGAAAGGGTTAAGCGAGCACTCATTAATTGAGCGTAGAAGTCTTAAACAGCAGGTGTTGCTTAATACAGGGCAAAAGTAATACAGAAAGCTTCTATAGGAGCTTTTTGCATTACTTTTGACTTGCATTAAGCTACCACCTTCTTTTAGGCCCATAATTAGACCTCTTTTTGACGGTCGCTTAAGATAGGTTCTACTGTACTTAGAATCTTCTCTTCGAGACGATTCTAAAGAGTGGCCACAACATATGGTTTGATGGAGAAATAAAGAAGTTATTCTTGAAAATGTTTTAATTTACGCATCTTTTCTTTACCTCTGGAATCTTTTTTCACGAAACAATTTGAATTCTGAATATTCAAAATGGAATGATTCGTCATTGTTTAACTATAGGGTACATTCAATACGAGACCAGAGTTAGATTTCCTTATTCAAAAGATACATATCACATGTAATTTACATGTACTAGTTTCTGTAAGGATTCTTGTGCGATTCGATTGGAAAGAGGACGTTTTTATATTCAGATTTTATTGAACAGGATTTGCGAAGGTACCGTTTTAGTTTTAGAGAAACGAACTGTGATAGAGCGTTGCTATATGTGAATTTTGACATTGCTTCGAGTTGGTCATCTGTTTTCGTGGGCGAATTGAATTTTCCGATACTGGACAGGTGCTATCAAATCGGATTCGTCACGCTTCATTGAACGACAGGTGTTCAGGCAGGGACCTTTAGCCTGTAACAATGGCGTCTATTGAAGATGTCAGTGGAATATTTGGAGATGCCGAGGAGTATGTAGAGTCTATAATGGGTTCACAGTCGGTTACATCAACAGAACCTTTGAATAGGAGCAATCGGAAAAGGCATTTGTCTCTACCGGAGTCAGCTGGATACACGTCAAAGAAAGTGAAAAGTGACGCGTCAACTGGTCGCGTTATAGCAACGGCACGTAGAGCTCTGTATGGGCACACGCCTACAAGAAAGGCAGGCGCGGACCGTGCACGGGGGGACGGGGACGATATGGTAGATGATAGCATCAGTGACAGAAATATGAATGCCATAATGCGGAAGTTGGACGCTATTTCATCCGAAGTAAAGTCTGTTAACGAGACTCTAGGTAAAAGGATTACGGACGAAGTTAAGGCTGTGAATGACTCTTTATCCGATAGACTCAGTCAGTTGGAGACTGAGCTTGAGAGGAAGCTATCCGACCGACTAGCCCAATTGTTGGACAGACGGGTCAACTCGGAAATGAAGCGGATGTATAAGGTTATTGACGAGAAGTTCGATACATTCCGTGCAGATATTACTTCGGAACTGGAAGAGATGACCGGCCGGGTCAATTCTTTGGCCGATACGGTTCAGACAGACAGTGGGAGCGAGGACAGATCGCTAAATATTGTCATTAGGAAGCTTCCGGCAAGTGTGGAAGAGGACATTCAAGCGAAGGTGAACTCTCTTATCAGTGATCAGCTTCAATTGCCAAATGTGTCTGTGAATACTGCTCACAGGATAGGAGCTGACAGGAACCGTGGTAGCCCAGGAGTCGTAATTGCTACTATGAGGAATAAGACCGATAAGTCAAGAGTCATGAAGGCAAAGAGCAAATTAAGGGCCTCTCAGCTATCGAATGTGTTCATTCACCATGACCAGTCGAAGGAGGAGCGAAAGACGACATTGAACTTGCATGCTATTGTTGATGCCATTAACTCTAGAGGAAGGGCATCAGTACGTGGTTCGCGGGTGTTTTGTGATCGTGGTAACTCCGGTAATGACAGTACAGCACAGAACGGCAGGTCAGAGCCAAATGTGAATAGGACAAGGTTCAGCGGTGGGTCAAATCGTAATGGTGTGGGAAATGGACAGTTCTCTGGGTTCGGTCGCGGAAGTCAGAGGGGCAATGGGTACCGTGGGAATGGGTTTAGAGGGGGGCCAAGACGGTAGGTAGTGGCAGGCTTTTGGAACATTAATGGATGGAGCATGAATAGGGATTCTGGAAATTTTGGTCTTCGAGAACTGTGTATAAATCATTTTGGTTTAGATCTTATTGGTTTGGCTGAGACACACCTTATTGGTAGTAATACTATAGATATTTCTAGTTTTAAGTGGTATGGTAATAATAGGAAAACTATGCATGTGAATGCCAGAACAGGATCAGGGGGTGTTGGGTTTTTAGTGAAAGATGATTTTAGTGATTATTTTGATATTGATGTAGCCGATGATTCATACGAAGGCATTCTGTGGTTGAGATTTACAGAAAAAGCGGGTAAAGGATGTTTTTATGCTTGTGTTTGTTACTTGCCTCCGTGTAATTCTTCGCGTCAGACTGATGTGCATAGCTTTTTTGATCAACTACTGGCGAGTATTTATAAGTACCAGGATGATGGTTTACTATATATTTGTGGCGACTTTAACAGTCGATGTGGTGATGAAAATGATTTTATTACAGGTGTCGACACGGTACCACACAGAGAGATTTTAGACCATACCAGTAATAGTTATGGCAATATTCTTATAGATTTTCTAATTAACAGTAACATGTGTATGCTGAATGGGAGAAATTGTATTAAGAATGATTTTACATCTGTTTCATCGAAAGGGTTTTCTGTTGTTGATTACTGTTTTGTTAGCCATGCTTCATTGCATTTGTTTGATAATTTTAAAGTTACTAGGGCTACAGAGCTTATCGCTGATGTTAGGTCAGAGGAAGCGTTATCTCTTTCCTCAGTTCCTGATCATTCTGTATTGTCATGGTCCTTTGATCTAGATTTTTATTCATGTACTGATTCAGATAAGAAGCAAGTTTTAGGATATAATGAAAAGTTTGATGTTTCGTCAATCCCGAAGTCTTTTCTCAATGACCAGGAAACTTTTAGGGAAGTGGCCTCTATTGTTGATAAATTAGAGACAGGTTATCGTTTACAAGAAGATGTTAATAATGCCTATCAATCTATGTGTGTTTTATTGAAGGGAGAAATGTATGATAAGTTAAATGTTAGAACTGTACCTCTTTTAAATGGCAGATCCAACAAGAGAAGGCGAATAGGTAAGCCGTGGTGGAATGAAAGTCTTACGGTTCTATGGAATGAAGTTTGTAGGTCTGAAAGCATATGGTTGAGATGCACGTCAAGATCAGAAAAGAATGCTCTTAGGTCTGTCTATATATCATGTAGGAAACTTTTTGATAGAAATGTACAGAAATATAAGCGTCTTTATTGGTTTGATTTCCAGAAGAAGTTGCTCAGTGATATGACAAATGATTCTAAAGAATTCTGGAAGACTATTGGTAGAGTTGGAATAGGACAGTGTGATAGAAAGCGAGGGGTGCCTATGGAAGTGGTTTTAAATGATGGCTCAGTTGTAAATGATGTAAACGCTGTTTTAAGTAAATGGAAGAACGACTTCAGTTCACTTTTTACAGTACCTGTTCAAGATGCAGATATTAATAACGATACTTCAGTATTTGCTCAGGAGATGGGAGCATGTGTCAATGAAAATATAACCATATGTGAAGTTCGAAAAGCAGTGCTACATGCCAAGAAAGGTAAAGCATGTGGAGTTGATAAAATTCCTGTTGATGTCTTGTGCAATGATCAGAGCGTTTATTTTTTGCACGCACTTTTTAATGTTTGTTTTGAACAGGGATATATACCTGAAGATTGGGGAAAGGGCGTCATTAACCCTATCCCGAAGTCAAGTACTACAGACCCTAGAGATCCTTTATCCTATAGAGGCATTACCTTAGCGAACTCCATGTATAAATTGTATTGTTTTATTTTGAATGATAGGCTTACACGGTGGGTTGAGAGTAATGATATTTTAGTTGATGAACAAAATGGTTTTCGTAAACATAGAAGTACCATTGATCACGTATCTACTTTAGCTAATATAATAGATTCCAGAAAGAAGTCGAGGTTGTCGACATTTTGTGCTTTTATTGATTTTAAGAAGGCATACGATTTTATAGATAGGAATATTTTATGGCAACGGTTAGAAAGCATAGGGGTAAGTGGACGTATGTTTCAGGCGTTAAAGTCTCTGTATTCTTCAGTTTCGTCATGTGTTCGTGTTAATGGACTTCACACAGACTGGTTCAGTGTTAATGCTGGATTGAGACAAGGCTGCTCGGCCTCGCCGATACTTTTCAATCTTTTTGTTAACGATCTAGCGTTAAGGCTTAAGGCATCTGGCAAGGGTATTGAAATTGGGGATGAACATATTTGTATTTTACTATATGCAGATGATATTGTACTGCTAGCAGAAACTGAATCAGACCTTCAGGTATTGCTTGATTCCCTAGCGGAATGGTGTGGTCTGAATAGAATGACTGTTAATGGAGATAAAAGTAATGTTATTCACTTTCGTCCACTTTCGTTTAGGAGGTCAGAGTATAATTTCAATTGTGGGGATATTCCTTTGAAAACTGTGAATGGATATACTTACCTGGGTCTGTATCTTACAGAGCATCTTGATTATAATACTACTGCTAAGTACATTGCTCAGAGTGCTAGTAGAGCGCTTGGTCTTTTAATTGCCAAATCTAAATGTATAGGTGATATGCCATATGATATTTTTACTAGATTGTACGAGTCAATTGTTTGGCCTATAATCGCATACGGCGCTGCAGTTTGGGGAAGCAAATCATTTTCGTGTATTAATACGATCCAGTACAGAGCTATGCGCTTCTATATTGGTATAGGGAAGTATACGCCAAATGCAGCTGTCGCAGGCGATATGGGCTGGCAGTCTCCATATATTAAGCAATGGCGCTCCATTTGTCATCAGTGGAACAGATTTTTGTGTATGAGGGACGATAGGACCAACAAACGTGTTTTTAAATGGTGTTATTTGAAGTCATCCAAGAGCTGTAAAAATATGTGTTATGTGTTTACTAATCAAATGAAAGCATTAAAGTTAGATCGATATTGCGATATCAAAATGCAATACTCAAAATATGTGTTTATAAGGGATGTAGAAGAAGCTTTAACGAATAAAGAGATTGATGAATGGAATGGTGCGTTGAATAAAACGTCTAGTAACCGAGGGATGGGTGGCAATAAATTAAGAACGTATAGACTTTTTAAACATGAGTTTAAGGCTGCATTGTATCTGAGGAATTTCCTGCCAAAGAAACATAGATCTGCGTTTGGTAAATTTAGATGTGGTGTCGCCCCACTAAGAATAGAAACAGGTCGGTTTGAAAACCTCCCGTTAGCTGATAGAAGGTGCCCTTTTTGTGAAAACTGTGTTGAAGATGAGATCCATACCTTTATGAAATGTCCCGTTTATGATGACCTTCGGAATCCTTTATTTGAGTCGGCAGAAGGCATTAGTGCTGCTTTTAACAATTTGGAGTTGGTAGACCAATTCGTATTTCTGTTTGCATCAGAGAAACTGGTCCGTTTATGTGCCAAAACCTGCTTTTTAATATTACAGCGTAGACAAGATATGTTGTACATAACGTCATTGGCGTAGATACAGTTTAGGTAAATTGCCATGTACTTCGCGTGTATGTAGGTCGACTTTAATCCTTTTTTTAGTTTGGTATGGAGCTAGTTACAGGTATTAAGGAATTATCTTTTTTATTGTAGATAATGTCTGTGACAAATGTTTAAGTATTTGCCTTTTATTTCAAGTATAAAGTCTCTGTTAATCAGTTTATTTCAAATCTGATTTGAGGTAATAAACGTTTTCTTAAGAACATTTTGTAGCATGGCTTGTTTGGCCGTTTTTTCTGATGTCAGTTTTTATCTACCCTCAGTTTTTAAGTAGTTTTTAACTCAGACAGACGTACGTACTCGTTAAGGTACGGGTGTTTTGTTTGGTGGATTAACAGAGGCTATATACTTTTAAAAGTATGTGTAGTTATAGTGCAATAAGTATGGATTAGCATTGTGATATATGCATAGTCTCTTATAATTCAAATATGAATGGCATGGTTTATGTATAGATAATTTTTTTGTGTGTGTATGTTTGTAACCATGAAGAGACGCTAATAAAGAATATATATATATCTAAGTATTCAATGAGTCTTGTCAGAGTTCAACCAACCAACCAACCAACCAGCTTATTATCATTATTATTATTATCATTATCATTCGTCATCACCATCGTTGCTATTCATGTCGATTAGAATAAGTGCATGTTTTTTTTTATTGAAATGCCCCCACACACACACACACACACACTCCAACAAACCACCCTGTGTACAATTTGCTCTTGGTGACATAATATCTTAATAGCTTCCCACCCGACGTCTCTTCTGGATCCAGACTGGTTGCATTTATAAGTTATCACGAATTCGCCAGTAGAGTCCATTTACTATGAAAGGGTTAACACAACTGGCCGATTTTTAAATGACACACAATGCATACCCTGATCTGAGTGCTAATTTGCCTTCTGATCTTGATCTACACTGTTTGCGAATGTAAGTTGACTAGTTTCCCACACTCAAATGGTTAATTCTAATTCATTTGCGATATATCGCTGTCGTCACTATATTCAATGTTTGTTCAGGGCGTTGCTTCTTATGTGAAGATCAAATATCGCCGTTTAAAAAAACAGATGTCACGGAACCTGTACTTGATACAGTAAGAAACACATGTACCGGTAATGAAATCATTAGCATTTATTAACTGAATTCTAATAATGTTATATAGACACAGGGGTTTGTTTTTACCTTGGCAGAAACGCATTTACATTTTCATAAGCAAACGAGGCAGGTCCTTATCTTGGTCTACCGCGTTTGCAAAGGTGTGAAAGGAGTGTTTATACCAGGATAATGATTAAACATTATATAAAAAAAAAGATACGAGTATGTACTTTCAACAAGTCACGGGTGTCTACATTTATTAATACTAGATATTATTTTCCTGTTTCTAAAGCAAATACAATTTTAGTCCAGACCGCACTACAAGAAACATGTTTTCTGAAGAGACCCAGACCCGACAACTCCTATAGGAGCCGTCTGATCAGAGTTTGCTTTTGGATTAATATAGCTCTGATTCGCCAGTTTCTTTCATAACCAAATCACATCTATTCACGTGCCTTTGTGTTCCAGAATGAGTACAGTTAAACATAACTAATGCGATGACTTTATGAATATACATAAAGCAGGTGGCCACTTTAAAGGAATTTTACTGTATATTTTAGTTGTCGCTTTAGACAGGGTCACTGTATGTACTTTTCTGATGTCAGCCTGTGTACGTTTATCTTTAATCCTTAATGGAGTTGTCTCGATCAATACAGTAATAATGACTCTTAACGCTTGATATGTAAAATGGAATGTCTATTAAATCAAATTTACTTCTATCGATATATATTCAGCAACATATTTTAAACCTTTACCTCATCACCGTTTAACCCATTACCTCTTATGCTGTTTGTAGACCCAACCTCTTTGAATAAATCTACTGAAAAGGAGCATTTACTAGAGAAAAGGACACAATTAGAATTGGGTAGTTTAGAAACCATTGTGATAAATAGAGCATTTGCTCCTATGGGGCAAATCCTCTATTTATCACAATGGTTTCAAAAAGTGACTTTTACACAGGCGTCAAAAGGCGTCAATATGAGGGAATTTGTTAACGCCCTTGTAAATAGAGTAAACCCATATCAGACGCCTCTGGTTGGACCAGGGCCTGCTCTGTTTGCTAATGGAATGGTATCAAAGATTCTGCCATTGTTAAAACGTCCTGTGTCCATACGATACCATTATAAAAAATTAGATAGTAATTATTCATGACGTCATTATTTCATACATGAATATTCATCCGGTAAATGGTTAACCATGACGTTGATGGTACATGTAATTAAAGTTTGGTGATTTAGATCCACGTATCATGTTGCCTTACATTGTGATTCAGTGTTATTTTAGAACTTGGCATTGTTAAATAAAATACATCACCATACAAAATAAAAAAGATTACCATAGGTTTGAGAATTTTCACAACGTAATGCAGAGCGAAACTAGCGTAAAACTAAACAAAACCTGGCATGTTTATTGATCGAGTGGTCGCTTTAGAGGGTTTCTTACGTACAGTAGAACCTCTCTAAACAGGAATTTTAGTAGAGAAGAATTTAGATATTTTTAGACAGGTGGCTGCTTAATGCAGGGTGGAAATCATGCAAAAAAACTCGTAGAGGAGTTTTCTGTATGACTTTTACACTGCATTAAGCTGACTCCTGCCCCAAGACCGATATTTATATCGAATTTTTACTGTATATATATGTTTTCTATTGCCTGTACACTGATATATAGTTTAAATATATTTTATTTCCATATTATAGGCTATGGGTCGGGTCACAAGTTCTTACAAGATTAGAATTGACCATCCCCTTACAAAGTATTTATATATGCATGTAATGGCAAACAAAATATGATTTTCAATATCATTGAGAGAGAGGGGGATGGAGGAGGAGGGGTAGAGAAAGAGAGAAAGAGAGAGAGAGATAGAGAGAGAGAGAGAGAGAGAGAGAGGGGGGGAGAGAGAGAGTAAGATGTTACATATCTATTGTAGAACACTGATATATGACATCAACGCAGTATCTGGTACGAATGACGCAGTCAAAATCTATGTGTAGATTTATTGATGTTTGGGTCAATATGAGCCCATCGACCCTATTTAGATATACCGTAAAATAGATCTAAAGCGACCACCAAGAAGAGGTCTTATTGGGTCGCCGTTCATGCAGAAAACTCATGCAGGAATGTTCTGTCTTACTTTCGTCCTGCATTAAGTAACCATCTGCTTTAACCCTTTCCTTCATATAAACATGTTTTCACACATTTGCAAACAGAGTAGACCCTGATCAGACGGCTCCTATAGGAGCCGTCTGATCAGGGTCTGCTCTGTTTGCCAATGGAATATGATAGAGCTGTTTCTATGTTTTCTAAAATGGCTACTATGTTCCATCTTCGATATTTCATTATAACTATTCTGTCCTTGAATATTCAGTAGGTATTAAAATTTGGAATAAATATAGAACAGGGAACGGGTTTAAAAACACCCATGTTTATTTATAAAATGGCCACATTAGAGGGACTTTATTGTAATTTTCAAAAGTTGTAAAGATCTCGGAGTTGCTCTGTATAGAAAATACTCGGCCCACTCAGGTAATTCAGAAAATATAGCCGATGTGTTCCTAATGTATCCAAATCGGATATTTACTCGGAAGCCTTCGGATTTACCCGGTATTTTTAACAGTGCAAATGAAACTGTCCGTGTTCAACAATTTTCACGCCATAAAACAAGGTCTGTTTAAAAAAATCAATAATACATGTCTATATATATGTTTTCCCAGGCAAACAGCCATTGAAAATTATTGGTTATTGGAAACAATCATTGATTAGTATGCAACAGGTTTTCCCCACACCGGATCTTCTAGCTTACAAAATGTTCACTGCTTCAAACGTACTATCGACCATTTTGTTCTTAACCCTTACCACGCTGAATTTTCAAATGGACTATTCAAAATTGAAACAGGCCAAGCTCCCTATAGGAACCTTCTGATCAGGGTCTGTTCTGTTTCCTTATGGAATTTGATAGATCTGTTTCTTTACTTTCTAAAATGGCTACAATGTTCCATCTTCCATATATCATTAGAACTATATTCTGACCATGAACAATCAGTAGTTAATTAAATTTGGAATAAACGTAGAACAGCTAAAGGGTTAAGACAGGTTCTATGTGTGTACGAGTATATTCTTAAAAACTTAAGTTATAGACAGATACTTCAATGGCATTAACCCATTCCCTCATATTGACGACTTTTGACGCCTCTGTAAAAGTCACTTTGTGAAACCATTGTGATAAAAAGAGCATTTGCTCCTACAGGAACAAATGCTCTATTCATCACGATGGTTTCAAACTACAAACTTATAAAAGTTTACTTTTCTCTAGTTAATGTTCCTTTTCGGTAGATTTATTCAGAGAGGTTGTATCTAAAAAATAGCCTATAAGGTAATGGTATTATTAAGCAAGGTTTATATATATGGCGTGCAGCTTAACCGTTTGAATGATTAGAGCGTTTATACTCTCATTTGCATACGGTGTAGACCCAGATCAGATGGCTTCGAGAGGAGTACTCTGGTCAGGGTCTTCACTGTTTGTCATTCAAAATACTCTAGCAAATTCTACTCTACATGTCATGCTAAGCGAGCTCTATAGTTAAACATTGTTGAACTATTCCACTTCGAATATACATCATTTAAAAGGTTAAATCCATATCAGATGCCGGTATGGGTATACAATACTATACATACTGTTAATGATTTTTTGTCATTGCTTTGGCATGCACTATATCTATAATGCTGGAGTTACGGTGGCTTTAACAAGTACATGTACTAGTGGTGTAGTTTGTCTTTAAGTCAATGGACCCATTGTACTTTTCAATTCAGACCTCTTGGAAATATTCAGGTTTGGTTATTTTGTTAACTTACTAGCATGTTGTTGTTGTTGTATTTCCTCAGTTTCTTTAATTGTTTGTTTTCGGGGGTTTTCCGAGTGTTTTATTATTTATCGTTATTCTAGGAGTTTTCTGGTTTTTCCTCTTTGGGTAGGGGTGTAGGCTGTTATAGGCGGACGGGGTATATTGACCCAAATTAATTAAGTTTTGTTTTGCTGGACTTGAACAAGCATCTCCCTAAATTTACAATAACTGAAGTACACGACAAAACATAAAATGTTTATTCAGACATTTTAATTTTTTACATCATGGGTATTCTTAAAAAACATAAATTTAAAGACATCATGAATATTCATTAGCAAAATTCTGATAGTGGTACATGTATATGAACACAGAAATTTGGGCACTGCCATGATCTATGTAATCCCATAAGCTAACAGAGCAAACCCTGATCAGACGATCCCTACATGGCCGTCTGATTTGGATCTACTATACAGCAGAACCCCTCTAATGCGACCACTTAATGAATAAACATGGATGTCTTTATAAGCAGGTGGTTGCTAAATGCAGGACAAAAGTAATGCAGAAAGCTCCTCTAGGAGCTTTCTGCATTACTTTTGTCCTGCATTAAGCTGCCACCTGCATCTATAGCACCCAGAATTATACCTCTTTTAGGTGGTCGCATTAGCGGGGTTTTACCGTATTTGCAGAAGCGTCAAAAACGTCTCTACAAGGTCAAGGGTTAATAAATTTGTATTTGCGTTTACCGGTTATTTATTTACTCCATGAATATTCAAGTAAGAATTAATGACATGAAATATCAATTACAGTACAACTCGACACTACAAACACCCAAAATACGTACCATTATTGGTCGTTAACACAGGTGGTAGCTTAATGCAGGGTGAAAGTTGTAACTCTGCGTCACATTTGGATCAAAACTGTTTGCAAATGAGATTACAGATTCACCATTGACAGTGAAATATTTAGTATTTCCCGTTTAGTACGATATGGGCAAAACCAGACGAGGCTTCCAAGTAACACACAGTACCATTAGGTACAAATAGTATTCTAAAGGGAATGTACGAAAATATACATTTATGACATTGAGCAGACGGTAAACTTAACCCTTTCCGTCATATATAACTCACGTTCACGCATTGGCAAACAGAGAAAACCCTGATCAGACGGCTCCTATAGGAGCCGTCTGATCAGGGTCTGCACTGTTTGATAATGTACTTTGATAGATCTGTTTCTGTACTTTCTAAAATGGATAGTGTTATACCTTCCATATTTCATTATAACTATTTTGACCATGAATATTCAGTAGGTACATGTATTGAAATTTGGAATAACAGAATAGGGAAAGGGTTAACACTTAACAGACGACAGCTCAACTAAAGATTAAGTCATGTTAGGTGCAGATGACCCGACACAGACGTCACTTGGCGCAACTATATTTGCATACGTGCATGTGCGCGGTTATGATTATAAGTGCCTTGCGTGCATTCGGTAGTTTTTTGGAATTTATTTTTGTAATTCCCTTTTAAACCTATCCCGCTAAGCGTGACTTTAACCCTTTCGCTGCCAATGCCCGATCTGTGATTACCTATGCAAACAGTTTGGATCCAGATGAGACGCCGAGTAAACTCGGCGTCTCATCAGGATCCAAACTGTTTGTTACTGTTACTATGTCTTTGAAACAAAATGAAGAAAATCAAAAGAATGAAAATTTGTAGCAGACGACAAAGTTAGCAGACGACAGAGTTTGGCAGCGAAAGAGTTAATCACATTTGCAAACATTTTGGGTATTGATGAGACGGCGCGTACAGGGTTCTTTGGAGTGGTTGTTGTAGAGAAGTTATACCTTTTGTGAAGTGTTCTGAGTATCTCTGTTGTGGAGAGCGATCTTTGTCTACATAGTGTTTAATGGTCCATATTAAGCGCCTCTCGTGGCGAGACTACTAGAGAAACCCCTCTAAATCGATCACGAAATAGAGGTTTCATTTTGGGTCTTAGAGGCAGGGTGTATCATTCTGCATTACTTTCGCCCTGCATTTCGAGTTAACTATTTCACTGCCAATGTCGCATCTTTGAATACATATGCAAACAGTTTGGACACAGATGAGACTCCGAGTATCTCGGCGTCTCATCTGGATCCAACCTGTTTGCTACTGAGGATTTTTTCGAAAGAAAGGGGGAGAACATTAACCAAACGAAAATTGTAGAAGACGACTGATTTTGCAGACGACACTATTTTGTTGTTTTTCTTTTGTTTGTTTTTTTGGTTGTTGTTTTTTTTTGTAGGAGATTGTTGTTGTTTTGTTGTCTGTCTGTTGTCGTTGTTTTGTTGTGGGGATGGGAGGTTGGGGGAGGGGGTGTCAACGAAAAAGACTATTTGTTGAACCTATGGTAAAAATAATCAGAGTACCAAAGGTGAAATTTTGTACTGAATGATTGTGTAAGTACAGACCCGGTTAGTAAAACATCGTGATAAGTAATGCATATATTGTCCATTGTGAATAGGTATGCAAACACACAGGGAGAGAGGATTATCGACGTACCACGACACGATTGTGGCACAGAGGATTAGTTTCTTTCAACACTGAAAAATGTTGCTGTCTGCTGAAATTTTTAAATTACAATTATTTTCTTCTTATTTTTTTAATTCTTTATCTCATAGGGTCGCCTTTTGACTCTTTTGCAAACGGAGTAGACCCAAATGATACGGCTCCTGTAAGAGACGTTAGATCAGAGTCTGCTCTGTTTATGGAATTCTACTGTTTCTTCCATGACCGAAACGTTGTGTATTAGCCTGGTTACATAATGATACAAATCACATTTTTATTCTATTTCTTTAACCCTTTACCGCACTGAGGCGATACAACATTTTCTTCTGTTTTCTTTAAACCTTTAACTGGCAAAATTCCTTTGCAACGAGAGAAGAGTCAAACCAAAGTCACACGCCTTTTCACGCATTTGGAAGCAGATTAGAGCCAGGTCAGACGGCTCCTGTAGGAGCCGTCTGATCAGGGTCTGCTCTGTTTGCTTATGGAATTACAGAAATCTGATTCGACAATTTCTTCTGTGGCCAAAACTTTATATGTTCATACAGTGAATGCCATTATAAAAAATCATCTAATACTCACAATGTCATTATTTCATAAAGTAAACGATTAACCCTTTCCTTCATATAAACGCCTTTTCGCACATTTGTAAACAGAGTAGACCCAGATAAGACGGCTCCTATAGGAGCCGCCTGATCAGGGTCTATTCTGTTTGCTTGTGGTAAAATATAAATCTGAGTGTACAGTTTCTATCTGAGCCAAAACATTAAATATGTACATATGTCATTATAAAAATCAGATAATAACTATCTAAGGTGTCATAATTTCTTACATGAATATTAAGCAGGGAAAGGGTTAACCCTTCGCTTGCTGAATTTTAAAATACATTTCTCCTTCTTTCCCCATGCCCTGTTGTATGATTACATATATCTTCACTGTGTACAAGTATTTCGCTGTGCAATCACTGCTGTGGAGTGCACTGGTTGCACAATCAACGTGTAAATAATGCAGACCCTGATGAGACAGCTCCTGCAGGAGCTGTCTCATCTGGGTCTTCACTATTTACAGGTAAGTATATTGACGTGAATAGCAAGCGAAGGGTTAAGATATACAGTATCAGAATGTCAAAAATGTGAATGTTGATGAGACTTATTACTTGTCGTATTACAGTGATACATGGTGATTACAATTGTAATAGATAAAGAATAGCCATTGTAGTATGGTGCTCGTTTTACGACAATATTTTACCGAGTAATTCGACCGCTCATTGGGAACCAACCAGGGTCCATTGTCATAAAGTTTCTTAGTTGAGTCTGAGTTTGTTCTCAAGCTTTTGATTGGTCAGATTTGAGCCAAAGGCTCAAATCTGACCAATCAAAAGTTTGAGAACGAACCCAGACTCAACTAAAAAGTTTTATAAGCATGAATACTGTTCTCTGATGGCCGTTTGATGGAGGATGGGGCTTGATAAAGAGAGACGGTTGGGGGTATAAAACGTTAGCAAACGACATTTTATTGCAGACGACGATTGAAATATTCTATAATAGTGCTCGAAGTGTGTCTGATAGAGTTGTCTGATGCGGGTCTACTGTGTTTGCAAATGCATAATAAGGCGTCCTTATTGAGTAAGGCTGGACATGCTAATGAAATTGTCTTCTGTTCTGATTGTCATCTGTTGCATTTCTCGTAGCATATTTTCCTTCCATTATTATTTTCAAACAGTTTTGTTCCTACTGGAGATTAGGAGCTAGACTGTCTGCAGTTTCAAGAACATTTCACATGTAGCATCCGTGCGTTAAACGTGACCAACTGTCAATGGTGTTTTATATAAATAAACTCGGTCTATTTAACCATGGTCCACACAATATGGAAATCACTCACCCAATAATTGTGTATTGAGAAAATCATGGGCTTGTTAAAGTTACAAAAGAACCATTTCTAAGCGCCCATTCATTTATTGAACATAGGAGTGTTAAAAAGCAGGTGGTTGCTTAATACGGGACAAAAGCAATGCAGAAAGCTACTATAGGAGCTTTCCGCATTACTTTTGCCCCGCATTAAGCAACCACCTGCCTCACAGACCCATATCTAGGTCTCTTTTTGATGGCCGCTTAAGATAGGCTCGACTGTATGGCTTAACCCATAGCCCGCTATCCGCGAGCTGTGTCCCGTTTGCAAACAGCTTATCTGAATAACTGGATGTTTCTTCAAGATCCAGGCTGTTTGGCACCAAATCAATAGTTTCCAAAATGCTTAATCGATTCTGAATCAGTCACATTTGCACGGGTCCCAAATTTGAGCAGCCATTATTTTTCACAGCAGTTTAAGGGTTAAAATCTATTTGAACAAGTAGTGGATTAAAATCAGTAGGACTAGGTCACTGGGAATGATATTTTTTTCTAAAATATAGGACAAATTCCGCAGGGGCCGATTTGGATTCAATTGAATGAGTTACATTTTATACGTTCTAACAGTGCAGACCCAGATAAGACATCGCATTTTCAAACACGGTGATTTGGGGATTTACTGTTTACAGTCATTAAGTACTGATTTGTTCATGGTGCGGGCTAATATTTTGAATAGGATCGATCTGCAGGTTGGCTGATCTAGTCTTCACTCTATTATCTAATTATACAGTACAACCCCTCTAATGCGACCACTTAATGAATAAACATGAGTGTCTTTATAAGCAGGTGACTGCTTAATGCAGGACAAAAGTAATGCAGAAAGCTCCTCTAGGAGCTTTCTGCATTACTTTTGTCCTGTATTAAGCTACCACCTACATCTAGAACCCAGACTGATACCTCTTTTTGGTGGTCGCATTAGCGGGGTTTTATTGTATTTGTCATGGTCAGACACTATATTGTTTTCTGTTTCTCGCGATGGTTAGTCAAGATCAATACTGTTTACAACCGTTCCTCTGCTGGAGATTCAGTTATATCTGTTTACTCTCATTTAATCCTTTCCCTTTTCTACATACGAGGGCCCATACATTATTTCTTACATGAATATCCATGGAGTAAAAGGATTACGCTGCCACCTGTCTGAAATGCCAGTACTGATTGGCGATCTTGTACTCTCAACATATATACGAGTCCAACTTTCAATACCTACTGAATATTCATGAACAAAAGAATTGTAATGAAACATATAAGGTGGAACAAAGCAGCCATTTTAGAAACTAAAGAAAAATATCTATCGAATTCCATTAGCACCGTCTGATCTGGGTCAACTCTGTTTGCAAATGCGTGAAAAGGCGTTTATATGGAGCAATGGGTTAAGAAACCACCTGCTTTTAATGACACCAATTTTTATTCATTACGTGGTCGCTTTAGAGGGATTCTACTGTTGCTATTATTTTGCACAGATGTTGTTTGTGCACAATGACTCATATAGACTAATTGTATTGAATACACCAGGTTCATTGTTTAACATGCCAGGCAAAATTTCTCCTGTCAAAACTACTGTCTACATGATTATCAGTTTTCTAAGCTTGGCGTTTCTTTAATTTCCTCTTTCTTCCATTTATCATTTCTTCCCTTTGACCTTTCTTCCTCTAGCCCTTTCTTTCATTTCTCATCTCTTTCATTTGTCATTTCTTCCACTTTTCATTTCTTTCATTTCTCCTTTCTTCCATTGGTCCTTTCTTCCATTTGTCCTTTCTTCTATTTCTCTTTTCTTCTATTTCTCCCTTCTTCCTTTTTTCATTTCTTCCATTTGTATATTTCTTCAATTTCTCATTTCTTTTATTTCTCCTTCTTCCATTTATCCTTTCTTCTATTTCCTCTGTTCCATTTCTCCTTTCTTCCATTTCTCCTTTCTTCCATTTCACCTTTCTTCCATTTCTTCTTTCTTCTATTTTCTTTTCTCCCATTTCTCCTCAAACATCATATAAAAATCTCAACTACATGTACATATGTAATTAGGATCCTGGTGAGTGGCTGATCTACTCGGCTTGAAACTTTACAAAAGGTCGTCAGCGAGTCACACCTAATATGCTAAACATGAATCATTCACTCCATGAGAAATAACCACATTATAAATATTAATTAACCATTCTCTTGCTGATTTTTAAAATACACTTCTCCTTCTTTACCCATGCCCTATTGCATAATTACACATATCTTCACTGTGTACAAGTATTTCGTTGTGCAACCACTGCTGTGGAGTACACTGATTGCACAGGAGCTGTCTCATCTGGGTCTTCACTATTTACAGGTATAGGTATATTGACGTGAATAGCAAGCGAAGGGTTAACTTCATTTTATATTGATACAGTTGAACTTCGATATATCGAACTTCAATAGACCATACAAATTACTTCGAGATAACAGATGTTCCGAGTTAACCGATTTCTAATATGAACAATTTTCTCAAGTTCACGGCTTAATGCATGTCGAAAGTAATGCCAAAAGCTCCTGCGGGAGCTTCAGCATTACCTTCTGCCTGCATTAAGCTGTCACACGTGTTTCTAGATATGCGCAGTGATACATTTTGGAACAATTCTGTATTGTAAATTATACCAAAGTTCGAGTTATCCGAATTCGAGACATCGAAGTTCAAATGTAAATGAATAAGGGACCTTTTGCCCAGACAAATACTATATTATTTCTGAAGCAAATAGAACAGTCCCTAATCAGACAGCTCCTACAGAAGATATCTGATCTTGATCTACCCTGTTTGCCAATGCGTTAAAAGGCGTATACAGTAAAACCTCTCTATAACGACCACTAGATTGTGTTGATTAGTTGGTATTTAGGACAGGTGGCTGCTTAAAGCAAGGTGAAAGTAAAACAGAACGCTCCTATAGGAGCGTTCTGTTTTACTTTCACCTTGCTTTAAGCAACCACCTCACCGCACCTGCCTTTAACACAAAATAACTGATGTAATTTAGTGGCCGTTATAGAGAGGTTTTACTATATATGAAGTAAATGGTTAGAAAATGTATTGCTCTGAAAGACTGAGAAATGCGCATTTTTATACATTAACATCTAAAAAACAGTTTTACCTGCTTTATCCATTAGCTTGATAATCAAGTTAGCCCCGGTCTGGTATGAGATTTGTATAAATACAATTTTCAATCTGCTGAGGCTTTCAGAAGAAGATATTTATTTAGATGTATAAATATAAAGTAGCGTGGGATAATTATCAGACATACATTGGGACGGTTGATAAGAGGACACCTTCAACATTCTTTACTCCATAAATATGCCTAAGCCTTTCTACACCTGTACAGTAGAACCTGGCCTAAGCAGTCATTTGTTGATCGAACATAGGGCTATTAAAAAGCAGGTGGTTGCTTAATGCAGGGCAAAAGTAATGCAGAAAGCTCCTATAGGAGCTTTCTGCATTACTGTTGCCCTGCATTCAGCTACCACTGCCTTACATATCCATAATTAGATTTCTTTTTGATGGGCGCTTAAGAAAGGTTCTATTGTATTTGCATTATCTAATTGTTAAAAGACGTACAATGGGTTTACTGTTTTGTTAACTTCAGCACTGGGAATCCTTTATGTACAAAAATCATTTGCCTATATCTATATCTGAAATGCATCATTTCTTCAAATCATTTACAGAAATGCGAGCAGAGTATCAAACAGTTTGGATCCTGATAAGACGCCGAGTTACTTGGCGTCTCATCTGGATCCAAAATATTTACAAATGTAATCATAATTTTGTCAACAGCACTGTATGTGTTAATGTATTCATTGGCAATCCGTGTTTTGTAATGACATGCAGTTCATTGCACGTTTACCGCTATACATCTTGTCATGCCGTCTTTAAAAGTGTCACTTGCGAAATTCAAGTTACTCGCTTGAACTTGTCGATGTTACTGTTATGAAGTTTTGATATCAAATGCTTATTTTTTTACGCAATTCATTTTAGAAATCAGACAGTACATGCATTTTCTAAAACGACCGCATAAAAGAGGCATTCTTCTGGGTCATATGGTAGCTTAATGCAGGGCGAAAGCTATATAGAAAGCTTATACTGGAGCTTTCTGCATTACATTGGCCCAACATTTAACCACCACCTGCCTGTCTAGTTTTCTGCATTGCTTTCAGCCTGCATTAAGCAACCGCCTGCTTTTTATAGACACCAGTGTTTATTTTTAAGTGGATGTTTTAGAGGGGTCCTATTGTACATGCTGTTTAAAATGTTAAAAAGGACATGAATGAAGCTTTATTGTTGTGGAATTTTATAAAAAGAAAACATTTTTTTTGCCCCATGGCAGAAATAAAATAGAAGTATATACCGTGACAGTCCGGTGATGAATCACTGACAAGATGAGAATAGAACAAGTGGCAACACCGCACATGGCAAAATACAGTAAAACCTCTATTAACCGGATTTTCAAATAAGCATCAATGCCGTGATCTGTCCTAACCATTTCCTTCATAGAAAAGTGTTTTCGGGCATTTGCAAACAGAGTAGACCCAGATCAGACGGCTCCTATAGGAGCCGTCTGATCAGGGTCTGCTCTGTTTGCTAATGGAGTTTGATAGATCTGTTTCTTTAGTTTCTAAAATGGATACAGTGGCCCACCTCTCATATCTCATTATAACTACATGTATGTTGTCCATGAATGTTCAGTAGATATTGAAAATTGGCCTAAATATAGAACAGGGAATGGTTAAAGACGGGTAATACCGTAATGTATGTTGAAAGTCATGCAGAAGCATATGACTTTCTCTTAGCATTAATCAGCCAGCTGCATAAACTTCCTCTTTACTAAATGTTCAGTTAACCCATTACCTCATAGGCTATTTTAGATACAACCTATTTGAATAAATCTACCTAAAAGGAGCATTTTCTAGAGAAAAAGAAAACATTAGAGTTGTGCAGTATTGAAACCATTGTGGTAATTAGAGCATTTGCTCTTATAGGAACAAATGCTCTATTTATCACAGTGGTTTCAAGAAGTGATTTTTTCAGAGGCGCCAAAAGGCGTCAATATGAGGGAATGTGTTTAGAGGGGGGTTACTGTTATAGAATTTACATAAACACATAATATATTCATTACTTAATTCAATACTTTAACTGCCGATAAGTTTTGCAAATAGTTTGGATCCAGACGAGACGCCCAGTAGCTCGTCAGAATTCAACCTACATGTATTTGACACACTGATTGTGTTTTTGAAAAGAATTTTAACACTTCTACTCTACAGCCTGAGACCAGACACTCATCTAAGCATGCGAAACTTATTTTTGGCATCAAACTTGTCAAAACAAGAGCGGTCGCTGTGAGATGCAAAATGCCCACGTGTGTATGCTGTGGGTGTTTCACGACATTTGACCTTGACCTTTTTACTAATAAGAAGCGCATTAGTTCACTGCATTAAGCAGCCGCCATGCATTAAGCAACCGCCTGCCTTTAAGACCCCAATATTAGACCTCTCTCTGCTGGTCGTATTAGGAAAGTTTGACTGTATATGTAACATATGCCGTGATTATAGTAAACTATGCGACCAGTTAACTCTTTCTTTCATATAAACGCATTTCCACGCCTTTGCAAACAGAGTAGACCCAGATCAGACGGCTCCTGTAGGAGCCGTCTGATCACGGTCTGCTCTGTTTGCTTAGAAATTATAATAAATTTTATTCTACTCTTTCTACCGATACAAAAACATGCCTATATATATATATGTACATACATGTATGTTATTCAGCTAATAAATACTCATGAACTGTGTAGAATCAGACCTATATTATTCCATAAAGAAGCGGAATATATCCTGATGATCAGACAGCTACTACAGGGACTGATTGATCCGGGTCTACTCTGTTTGCTAAGCCGTTAAAGGATGTACATGTATATATGAAATAAAGAGTTGGGTCACTGCCACTGGTCTGATTCTACTCTAATTGCAAATCTTATGTTTGCTAAGCCTGATATGTAATGTTCAGATTTTAAGATTAACTCGTCTGTAAGTTTTCCGACTTATTAATCAGGGGTCATAAGTCTAACTTATCACTTGGTCATAACAAAGATTATAAATCGTATAAATGGTATTGCGACTATAGTCATAATAATGAAAGAGTTGACCCGTAGCCAGAATAAAGTGCTTTGACCCGTTCCTTCATATAAACGCCTTTTTACGCATTTGCAAACAGAATACATATAGACCCAGATCAGACGGCTCCTATTGAAGCCATCCTATCAGAATCTGTTCTATGTGCTTATGAAATAAGATAGATCTGATTCTACAGTTGCTGTCATGGCTAACATGCCATAATAGAATTTAATCTAATTACATGTACATGTAATATGCATGCTGTCATTAATTTTTACATGAATATGTACAAGGGAAATGGGTAATTAAAGTGCTCACGAGTCTTATCGTGTCCATAGCTTTCCGTACCTTATAAGATTCCTGATCTGCATGGATTTTGTGTACAGTAGACCCCCCCCCCCCCTCTCTCTCTCTCTCTCTCTCTCTCTCTCTCTCTCTCTCATTTTTGTGTTGCAAGGTCTCAGAAGTCAACAATATATATCAGGGAAAGTGTTAATCAAATAGCACCCCGTGAGACCAGAGACATATACATACATGTATGTATGTGTCTCTGTCTCATAGATGGGCCCATTGTACAGAACAAATTATCTCATTGTTTGTATACTCTGATATTCTTAGAATTATTTCTTTTTTATTACAGATAGTCGTCATCTTTAAAGTCTCAAAATGGGAGACAGGAAAATCCGCCGAGCTGAGGATGTTTTCTCGGGTCACCAAAACGGAATTTCAAACGTTTACAAAAATAAGAAGGCACCGGCACCACCATCAGGGCCTTTACCTAAAATCGGCAATTACCAACCTAAGTCTTTACTTGCTCCAACCCCCGAAGGTCCAAGACCGGAAACAATTGAGAAACAACTACACACGTCACAACCGAAACCATATATTATTGGTGATAAAGACACTCCGCTAAATATAGAACAAACAACGGTCGAAGAAGAGCCAGTGGCGCCACCGCGACGGAAAAGGCGCGCGCCATCTGTGCCCACGACCGATTATGGAAATACTAACTCATCAAATCATCCAATGATTGGAAGGTCTTTATCAAATAGTTCTACATTTGGAACAACAGATTCGGATAACGAAGAACAAGGTGGTGTTTTTGACTTTGGAATCGTGCCAAACAATATTGATAGAGATGCTGATTTTCAAAAGAAAGGTAATGATAACGACTTTAGTACTATATCAACTAACGGAACCATTGAGCCTGATTACGAAGAAAGAGGTGGTGATATAGATTTTGGTGTCGGTATCGACGATATTCCAGTCACAGGGAATGGAAATAGTTCCAACAAATATCCACTGACACCGGAAGTGCAACAAAATGGCGACTCTGAATATCCGTATATTCCTCCGCCTGATTATGACGATGAGGAATACACCTTCAATTTCGAAGAAGAAGGAACTCACCTGTATAAAGAATATGCAGGTGAGGATTTTGGAAAGTATCTTGAGGACGATGAAGATATCCATCAGCATCCGAGGAGACACAGAGGTATGAGACAAAGTCAGGGACTACTTTACTCCCACAGACCGCAACAACAGCGTCCTCAAGATCAGAGATTCAAAAAGAAAAGAAAGCAGCCTAAACAACCTGACCCAACCGGCAGAAATACAATACGCGACTTTACATTCACAGATACAAAAATCGGTTGGGGTGATAGAACCGTTAAGAGCACATCTGCCAAGGGTAGATATCTCAAAAGAGAGAAGGAGCGGAACAAGTTAGACCCCAGGACGGCATTTCCTCGCCCACAGAGTCAAGGACTGAGTTCGTATGAAGACTTTCTAATGGGTAAGACAGGGATAAATAATAGTCCGAATAGTAGTGATAGTGGGGTTGATACGGGAGAGGACTTAGTGCAGCGGAACGATCTGCATGAAAATATGTCCAATGGAGAGTCGAACGAGGGATATATACCGGACGATCTGAGCTCGAGAAGAGATTCGGATTTATTCTACCACAGTCAGCCAAAGCAGATGCGAAACGAAATGAACATGAATGGACACAAAGCAAGTCTTTGGAAACGCTTGACCTGGAGATTCAAGAAGAGTGTGAATATTTCAAAGATGAGTGATCGATTATGATTGTAAAAATGCCCTGGCAATATGTATAATAATCAAATAACACTTTACCCCATGACTATTAATGTAAGAAATAACCCATTACCTCATATTGGCGCATTTTGACGCCTCTGCAAATGTCACCTGTTGAAACCATTGTGACAAATAGAACATTTGCTCCTATAGGAGCAAATGCTCTATTTATCACAATGGTTTCAAACTACAAAATTCTAAAAGTTTCCTTTTCTCTAGTGAATGCTCCTTTTCAGTAGATTTATTCAAAGTCGTTGGATCTAAAAATAGCTTATGAGGTAATGGGATAGTAAGGCATAAAGATCGATTAGATGAAAGAAGTTTGTAGCTATGGCAGAAGCTGTAGAATCAGATCTATATTATTTCGAAGCAAGCATAGCAGACCAAACCAGACGATTCATGTAGGAACCGTCTGATCTGGTCTGCTCTGTTTGCTTATGAAATAATATAAATCTGATTCCAGCGTTGAAAGATGTGACTATGTATGGAGTAAAGGGATGGCAAGCAATACTCGTGGCCTTTTCGTACATTTCATTTTCGATTGGTTCATTTATTTCAAAGAAATTGGCATGAAGAAATACTACACGTGAGTGTATGCAAGCTCATCCGAGGGTTTTCAGTGTGCGTTTCGACCAATAGTGTGATATGAACTAAATGTGCTTTTAAATAAGCAGGCCGACATGTTGAGCTTAGTAGGCCATAAGAACATTTTCATATGATCGTGGTAATTGTATTAAAACTGGAATTGCGGAAAAAAGCAGTATTGAGGTAATACGTTCAATGAATTTCATTCTTTTCGCGCCAAATAACGAGTAAACCCATTCCCACTCCCTCCTACTGACGCTTTTGACGCGTCTGTAAAATTCCTATTTGAACCCTTTGTGATAAATAGAGCATTTGCTCCTATTTATCACATTGGTTTCAAAAGTACATGTATACAATTCTAAAAAATGTTCTAGTAAATGCTCCTTTTCAGTTAATTTATTCAAAGAGGTTGTTTCTAAAAAATATTATAGAAGGGAATGGGTTAAAACAATTGCAAACACCTTTTCGAGTGAGATTGATGATCTTTCTGATATTGATGGCAGGAGAGTTTTAAGTTGACAAGTTGGCATATACATATACCTATTAGCCAATGCATTTATACATCATTTGGTCACTTGAAATTTATAATACCGCCCGTCATTTCATACAAATGTTGATAATCTGTTATTTTTTCATCTTTTCTCATTTCACCAGTTTGTATATACATGTACATCTGTATGCGAACGTGACATTTTAAACGTTTCCAAACAGTTTTGATCCAAATCGGAAGTAACTTGCCACATTTAAATTCTTATTTGAAAATAGAATAAGAAAAAGTTCACAGGCAAACATACGTTTATAATTACTGAACATTTAGGAGCAATTTACAGTAGAACCTGTCCTAAGCGGCCGAGCAGAGATGTCTTAAAAACAGGACAGTACTTAATATAGGGCAAAAGTAATGCAGAAAGCTTATTTGACCTGCTTTACGATACCACCTGAAAACAGACCCATAATTAGACCTCTTTTTGATGACCGCTTAACCCATTCCCTCATACTGACGACGTTTAACGACTCTGTAAAAGTCACTTTGTGAAACCATTGTGATAAATAGAGCATTTGCTCCTGTAGGTTTCAAACTACAAAATTCTAAAATTTTCCTTTTCTCTAGTTAATACTCCTTTTCGGTAGATTTATTCAAAGAGGTTGTATCTAAAAAAAAAAAATAGCCTATGAGGGAATGGGTTAAGACATGTTCTATTGTATATTACATTTGCGGTTGGCTTTGATTAAATCGGTTAAATGTTCTCCGTAATGGCTCTTCCTCGTCTCGCACTACCGTGATTGAAAAAAAAATCACAAGTCAATCCCAAACACAATTACGAAATATGATATACTGAAGCGCTTTACATATGTCCATATTAAGGTAGCCTACTGACAGTTCCACTCCGCTTAATCCGGGAGCTCTCGTGTATCGGATAGTCTCGGTTAAACTCGGACTCGCGGAGTTCACCGAGACTATCCGATTCACATTACGAACAGCAACACTAATTACGTTTACGAGCTATTAGTTGAATGTCATAAACACAAAAACTCGCTGAAGCTTGAAATGCAACATCATTTAGGTATAATTTATATGTACAAAGCAACCTCGTGAATACTGATTACATCCATTTCACATTTAATCAACAGCATGACTGTCCTCTGCTTTCGAATTATCTTCTGCTCAAAGTTTAAATTTCGCTGAAGGTGAATGTGTGAAAATTCACAATATCTTTCTGCATGGACCTGAACATTCATTAGGCTTTTGAGAAATTATTGACCGAGTGCCTAACAGATTGGGTCCTGCTGAGATGCCGAATTAGCTGTTCCCAACCTGTTTTCAAATGAGTCAATCACTCTCAACGGGGCAGGGGTAAAGCGTATATGATGTCTGGCTCATGATGACGCATGGAGTTTATTTTCAATATGCATGTACGATGTATACCCAATTATGAAGTGCTGTGATACGGGTAGGGCGTGTCGACACATAAAATACACACATGAATAATGAAATAGGATGTACAGTAGGCCATATAATTAACCCTTTCCTTCATATTAACGTGTTTTCACGCATTTGCAAACAGAGTAGACCCAGTGGAATTTGAATTTGAAAGATCTGCTTCTTTACTTTCTAAAGTGGGTACAATGTCCCACCTTCTGTATTTCATTATAACTATTTTGTTCAGTACGTATATTGAAATTTTATAACAGCATATGAACATGGGTATTTTGGCCGAAGCAGAAACTGTTGAATCAGATTTAATTATTCCATGAGCAAACAGAGCAGACCCTGACCAGATGGCTCCTATATAGGAGCCGTCTGATCTGGGTCTTCTCTGTTTGCAAATGTGTCAAAAGGCGTTTCTATGTTGTAAAGGGTAAAGTCTTGACGAAATTTTCAGCAGATAACATTGTAAGCGTACTAAGCGTACTATATAAAGGCTCACAAGGAAGAGAAAATAGAACGCACATGATGGCAAAAAACAGAATGTAGAAATGTTACTATCCATTCGCATTAACCGCCTATCAAATTGACGTTCTGCATATCCAATTCTCAAAAAAGGAGTAAGATTTCTTAATTCTTCATTACGATGTCCCGAGTCTTGTGACTGATATACTGTGGTCCATTCTGTCAAAGTGTTGGCGAGACATTAAGAAGTAATATTATGTGTAACTCTAATTTAGAAATATCTTTGACCTTGTTCAGTTGTAAACATGATATCTGAGTTCACTCTGATCTGTTGCAGTTTTTGAATATTTCAGATTCTTTCAAGTGTTTAATACGGCCATCAAACTTCCCACACATGCACATGCATAAAGATCACAAGGAACCACACTTTGATTAGAACCACAGTCATATAATTCGTATTTGGCTGAGTCATGTCCCTTAGACAAATACAGTCGAACTTCGATAAGTCGAACTTCAAGGGACCGTACAAATTAGTTCAGAATAACAGATGTTCGAGTCATCCGATTTCTAATCTGAAAGATTTATCCTGTAGGAGCTTTCAGCATTACTTTAGACCTGTATTAAACTGTCACATGTGTTTCTAGATGTCTGTAGCGATACATTTCAGAGCAGTTATCCCGAAGTTCGAGATAAAACTACATTGTATCTACATCTACTTTCAGTAAACGGGAAAGCTTTGACTTTCGTGTGTGGTGCTCTTGTTTACAGATATAGTGTAACACTTTACAGCGGTCACTAAACAAAAGTCTTTTGGACATTTAAGACAGATGGTAGCTTATTGCAGGACGAAAGTAATGCAGAAATGTCCTGCATAGCAGCTTTCTGCATCACGTTCTGCTTGCATTAAGCAACAACATGCTGTTTCAGACCCCCGTTTTAACCCACTACATACATGATTGCTAGAGATAAGTTATAAATGTGTGTTGACGTTTTGTCTATACATGATATGTGCCTTTAAATGTTGTCACCGCTAATTTAAAATTCGAATGCATTTATGAATTGTTGATGTTTTGTTCTCATGATGACATAGCCAACTGATCATTATAACTGACAAACCATTTAATCTTACACGCCGTGTTAATTCATACTCTGACGTGCATGTTTTGAAATTCTTCACTACGAAATATAAATGGTTTGGACCCGATGTTGATACTGAATGTGATGTTAATATTGAACTTTATTGTTTTCTTTTTTTTTGTAAAATATTATGCTTATATTGAAGTTTTTTTCAGATCTATCATAGATTCTAATTTCATAAGCAAACTGAGCAAATCCGGCTTTCATAAGCAAACTGAGCAAATCAGACGGCTACTACAGGGGCCGTCTGATCTAGGTCTACTCTGTTTTCAAGGAAGCGAAAGGGCATTTATATAAAGGAATAGATTCATTGATCAAACATTGAACTGACTGTATTTTTAAGGTACGTTTAATGTTCCATTTAGAGTGTGAATAAAATGTAGGTCATATCTGAATTGAAACTGAAATGTTCGTTACATGTTTTAAAAGAAAGTTTATTTGTATAGTTTGTCTCTTTTATTTTCGTTTTTAAGTACAGTAAAACCTCTCTTCAACATCCGCTCAAATCAGAATAATGCTTGGGGTTTAAATCAACTAGAACCATTTACCTCACAGAGACGAGATTCGCATTTTCACTCTTTTGCAAACAGGGTAGACACAGACCAGACGGTTTCTATGGGAGTCGTCTGATCAGGGTCTGCTGTTTGCATAATTGCTTATGAAAAAAACCTGATTCAGCATGTTCTGCCATGGTCAAAGATCCCCTTATTAACAGTGCCGTTAGCAAAATTAGCTAATTAATATTCAGTCATTTTTTTCTTATGAACATTCGTCAGATAAATGGTTAAGACAGGTACTTGCTTAATTCGGTACTTAAATTGAGCAGAAAGCTCTTATTGAAACCCCTTAGCATTAGTCAGCGACCTATTTTTAAAGACGTCCATTTTTATTTATTAATTGGTCGCGATAGGGAGGATTTGCTGTACTTGTTGTCTGTTGTTTGTTTCACTTACATCAGAAGAAAGAGATAACTATCTTACTAGATTCCTAAGATGCGTTAACCCTTTCCTTCATATAAACGTTTTTTCACGCATTTACAAACAGAGTAGACCCAGATGAGACGGCTCCTATAGGAGCCGTCTGATCAGGGTCTGCTCTGTTTGCTTTTGACATGACATAGATCTGATTCTGCAGTTTTTGTCGGAGAAAAGTTTACATTTTAAAATTTCAGCTTATAAATATTCATGGCGCAATTATTTCTTGCATGAATATTGAACATGGAAAGGGTTAATCTAAAGGAAAGGAGTTAAAGTTACATGTTTATAATGATTACACATAGGGTTATGTACATGTATCTGCTCAAAGTACATTAAAACCCCTCTAAATCGGACGTTCAACCTAGTATTAATACCCGTATTAAAGACAGGTGGAAGCTTAATGCAGAGTAAGTCATGTAGAAAGCTCCCAAAGGAGCTTTCTGCATGATTTTCACCCAGCATTATGCAGCCATCCCTTAATTATACCCCCCTTTTGAAAAAATGGGGGTATATTGCTTTGCACATGTCGGTCGGTCGGTCGGTCGGTCTGTCGGTCGGTCGGTCGGTCGGTCGGTCGGTCGGTCGGTAGATCGATGGTTTCCGAATGATAACTAATAAACGACTTGGCCTAGAATCTTCAAACTTGCTGTGGTGGATGGTCATGACAAGTAGATGACCCCTATTGTTTTTGAGGTCACTAGGTCAAAGGTCAAGGTCACCATGACCTTAAATGGTGAAATAGTTTCCGATCAATAACTGCTCAAGGGTTTGGCTTGGGATCTTCAAACTTGCTGTGGTGGTTGGTCATGACCACTAGATGACCCCTATTGATTTTGAGGTCACTAGGTCAAAGGTCAAGGTCACCATGACCTTAAATGGTTAAATGGTTTCCGATCAATAACTGCTCAAGGGTTTAGCTTAGAATCTTCAAACTTGCTGTGGTAGTTGGTCATGACCACTGGATGACCCCTATTGATTTTGAGGTCACTAGGTCAAAGGTCAAGGTCACCATGACCTTTACTGGTGAAATGGTTTGCGATCAATAACTGCTCAAGGGTTTGGCTTAGGATCTTCAAACTTGCTTAGGTGGTTGGTCATGACAACTAGATGACCCCTATTGATTTTGAGGTCATTAGGTCAAAGGTCAAGGTCATCATGACCTTAACTGATGAAATGGTTTCCAATTATTAACTGCTCAATGGTTTGGTTCGGGATCTTCAAACTTGCTGTGGTAGTTGGTCGTGACCACTAGATGACCCCTATAGTTGTTGAGGTCACTAGGTCAAAGGTCAAGGTCACCATGACCTTAATATGTGAAAAGTTTTCAGATCAATAAATGATCAGTGGTTTGGCTTAGGATCTTCAAAGTTGCTGTGGTGATTAGTCATGACCGCTAGATGACCTCTATAGTTGAGGTCACTAGATCAAAGGTCAGGGGGTCTGGGGGGTATACATGTTTTACAAACATCTCTTGTTTTAACTCATTCTCTCCTAGGCTATTTTTAGACCCAACCTCTTTGAATGTATCTACCAAAAAGGAGCATTAACTAGAGGAAAGGAAAATATTAGAATTTTGTAGTTTTTGTAAATTTTGCAAATGCTCTATTTATCACAATGGTTTCATAAAGTGACTAATAATGTGGGATAATGTGTTAAATAATTAAACAATCTAAATCATTATTTGCTAAACGTCTGGATTCAGAAGTGTTTTAGTGTATGTTAATATTCTACGACACAGATTTATATGACATGCATTGTACAATGCATATAATTATATAGTGTAAATAATTTATGTTGCAAAAATGAAATATAAAATTATATTATATTTGTAAATATGATAGAATTTGTTCACTACGTTCAAATTATATTCAATAAAATAAATATATAAGTTAATAACTGATTGCCTTTTACTTTCTATTTGCTTCCCATTCTTTCCCATATTTCCGTGTACTGTAATGTACACATCAAGGGCTGAATTCTATTGCTTCCTATCGAAACTAAACATGTCATTTGCTACACTTTTCAGAGTGTCAAACAGTTTTGATCCTAATTAGATGATCTCAACAAGCTGCTTTCAAATATCACCCCGAATACAACACTATAAAATATACATAGTGTTTTTCTCCAATCGGAACATTTGCCGGATACTGCCGAGTAGATAGAATTGGTGTTTCTCAAGAAGCTCTCGACAAACGTTATGCGGATTGATCAAAGACGTTTTGGTTCGAGGTTAAAACTTCTCTAAGTAAAGAAACTGTATATAAGTACATCTGTAGCATGCTGAAGAAAGTCTGACTCTCTCAAAATTTGAAATGCTTCATATTTAACACTTTACTCCATGAATATACATTTAATAAATAATGACAGGCGAATATTAATTTAATGAATTATTGGAATGACATACAAAAGACAAAGGACATTTGGTTGATGTTTTCAGACAGGTGGCTGCTTCATGTAGGATAGAAGTCATGCTGATAGCTCTTGTGGTACCATACTGTATAGCTTCTACTCATTTATTCTGCATTAAGCTGCCTTTGTCGTAATGACCGACACTGATACTACTTTGAAAGTACGGTTTAGATAAGCTTTACTGTACGTGGAAAGAAACATAATGAGACAGAGATGCCCTGAAATGTCCTGTCCTGAAATGCCACACCCTGTCCTGAAATGCTCGTCCGGTCCTGAAATGCTCATCCTGTCCTGAAATGCCCTGCCCTGATATGCCCTTGTCATTTCCATTCCCTTTCTTTCCTGTCGTGTTCCTGTCGTACCCTGCCCAAGTACAAGTAATACACATGCCATGTCATTCCTTGTCATGTCATGTCATGTCAAGTCATATCGACACATGCCAAATCATGCAATGTATGCAAAGTCATGCCAAGTCATACCATTCATGTCGTGCTTATGTCACGCCCATACCAATGCCTGTCCCCATGCCATTTGCTCATGCCATTGCCCATGCCAATGCTCGTGTCATTACCCATGCCATTTCATGACATTACGTGTCATACCCATGCATCCCCTGTCCTGCCACAGGCTTGTCCTCCCACAACCATGTCCTCCCACAGCCCTACTAAAGGCATGACCTGTCACACGCCGGTCACAGGCTTTTCCTGCCACAGACCTGTCCTTTCACAGATCTGCTCTGCTATAGACCTTCCTATCACAGGTCTATCCTGTCACAGACCTGCCCTGCTACAGGCTTGTCCTGTCACATGCCTGCCCTGCCACATGTCTGTCTTGCCATAGACCTGTCCTGTCAATGGCTTCTCCTTTCACTGGTCTGCCTTGACACAGCCTATTATTCTGCCACAGGCCTGCCCTGTCATAGGGTTGACCTGTCTCAGGCCTGTCCAGCCATTTGTCTGTCCTGCTACAGGCCTACCCTGTCACAGGATTGTCCTGGACAGGCCTGCCCTGCCACAGGCATGTCCTGCCACAGGTCATCCTGCCTACCTGCTTCTGTCTGCCATCTACTGACTGCTTCTGCTATACTGTCACATGCCTGTTCTGCCTTATGCTTCTGCTATTCTGTTTGTATGAATGTCTATTTGTTTGTCAAGTGTGTTTGTTTGTCTATCTGTATGTATGTAGGTATGTCTGTCTGGCTGTCTGGCTGACTGATAATCTGTATGACTCTGTATGACTCTCTGTCTGAATTGTTGCCTGTCTGTTTATCTTTCTATCTTTTTGTTTGTCTGTCTGTGTGTTTGTCTGTTTGTTTGACTCTCTGCCTGTCTCCCTGTCGGACTCTCTGTCTGTCTGTATTTTTCTGTGCCTCGCTTTATCTCTCACTGTCTTTCATATATCAATTCCCCCTTACATTCATATTAGTCTTTAAGACACAATATGGGGACTTATATCCGTCTCCAGGGGAATAAATCAACTTCATTATAAGACAGTTTTGCAAAAGTTATTTCCCTTGAAGATCAGCCGATAGTGTTGGTTTAGTGCCCTGAAATGCCCTGTCTTGAAATGCTCCTCCTGCCCTGAATGCCCTGCCTGAAAATGCCTTGTCATTCCCTTTCATTCCCCTTCCCTTTCTTTCCTGCCGTGTCCTTCTCTGCCGTGACTACGGTATGTGCCTATCTGTGAAAAATGGGACGATCCAGATGAGATACCAAGTAACTCGGCGTCTCACCAGGATCTAAACTTTATGATGCTGTTATTATGCTTTTGAAACAAAGCAAGAATATAAAAAAATGAAAATAGAAGCAGACGTGAAAGTTGCAGCTGACAATAAATTAGAGTGCAAAAGTAAGTAAGGAAGGAATTAAACAGGAAATTGAAACGCCGTGTGAATAATATTACATTTTCAAAAACAATAGCTATAATTTAACCTTTCTAAATTAGGTAGCCTTTCTCTGCAATTTCTTCAACTTATTTACCCCAACGCGATCAGATTGTCAAACAGTTTTGGTCATGAGACGCCGAGTTATTTAGTTGCGGGCACCCACACCACGCACCCATACACAACATACCATACCACTCGCACGAGCGCACGCAAACACGCACTAACACACACACGCGCACACACGCATGCACACGCACATTTATTATATGTACTCTTTGATCACAAACAATATAGACATCATAGCCAATGCAAACTGTCCAGACTAGACTCTAATTGACTCAACCGTTCATTGGGGTCCAAACTGATTTACAGTAATTTTGAAATAAAAACACGTCGGAGTATGAAATGGAAACAAATCATTTGCACAACTAAACGAAACTTAACCATTTCCTCCATAAATACGCCGTTCTACGTCTCTGTAAAAGTCACGTTTAGGATTTCAGTTTTACTTTCACATTGCTTTAAGCAGCCATCTGTCCTAAATACCAACTAATTGGCACGATTAAGTGACCGTTATAGAGAGGTTTTACTGTATATGGCATGCTATACAAGTATGCATCATGATATACAAGTATGCATCATGCTATACAAGTATGCATCAAGTATGCATCATGCTATACAAGTATGCATCAAGTATGCATCATGCTATACAAGTATGCATCAAGTATGCATCATGCTATACAAGTATGCATCAAGTATGCATCATGCTATACAAGTATGCATCAAGTATGCATCATGCTATACAAGTATGCATCAACTACAAAAGTATACAGTAGAATCTGCACTAAGCGGTCATTCATTTATTGAACATAGGAAGCTTAAAACGCAGGTTGTTGCTTAAACAGGGCAAAAGTAATCAAAAAAGCTCCTATAAGAGCTTTCATCATCACTTTCGACCTGAATTAAGCAACAACCAGCCTTACAGACCCATACATATACTTAGATCTCTTTTTTGATGACCGTTTAAGACAGGGTCTACTGTGTCCAAATAAGTAACACATATTCTATGTGATGAATGGCAATATAACTACACTTGAACTTCGATATCTCGAACTTCAGGATAACTCGAGCTAAAAATTCAGTCCTTCCAAAACTTACAATACATAATAAATCGCTTTAAAATATATACATGTAACTACGCATATCTAGAAACACATGTACCAGCTTAATGTCGGTCTTAAGTAATGCTGAAAGCTCCTACAGGAGCTTTCAGCATTACTTTCGACCGGCATTAAGCTATAGACTTAAGCCAGATCAGAAATAAGATAACTCGAACTTCTGTTATCTCGAACTCCTTTGTATGCCCCCTTCAAGTTCGAGATATCAAAGTTCAACTGTGATAGATTGGTAAGATATCAAAGGATATTCTGACTGCATTTGTGTTGAGAAACTGTATACCTGTATAGAGTAACGTCTCTCTAATACGATCACTCAAAAGAAGTCTTATTTTGCATTTCTTAAATAGGTGGTAGCTTAATGCAGTACAAAAAGTAATGCAGAAAGCTCCTAAAGAAGCGTTCTGCATTACTTTTGTGCTGCATTAAGCAACTATCTGCTTTTAAATACTCCTATTTTAAAATATATGGTCGCTTTAGCGAGTCTCTATTGTACCTTGTACTTTGAAAACGAAATGGACTAGAACTTGTGCAAATGAGAATCAATTCGACAGGCGAAAGAATCTGTGATACTAAGTTTTTATTCCACCAGACAAATGAAACTCGCCTTAAATCCAATGGGTTGCAATTTAAATTACTTCCGATTCTGTCGGCTACCGAATATCAAACAGCTTGGATCCTGATGAGACACCGACTTAATGGGCGCCGAATATATGGATCCGATCTGTTTGCAAATGCAAGATCGATAGCGTCAGTAAATAAGGCATCAATACGAGGAAACATGAGTGAAACAAAACTCAACATTGGTCACAGACCAGGAGAATCAAACCCAAGCACCCGGTTAACTTTCAGTACGCCCCACGTGACAAGTGTAAAGTATCTTAATAGCTCACGCATCAGGAGAAACAAACCCATGTACCCCGATGAATCGCAGTGTCGCCCATGTGACAGAACGTGTAAAATAACCCTTTATCCCACTAATACGCATTTCTACGTCTTTGCAAACAGAGTAGGCCCAGATCAGACGGCTCCTATAGGAACCGTCTGATCAGGGTCTGCTCTGTTTGCTTATGATGTACTATAGACATAGTCTTACATTTTCTGTCATTGCCAAACATGCCTATGTCCATGTGCTATTATAACAATTACTCTGATATTGGTGAACATTCATGACGTATTTAGTGTTATATATTTATGCCAGAAATATTGACTGTATGGATATTAATTTGGCTGGATTTTTTAAAATGGCTTCATGAACAAAGTAGACTGGTACACATTGAGGCGCCATTTTCTGTTTATGTGTCTTTATTGTTTGTTAATTTCGTACCGTGTCAATTCGACATATCATTTCTGCATTCGAGTGGCGAATTGGTGATACAGCCCTTGCAAACAATTTTGATCCAAATGAGACGCCGAGTAACTCGGCGTGCCGTCTAATCAGGATCCAAACCGTTTGACACTCTGGCTTCATTTTGAGGAGAAACAATAAAAAAAATACTTTGAAAATTGTAGCAAGCAATATTTTTTTCAGGCGATAATTACTTAGCAGCGTTAATCAATGGAACCGCCCATTTCAGTGATACAATGATACAGTGATACAATGATAAAGTGATACAGTGATACAAGATACAGTAAAAACCTCGAATATTCGAATTTTCTGTATAGAAGAATTTAGATCCTTTTAGGCAGGTGGCTGCTTAATGCATGGTGAAAGTCATGCAGAAAGCTCCTAGAGGAGCTTTCTGCATGACTTTCACTATGCATTAAGCTTCCACATGTCTTAAAGATCGATTCTAATACGAATTTTAGTGTTCGAATAATCGGGATTTTACTGTATTATACACAGTGACGTCATTTATCAGTATACAGTGATGAGATGCCACGGTTCATTTAAACCTTTACTATATGAATATTCATTACTCCATTGAATACTCATGTTAGAAATAATGGCATCATACATATTAATTGGCTTATACATGTATTTTACAATGACACAGTCATGTGAACAAAGGAACGTTTGACCATTGCAGAAATTGTAGAATCATATCAATATCATTTCATAAGCAAACAGAGTAGACCCTGATTAGACGGCTCCTACAGGAGCCGTCTGATCTGGGTCTAGTCTGTTTGCAAAGGCATAGAAAGTCGTACTTATGGTTTAAAGGGTTACAAAACTAACGAGTTCATGAATATTAATTAGATTAATTTTCATAATGACACATGGACACAAGACGCTTCGTCATCTATATTATATCATAAGCAAATAGAGCAGATCCTGGTCAGACGCATCCGACAGGAGCCGTCTGATCTGGGTCTACTCTGTTTGCAAAGGTGTAGAAAGTATATATATATTATATAACTGGCAATAGAATACAACCGGAAAGGCTATATATATATTAAAAAAGACTAAATGTTATATGGCTTTAAAATCTTTAATTAATAACTTAAAAATGCGCGACGCGTTTCATCAGATCATCAGGCGCAATATTATATTATGGATTAAGGGTTAACCCAAATGTCACAATCAAATCTAATCTTTGAACTTAAGTATACTCAATGATCGTAGGAAAAGTTTGTTAAGTACATTTGCGTGGACACAGACCAAAGTCTGTTTGATGCACGATATGAACCAGTTCTATATACCCGGATATAAACTAGAACTCAACAACTGCCGGAAGAATAAAGTCAGTTTCTATTACATCACAAACGATAGTTTTTGAGCAGGCGACAAATGGAGCAGACGACAAATTTGAAACAGATGATTATACACGTGATTGAAGAAAAGGATACTGATATCTAATCATTTTAATCAGATGACTTACAGTGTATTGAAGACGACTGTGTGGATTTTAGAAAGTACCCAAATGCACAATTACCAAGAAAGTAGCAGTCAGATTTAACAACATTTACGAGTCATGTGTTGTCTGGGTGTTTAATGACAAGGTAAGATATTTACATGTACAGTAAAACCTCTCTTAACCGGAATTCTAGTAGCGACGGATTTAGATACTTTTAGGCAGATGGCTGCTTAATGCAGGGTGAAAGTCATGCAGAAAGCTCCTAGATGAGCTTTCTGCATGATTTTCACCCTGCATTAAGCTGCCACCTGTCTCAAAGACCGACAATTTCACTAAATTGAATGTCCGGTTTAGAGAGGGTTTACTGTATCTATACTGAAAATCGGAACATGGTGGCTTTAACCCTTCCTTGTTCATGTAAGAAATAATGACATCATGCATATTTATTAGCAGGATTTTTAATTTTTTGATGGTACACTTACATAGATTTGTTGATACCGGTAGCAACTGAAGAGTTAGAGATACTATAATTTCATAAGAAAGCAGAGCAGACCCTGATCAGACGGCTCCTATAGGAGTGATCTGATCTGGGTCTACCCAGTTTGCAAAGGCGTGAAAAAAGTGTTTATATGAGGGAAAGGGTTACCTGTACTCTCATTTTACGAATGTTTATGTCTTTGCAAACAGAGTAGACCGAGATCAAACGGTTCCGCATATGGGTCTGCTCTGTTTGCTTATGAAATAATGAATGATAAAAATATGATTATACAGTCTCTGTCATGATAAATCATTCCCTTGTGTAAAGTGTCATCCTAAAAATCGTTTAGTTGATACTCATGCTGTCATATGTTGCATGAATATTTATCAAGTAAATGGTTAAAACAGTACGGACATATTGACCAGCCACAGCTTCTGATCAGGGTCTACATTGTTTGTCACATCAGGGTCCATGCTTAATATAAAGCTTTTTAGTTTAGTCCGAGTTCGTTATCAAGCTTTTGATTGGTCAGATTTGAGTTCTCAAGCTTTTGATTGGTTAGATTTGGGCCAAAGGCTCAAATCTGACCAATCAAAAACTTGAGAACAGTGTAGAGCAAGATCAGCCGTCGCGTTTGATTAGATCCTACACCGTTTGTCATCCTGGTTTATTTTGCTGTGTGAAAAGGAATATACAACATACTCAGGCACTTTAGACAGTTTTTTGTTGTCGATTTAAGAGGGATTAATTAAATATTATATATACATTCAAATAAATAGCTTATTCCAAAACTCTTATACAGTAAAGTCTCGCTAATGCGACCACATAATTTACTGACATGGGAATCCGTAAGAGCTGGTGGTTGTTTAATCTGTGACAAAAGTAATGCACAACGCCCCCGTAGGAGCTTTTTGTATAACTTTTGTCCTGCATTAAGCTACCACCTGCAAATATAAGAGTCATAATTTGCCCTGCCCTTTATAGTTGTTCTGTTTAAAGGGGTTTAACTGTATTTCTTTTATGGATGGATGACGACATTAGCCAGGTACATGTACACTGCACACAATATTATATAACGCACACTATTAAACAGTTTATTAACTCTTATAATGCAACCACATAATGAGAGTCTGTAAAAGCAGGTGGTTGCTTAATGCAGAGCAAAACTAATGCAGAAAGCTCCTGTAAGAGCTTTCTGCATACCTTTTGTCCTGCATTAACCTACCACCTGCTTTTACAGACTCACAGTTAGATATTTTAGACCTGGATTAAGAAACCACCTGAAATCCAGAATTTATACTCCTTTTTAGTGGTCGTCGTAACAATGCTGTATTGTATCTCCTTCAATTGCGAATTACATTAACGCATTATCCCATAGTGACGCATTTTGCGCATCTATAGAGGTCACTTTATGAAAACATTGTGATAAATAGAGAATTTGCTCCTATAGGAGCAAATGCTCTATTTATCACAATGGTTTAAACATACAAAATTCTATGTTTTTCCTTTCCTCAAGTTAATGCTCCTTTTCGGTAGATATACATTCAAAGAGGTTGGGTCTACTAAAAATAGCCTAGGAGAGAATGGGTTAAGTTTTAATGAATGGTAAGAAGTTAACAGTTGTAGTAGACATTGATTTAAGCGGAAATTATTTTTCAGCAGGCTAAGTTTTAAAACTTCCGTGATATGATCACTAACCAAAAGTTTAGACCTTTCCTTCATATAAATGCCTTTTCAAATTTTCGCAAACAGAGTAGACCCAGACAGAAAATTCCCTTGTTAATGTAATGTACAGTAAAACCTCTCTTAACCGGACGTTAAATTTAGTATAATATCGTCCTTGGAGACAGGTGACAGCTTAATGCAGGGTGTAAGTCATGCAGAAAGCTCCTAGAGGAGCTTTCTGCATGACTTTCACCCTGCATTAAGCAGTCACCTGCCTAAAATATCTAAATTCTTCTGTACTAGAATTCCGGTTAAGAGAGGTTTTACTGTATCATAATGCTGTTAAAAAATTAATAACTGATATCCATACAGACATTATTTCTTGCATGAATATTCATAATGTAGATAATTAACCATTTACTCATTAGAAACGACTTTTCACGACTTTGCAAACAGAGTAGACCCAGATCAGACGGTTCTGCGACTCGCCAGGGACCAAACTGTTTGTTATTGTAATTACATTTTTAAACGACAGGGTAAAAGTATAAAAAAAACCCTGAAAATCAAAACCATTTCACACCTTTGCAACACAGTAGACCCAGAACAGACGTTCCTGCAGGAGTCGTCTGATCTGGGTCTACTGTGTTTGTTATGAAAATATAAAGATATGATTCTAATTTTTCTCGTCATTAATAAATATTTCTGTGTTCATATGCCATTATAAAACACCTATCTCATTAATATGCATGTTGTCAGCCAATCAGTCAGCCATCGTTTATTCTTAATTGACACTTTGAAATTATTTCAGGAGAAGTGGCCTCCAAATTTCTCTACAGGTGCCATGCAGAACGTAACATACAGCAGAAATGAAGAAGAAGCTGCTCTTATCAATAGCGAACCTGAGGTACGTGAACGACTGTCACATGTGACTTTTATCCTGAGTTGTCGTCCATGCTTACGCTCTCCCCTGTGTGGAAAGAGAACTTGACAAGAACGACAACTCTGAGTACACTCCTCTAACCAGAATGAAATATTCTCCTCCTTTCTTTCATATCTGTATCTATAACAGATCCATGTCCCAAAATACCAAGATTATTGCAAAAAAATTATGTTTACGTGCAAGTCAGAGTAACAGTACTAATATATGACACCCCCTCAATCTCATTCTCTCTCTCTCTCTCTCTCTCTCTCTCTCTCTCTCTCTCTCTCTCTCTCTCTCTCTCTCTCCACTCAA
This sequence comes from Azorinus chamasolen, assembly GCA_963576725.1. Lineage (NCBI taxonomy): Eukaryota > Metazoa > Mollusca > Bivalvia > Cardiida > Solecurtidae > Azorinus > Azorinus chamasolen. The sequence goes on from OY755243.1 coordinate 71,697,706, forward strand.
ACTTAATTACGCTCACGCATATTGATATTGGTCTTCTGTATTTCGTTTCGATAGAGGTCTAATTCAAGCGTGCAGCTGACCTGTTGCTAGCTATATCACTGTTATTCAGATGTATAGATAGACTGATAGATAAATATATGAACATTTTGTTTCACCGTTTAGATCGAAAATCGTTTTCAATAGCATATAAAACATTTTACCACATGCACTGCCTATAGATCTATCTAGCTGTTCATCCAGACTGCTCTCCTAATTAAATTAGGAAGCAATCTCAACTTGATCTACTTTGATTTCATATTTCTCGCTTATGTTGATAAACTTAAGTCCTTTTACATATACATGTATCTCCCATACTGATCTGCGTAGGAAGATATCATTCTCTGTCTTGTAATTATTATTTTGATGTCATTATTTTTTACATACAGTGTGGTGATCAGTAGACTGAATAGCGGCCGCTGTCTATTGATCGCAACACCGCGATGTGACTTTTTATGCAACGCTGCATAGCTCCCAAAAGGCAAAGCAATCAAATCAACCGAATTTCAAACTAAGTGTACGTATATGTATCTGTATTTGTAATAACTCAAATGAAACTGGGTCTTGTACTTACCTAATGTCTGTTGTTAAAATCCTACAAATATGCTGTCTACTGCTGATATCACGTGATTTTGTTTACTATTGAATGAAGTTAGTGAAACCTTCCTAATCCGGAACTGAAGACAACTTTCTCTTACTTGGTGCAATCACGCTGCCTGGACCAGGATCCAAGCAGGGAGGAACATATTGTTTCACTATACTCTCTTCCTGATTTTTGGCTGACATTGTTTTTTACACAGATACTTTGACCGATTGCCAAGGGCTACACTGTATGCTCTTCGGTCAATTTCAGAATCTACTTTCAGATTACGTCAGTCAAATGCTGCACGAAATTACTGTGATAGTAAGCCATGGCTAAAAACTGATTGGTAGTTGTCCGACTGAAAACAACATTCGCAGTTTGGCTATGGGCGACCCAGTTCGCTCTAATTTCAAAGGAACTGATGTTCATAGTCAATATGCATCACTGGCTTATTAATTTACAACATTCTTCATTTACTGTAAGACGATAATCTATTAGTTTAACATTATATTATTGCACCGTGACTCCTAATTACATTACTCTTTTAGCAATCTCCCACTACCAGGACCCTGTTCTGAATATTGTGACACCTAATTACATTACTCTTTTAGCAATCTCAGTCTACCTGGGGCCCTGGTCTGAATATTGTTGCACCTAATTACACTACCCTTTTAGCAATATCCCACTACCTGGTGCATGACATGGCCTGAATATTGTGACACCTACATTACTCTTTTAGCAATCTCCCACTACCAGGACCCTGTTCTGAATATTGTGGCACCTAATTACATTACTCTTTTAGCAAATTCCCACTGCTAGGTCCTGGTCTGATTATCATGATACCTACTTACATTACTCGTTTAACAATCTCTCAATAACCGGAGCCATGATCTTAATATTGTGACATCTGATTACATTACTCTTTTAGCAATCTCCCACTACAAAGGGCCCTGGCCTGAATATTTTGACGACATGCGTGTTTATCGTCGGCGTCATCGCCGGTACAGGATTTCTCACATTACCGAAGGCCGTTGACGACACAGGTAGGCCAAATAGACACGTGTAATTTGAACTTATCCTTCTTTACTAATCCCTCTGCATATTAAACTATCCCCCAGACACAGACATACGCACACACACACACACACACACACACACACACAGACACACACAGGCGCGCACACACACACAGAGACACACACATACACACACATGTCACACGCACATCACACACACGTTTGCGCACGCAAAAAAGCATGTTACAATACAGTTACTATATACAGTCAAACCTCTCAAAACCGGAATTCTAGTAGAGAAGAATTTAGATTCTTTTAGGAAGGTGGCTGCTTAATGCAGGGTGAAAGTCATGCAGAAAGCTCCTTGAGGAGCTTTCTGTATGACTTTCGCCCTGCATTAAGCTGTCACCTGTCTCCAAGACCGACATTTATACCAAATGTAACTCCGGTTTAGAGAGCTTCTGCTATACAATATACATGTATATTCACCATGCTCTTAACCCTTTATCTGATGGGTATTCATGCAACAAATAATGAGACCATAATTATTCCTTACATGATTTTTTGTAAATGGCAAATGAACCCAAACCATACATATTTTGCCATGATAGAAATCATGTACAGTTGAACTTCGATAACTCGAACTCCAAGGGACCACACAAACTAGTTCGAGATAACAGAAGTTCGAGTCATCCGATTTCTAATCTGAACAATTTCTCAAGGCCCAGGCTTAATACAGGTCTAATACAGGTCTTAATACAGGTCTAATACAGGTCTGTAGGAGCTTTCAGCATTGCTTTAGACCTGTATTAAGCTGTCACATGTGTTTCTAGATATCTGTAGAGATACATTACTGGAGCAATTCTGTATTGTAAGTTTTGGAAGGACTGAACTTTTTGTTCGAGTTATCCAGAAGTTCGAGTTATCCGAGTTCGAGATATCGAAGTTCGACTGTAATTAGATATATTTATTTCATAAATAAACAGACCAGGTCATGATCAGACGGACTACTTTAATTGAAAAGGCGTCTAACGATGCTTCAATTAGGCTCATGTCCAAGCAGCTAATCACAAGAATCCTATTTGTCCGTGTTTAACCTGTTCCCTCATACAAGCGGTTTTACAAGTATTTGCAAACAGAGTCGACCCATATCAGACAGTTCCTGTATAGGAGCAGCCTGAGCAGGGTCTGTTCTGTTCTCTTGAATAAAATTATATTAGATCTGACTCTGCAGTGTCTATCAATACCAAAATCGCATGCGTACTAATGCAAGTCCAGCTAATAAATATTCATGATGTCTTTATTTCTTACATGAATATTTAACAGGGAAAGGGTCATAGGATGTTGGTAGCTTATTTAGGTCGATAGAAGTGCAACAAAGCTTCAATATACGCTTACTGTATTACTTTACTGCTGGACTATGCAACCACGTGGACTATGCAACCACATGGACTATGCAACCACATGGACTATGCAACCACATGGACTATGCAACCACATGGACTATGCAACCACATGGACTATGCAACCACATGGACTATGCAACCACACGGCTGATTTTAACATTTTCTTTCACGAACATTTACGAAGACATGATGAAATCGTGAACATCTATTAGCTTTTCATAATACCTTGATTTATGAATACGTGTACAGTATTACTTGGATCCGTCTTATCTTAGTCTACTCTGTTGCAAAGGCGTTAAAAGGCGTTTCTGTCAGGTAAAGGGTTAAAGGTCTAAATTAAATGTTGATTCACACGTGTTTGCTTTAAAGTGGTTCTGCTGCACTATACAATGCCAATTCTTTACGTCTGCAGGATGGATTGGGTTTTTATTGGTGTTTGTCTGCTGTGCAGTCTCGGCCTATACCGGACATTTACTCGGCAAATGCTGGATGATAGTTCGCGAGGAGTATCCAGTATTGAAAGAGACAAAAATAGGGGATCCCTATCCCACAATTGGGGAAATGGCTTACGGCAAACCTGCAAGGTAATTTTTAACTCATTCAACGCCACAGTCCCGGAAAGCGGCAATGGGAAAATGTTATTATTTTTGGATCCAGTAATTTGACGTCTTATCAGGATCCAAACTGCTTAACACTCCATTTATGTTCTTCAACGAAATTGAAAGGTCAACTCTGAAACTTAACATTAAGCAGACGACAATGTTTTGGGACGATACTTATTTGGCGCCAAAAGAGTGAATTAGTTTATGGTTTAAATAATCTTTATTAACAAGAAAATCAAGAGAACGTTCGGAAATTATGTGACAAAGTTTAAAGCTTATATGTTTTGTCAGACATCCTTTGCATTAAACGTTACAAAACATTCATCGATTGGTCGCTCAACGAATATAAGGCTTAAAATAATTTGAATAGATCATACATATATGTTTAAATAATAACTTAAAACGTATAATATCATGCCCGTGCTTATGAAAAAGCTTGTAGATCTTAATCAGATGATTCCTTTCGGGCTGATCTGAGTCTTCTCTGTTTTCAAAGTCTCAAAAATGTTTGTTTGAAAATGTTATTTATTTGTTTCAGATATGTTGTATCCTTTTCAATATTCGTCACTATGTTCGGAGGGGCGGTGGTTTATATTCTAATAGCGGCGGAGAACATTCGAGAACTACTTCCAGATGACACATCACTAAACATTTGTTACTTGTCCCTGATTATAGGCGGGGTCATGACGCCATTTACCTGGTTAGGGTCGCCCAAGGACTTCTGGTAAATGTTCAGAATCAATATCATTCATTCTATATTAAAACCTGTCGTAGGCGACCTTATACTGATTGATACACAGGACTAAACAACATGTGAATGCTTAACCCATTGCCTCCTACTGACGCCTTTTAATGCATGTATATAAATGTCATTTTTGAAACCATTGCAATAGGAACAAATGCTCTATCACAATGATTTCAAAAATCAACTTTTACAGAGGCGTCAAAAGGCGCCAATATGAGGGAATGGGTCAATCGTGGTCAATATGAGGGAATGGGTCAATCGTCGTCAATATGAGGGAATGGGTTAGTGGGTTTTGATATAAGTACGTAATTGTCTGGCATTCATGTATGTCAACGCTGGTCGAATCAAGTACATATTTGACCATTTAACTCAGATAGACGCCGTTTGACAACTGTACAAACAGAGTAGACCCAGATCAGACGGCTCCTGTAATAGGAGCCTTTGATCAGGGTCTGCTCTGTTTGCTTATGAATTACTAAAAGATCTGGTTTCACAGGTTCTGTCATTCTTGTTCATAATGCAATTATAGAAATGCATCTAAACAATATTCATACAGTCATTATTCCTTACAAGGATATTCACGATTTTCATAAAACAGGTGGGTTGCAGCAGCGGCGACCATTGCGACGGGGACTGCGAGTGTCATTTTGTTTATTGACGTGCTAGCTACGACACCTAGAGTTGATACTGTCATACATACAGAAGTGGGAGTTGTGAGTTTCTTTACTGGCTATGGGACAATATGTTTCGCTTTTAACGGTCACCCTGCTTTCCCCACGTTTCAGTCGGACATGAAAGACCCGTCTAAATTTGGAGGTGCGATTATGCTTGGATATGCCAGTAAGTACGATGCAGCTTGAACCTTCATAAAATGTGTTATATGATGTACAGAGCTACAGATAAGTGTGCGTACCCAAATACATGTACAAAAATCGCCATTTCTCCATCAAACCCTACACTTCGTCCAGACCACTCTTTAGAATGACCTCGAAGAAATTACAAGTAGTCATACTCTGTGTATATTGATTAATGTATAGTTCGAGATAATTATCGAAGTTCAACTGTATATGACGTGGATGCAAACGTATGGCGTTTACAGCTATCGAGAATTTTCTGCATTATCAAATATACATACAGCATGACCAGACGTTGTAAAATGTAATGTTACATATCAAACGACAGAGCTTCAAACGCACAGTGAAGATAACAAATTCCTGCAGGAACCGTCTGATATGGGTCTAATCTGTTGCAAAGGCGTAAAATGCAGTCTGTCAGGTATAGGGTTGATATATACAGTAGAACCTGGCTTAAGCGGCCATCAAAAATATGTCTAATTATGGTTCTATAAGGCAGGCGGTAGCTTAATACAGGTCAAAAATAATGCAGAAAGAGCTTTCTGCATTACATTTGCCCAGCATTAATATATTACCCCCTAGTGACGCATTTTTGCGCATCTATAAAATTCAGATTGTGAAACCATTGTGATAAATACAGCATATAGGAGCAAATGCTCTATTTATCACAATGGTTTCAAGCTACACAATTTAAAAAATCCCTTTCTCTAGTTAATGCTCCTTTTCGTTAGATTAATTCAAAAAGGTTGGGTCTAAAAAATAGCCTAGGGGAGAATGAGTTAAGCGACCTCCTGCTTTTTAAGGCTACTTTATTTGATAAATGAATGGCCACTTAGTACAGGTTCTGCTATGTGTACATTTATTGCACGTTACAGTCGTGCTGCTTATGTACCTCCCATCTACCGCCGCGGGGTATGCTTTGTTCGGCCAAACTATTCAGCCAAACATCATCCTCAACATGGCGTCGGGACCCGTGAAGACCATAGTCTCCGTCCTCATGACAGCTCATCTACTCTTTGGCATCGTCATCGTGCTGAACCCCGTCTCCCAGGGGATCGAACACTTTTTGAAAATCCCAAATCGTAAGTACATTATTGCCGTCGTCTTTGCTACTATCGTGATTATTTCTAACTATCCGTACACATATCTCCCGCCCTCCACCAGTTTGTAAAGCAGAATATCGTTTTATAACTTCGGACCAAGGGTTTGGTAAGACACCAATATTGTTACAACGTAACGAGGGATAACAGGGACGGTAATCCGTGTAGAAATCAATAGTTCGTAAGTCTATCAAACCAATCACAAGCGCGTGAAGCTTTGTCTGCTGCGAGGTACCACATGTAATTGTATACAGGGAAGTTCACTGAAAATTTACCTCAACTTATACTTAAAACGATACATACCAAATTATCTTTCGATTTATTTTTATGAAGTTTGGAAATATTTGAACCACATAATTACTCCTGTAATGAGTAAGTTTCTTTTAAAAAACATATCTGCAGATTTCACCTGGAAGCGAGTCGTGTCGAGAACTATCATGATGGCGGCGGCCCTGCTGGTTGTGGAAAGCGTGCCTCACTTCTCATCCATCTTGTCGCTGGTCGGCGGCTCCACGATATCAATCCTTGCCATTATTTGTCCACCTATGTTTTATATTAAGCTGGCTCAAAGTGCAAAACGTAGCTCCAGAATGTAAGTACATTTCTGTACGCAAAGAGAATATTTACTCTTGTCTCGCTGTTCACATTAACCCTTTCCCTGTTCTAAGTTTATTACAAATTTCATTACCTAGTGAATATTCATGGACAAATTATTTATAAAGAAGTATGGAATGTAGAAAATTGTAGCCATTTTAGAAAGTATAGAAACAGATCTATCAAATTCCATTAGCAAACACGGCAGACCCTGGTCAGACGGCTCCTATAGGAACTTACCCCGCAACAAAGTGTAATTAAAGAACTTCAGTGAGCAAGCTCACACACCCAACGCCGCCACATTGTCATAGAAAACAAGATGTGTTTGTGAAACACTATGCCCCCGATATGACCTTTGACATTGATGTATGACATTGACCTTTATAGTGACCTCCAAAAAAGTTTGCCTCCATAAGTTGCACATGCATGTCAATTTTGAAGTACAGTTGAACTTCGATATCTCGAACTCGGATAACTCGAACTTCTGAAAATCGAACACATCAAAGTTTTTCTTCATGACAATTCTTATATAAACAAAGAGCCGAGTGCAGCGCCAGCGCTCGTCTGGTTTAGTGATTGTCCAGCTAAATTAAACATTTTTGAAAAAAAAATAAAAGGTCATAACTCCAAAATTTTGAAAACAAGAGTTATGGTTCTTCCCCTCAATACGATTTACTAACCTATGAAGTTTCATGTTGATACCTCTTATACTTTTCGAGTAATGAGCTACATTAAAGTTTTTGCCTGACGACGACGACGACAACGCCTACGACCCAGTGATCACAATAGCTCGACTTTTCTTCGAAACAGACGACCTAAAAATGATGAAAAATTGGTCAAGAAATGAAAGTGCTAGATGAGCAGCAAGTTATTATGATACACGGACGGACTGATGGACGGACGAGTCAAAAATTATACACCCGTGCAACTTCATTATCTGAATCTAATCGGTTTTGCAATGCCAGCCAGGTTGCTTTAGCGTGAAAAAAGATAGTCGATTGCATTTATGTTTTGTTTCTTCCAGACGGATACCATTGCACACCAAAGTTCTTCTCTACGAAATGATGCTGATTGGTCTGGTAGCAGGCTGTGCAGCTACCTACTCTGCCATCACAGATCTGGCCACCAACAAATTTACCGTCCCTTGCTACGTCGACCCCGAAAGGGCATCCAAGTAGTAATCAGATGCACAATGTATTTGGAAAGACTGTCCTGACTATTATTTATTATACATGCTGTAGTGATAATCAAACAAAAGTGTGGACCCATAGGTAGAATATGCAGTAAAACCTCTCTATAATGGCCACTAAATTACATCCAATATTTTTTGTTAAAGGCATGTGGCTGCTTAAAGCAAGGTGAAAGTAAAACAGAACGCTCCTATAGGAGCGTTCTGTTTAACTTTCACCTTGCTTTAAGCAGCCACCTGCCCTAAATTATAAAATACCAACTAATTAACACAATTTAGTGGCCGTTAAAGAAAGGTTTTACTGTATCAGCATGTATTATAATATGACAGGGATAATGGTTTATTTTGTAAACATGACCTGGTTAAATCGATAATCAATAGCAGGATTAGCAAGGTTGCTGCTGGACAATTTTTTTGAGGAATTCAGATCAAAATATGTACTTATATACAGTAGAACCCGTCTTAAGCGGTCATTCATTTATTGAACATAGGAAACGTAAAAAATGGTTGATTAACCCTTTCCCTCATATAAACGTGTTTTCACGTATCTGCAAACAGAGTAGACCCTGATCAGACGGCTCCTATAGGAGACGTCTGATCAGGGTCTGCTGTTTTCTTATGGAATTAGACAGATTTGTTTCTTTAGTTTCTAAAATAGCTACCACCTTTCACCGCCTATATTTCATTATATCCATTTTGGCCATGAATATTCAGTAGGTATTGAAAGTTTGAATAAACATAGAACAGGGAAAGGGTTAATGCTTGGCAAAAGTAATGCAGAAAGCTCTCTGTATTACTTTTGACCTGCACTAAGCTAGAGAAAGAGAGTGCACCAGTAATAATACACCGTTTATATCATTATATATACAACTATTTTTACTAAAAGTTCAGTTCTGTAATGTTTCTTATCAGTTAATGCTACGCGGCATGTATATTAATCATGTCCAACAGAGGTAATTAAATGTTATACATGTAATTACAGTAAAACCTCTCTTGACATTAAATTTAGTATGAATATCGATCTTGGAGACAGGTGACAGCTTAACGCATGGTGGAAGTCGTGCAGAAAGCTCCTAGAGGAACTTTCTGCATGTGCGGCTTTATGAGATACATATGCATGCCAAATATCAAGTTTCTATCTGTACTGGCTCAAAAGTTATGACCAATGTTAAAGTTACAGACAAACAGACAATTTGACCTTTGACCCTAAAGAATGACCTTGACATGTCATCCCTCAAAATGTGCAGCTTCATGAGATACACAAGCATGCCAAATATCAAGTCTCTATCTCTACCGGTCCAAAAGTTATGACCAATGTTAAAGTCAGTGATTTGACCCATATATTTTACCTCTGACCTTGAAGGATGATCTTGACCTTGACATGTCACCCCTCCAAATGTGCGGCTTTATGATATACATATGCATGCCAAATATCAAGTCACAAGCTGTACTGGCTCAAAAGTTATGACCAATGTTAAAGTTAAAGACAAAGAAACCGACAATTTGACCCTGAAGGATGACCTTGACCTTAACATTTCACCCCTCACAATGTGCAGCTTCATGAGATACACAAGCATGCCAAATATCAAGTCTCTATCTTTACTGGTCCAAATGTTATGGCCAATGTTAAAGTCGGTGATTTGACCCATATATTTGACCTCTGACCTTGAAGGATGACCTTGACCTTGACATGTCACCCCTCAAAATGTGCGGCTTTATGAGATACATATGCATGCCAATTATCAAGTCTCTATCTGTACTGACTCAAAAGTTATGACCAATGTTAAGGTTGCGTTAAAGTTACAGCCAAAAAAACAGATAATTTGATCTTTGACCCAGAAGGATGACCTTGACCTTGACATGTCACCCCTCAAAATGTGCAGCTTCATGAGATACACAAGCATGCCAAATATCAAGTCTCTACCTCTACTGGTCCAAAAGTTACGGCCAATGTTAAAGTCGGTGATTTGACCCATATATTGGACCTCTGACCTTGAAGGATGACCTTGACATGTCACCCCTCAAAATGTGCGGCTTTATGAGATACATATTCATGCCAAATATCAAGTCTCTATCTGTACTTGCTCAAAAGTTATGACCAATGTTAAAGTTGCTGACAAACAAACAGACAAACAGACAAACAGACAGGGCAAAAACAATATCCCCCCCCCCCAAGATTTGATCTGGGGGGCATAAAAAGTGGACTTTAACAAAAACCTTAACCAAGGTGTGACACCAACGCCGGGTCGAGTAGGAAAGCTCCATTCTTCGAATAGTTGAGTTAAGAATCACCTAAATTTATCTGTGGGTTCATTACAAAATTCAATATATATATAATATATATATATTATATAACTGGCAATAGAATACAACCGGAAAGGCTATATATATATATTAAACAAGAGGGCCAGAATGGCCCTGAAGCGCTCACCAGACAATCAGAGGAGAAGATTTTAAAAGTTTTCACTATATGTTTCTATAGAAAACTAGCCGGCCCTGGGGCAGGCCAATTTTGACCCCAGGGGCGTAATTTATAGAGGACTTTTGTAGAGGACTTGAACATGATGCTATGAGCCAAATATTAAAGCTGAGAACCTTTCAGTTTCAGAGGAGAAGATTTTCAAAGTTTTCTCTATATGTTTCTGCTGAAAACTACCCACCCCTGGGGCAGGGCCAATTTTGACCCCAGGGCCATAATTCATAAAACTTTTGTAGAGGACCTATACATGATGCTATGTGCAAAATATGAAAGCTGAGAACTTTCCAGATTCAGAGAAGAAGATTTTCAAAGTTTTCACTATTTGTTTCCATTGAAAACTGCCCACCCCTGGGGCGGGGACAATTTTGACCCCAGGGCAATAATTAATATAACTTTTGTAGAGGACCTGAACATGATGCTCAGTGCCAAATATGAAAGCTGAGCGCCTTCCAGTTTCAGAGGAGAAGATTTTCAAAGATTTCACTATTTGTATCTATTGAAAACTGCCCAGATAATGTATTTCGTATGTGAGCAACACATCTTCAGATCAAGATTAATTAATTTTTTTTTGTTAAAAACCATTGTGATAAAGGTTCTAAAATTATACAATCTAAAAATTCATTTTTTTTCTAGTAAATGCTCCTTTTCAGTAGAATTATTCAAAGAAGTTGGGTCTAAAAGTAGTCTAGGAGGGAACAGATTGGAATTTGCACAGTATAGGCCTGAATCTGCCTGATACATGTGTTAAACCTTTACTCCATTACAGACACCTCTTGGCACCTTTGCAAGCAAAGTAGATCCAGATCAGACAGTGCCTGTCGAAGCCATCTGATCAGGGTCTGCTTTGTTTACTTATGAAATAACATTGATCAATTTCTATATATTCTGCCATGCTAAAAACTCCCAGGACCTTATTCATATGCCATTATAGAAATTCAGCTAATTAATATTCATACAGTGATTAAACCTGACATGAATATTTATAATACTGTATTTAACAATCAATTCAATTCAATTCAAATTTTATTGGCAATATCAGCATATATAATACTTTTGGCCAAGTAAATAATACAATATAAAGATGGCACATGCATTACACTAATACATACATCAATGTAATGAAATAATTAACATAGATTGAACTAGTAAATACAATGTACCGATTCAAACATAACCTGATATTTAAATAGCAACTTAAGTACATATAAAGAAACCTAAGAAGCAACATTTTCTATGCATTCTGTACGTTTTAACATAGCATAGTGAATATATTTCGACACATTTCTGATAATACCTACTTTCTTACTGGACATAAGACCAGCAAATTTAGACAGTGAAGGCCAAGATCTAGCAATTTTGTATTTCTTTCGTAAATCTAAATAAATTGGACAGCAAAGTAGAAAGTGATATTCTGATTCAACTAAATTTAAACAGCAAAGCTTACATTTACGATTATCCCTGTCTGTACCGCTATATCTTCCGGCTTCAATTTCTAAAGCATGAGAACTAAGTCTGAACCGTGAGAAAGTAGTGAGAAAGTAGTTCTGACTTTATCATCATCTAGCAATTTGAGATATCGCTCAAATTCGAACTCTGTTTTAAAAGATCTATAATATTCTAACTTTGATTGAGAATTGACGGTATCATTCCACATTTGAATATACTGATCATGCAAACGCTGAGTTAATGATGGTATAAAATTATAGGCAGGGTTAAAATTATTCCACAGATAACTATACCCTAGTGATTCTACCAAGGCTTTCATTTCATAAGACCAAACATGTTTATTATTAATGAATATGTTATTACAATAAACGAATGTCTATAATGAAAGAAACAATTTATTAAAGTAACAAAAGAACGAAAGACAATGGTCAAAACTTTTAACCTTAAAAATTTACCTGTTCAATATTCATGTAAGAAATACTAACATCATGAATATTTTTTTGCTCAATTTTTATAATCTAAACTTTTCCATGGAATTTTTCGCTTTGAAGAAACCTGTAGAATCAGTTCTATATGTCAAAAGTAAATAGAGCAGACGCTGATAAGACGGCTCTTAGCCAACTGATATTGGTCTACTCTGTTTGCAAATGCAAAAAAGGCGATTATATGAAGGGAAGGGTTAACCCTTTATTCCATAAATACACCTTTCTATGCCTTTGCAAACAGAGCAGACCCAGATCAGACGGCTCCTATAGGTCTGCTCTGTTTGCTTATGATATACTCGTAGATGTGATTCTACAGTTTCTGCCAGTACCAAAAATTCGTATGTCCATATGCTAATATAACAAATTTATCTACTTAATTTTCATGACATCATTATTTCGTACATGAGTATTTATGGAGGAAATGATTAACTGCACAAAATTATACAGCAAATCATTGTGGAGAGTTTTAGACTATAGGAGGAATGGATAAAACATGTAAATTTGAAATTTTTTCAGAATAGCTCCTTTATTTCTCCACCAAACCCAATGTTGTCACTGTTCTTTATAAACAATTCTTTAAGACAATTTTAAAGAGTGGTCACTGCATAGGGTTTGGTAAAGAAATGACAGTTTGGGTGTTTGACAATGCACCTTTTTCTATAGCTCAATATATTACTAGACCAGATTAAACTGAGACTCTGTGCATATTCCGTATATATTCTTAATTCTATATATAGATGTCCGAAGATAAACAACAATCAAACATTATTGACTATTGACACTATGTAATTTTTGTGTCACCTGCCGAGAGGCAGTGTGTCACTTATGAATCACTTTTCCGTTGTCTGTCTGTCTGTCCGCCTGTCTGTCACACTGTCTTTTTTGGCTTTAGGCAGTGTGTCACTTAGGGATCACTTTTCGGTCGTCTGTCTGTCCGTCCATCTGTCTGTCCGTCACACTGTCTTTTTTTTGGCTGTCATTTCTAAACTAATCATTACATGTATAGAGCTTTCAAATTTCACACATGGAACAAGCATGATAAGAGGAAGCGTCATGCCACTTTAGGCCGTATATTGGTCTCAATGCATAAGCCATGTATTGGTATGTATAGTAATCGAATTAATCCGAGTATAGTCGGAAACGTTAACGGAAATTGATGAGTCTCAGTTTAATATGGTCAAGTAATAATTATGTATGTATTGGTTACCATCAGATACAAACATCCCCATATTTCAAATGAAAGATGCCTATATATACATGTGTGCTATTTTAACTTTTTGCATATTAGCAGCAACTTTGTAAATACCTATGCAATCAGTCTGGATTCAGATGAAATGCCTAGTAACTTGACATCTAAACAGGATCCAAACTGTTTGATAGACTCTTTGTAAATGACTTTGCATACAGAGTTGACCCATATAAGATGGCTCTAGTAGCAGTTGTCTAACAAAGGTCTGCTGTGTCTGCTTATGGATTAAATTCATTAACCCTTTCCTCCATAGGCTATTTTTAGACCCAATCTCTTTGAATGAATCAACCCAAAAGGAGCATTTACTAGAGAAAAGTAAAATTTTAGGATTTTGTAGTTTGAAACCATTGTGATAAATAGAGCATTTGCTCCTATAGGAGCAAATGCTCTATTTATCACAATGGTTTCAAGAAGTGGTTTATATTACAGAGGCGTAGAAAGGCGTATTTATGGAGGAAAGGGTTAGTATAGATCTGATCCCAGTTTCTGACACAGCCAAAGCAAACAGTTTGTTCATATTCCATTATAAAACGTCATGAAATTAATATTCATGTCAATATTTTGTACCTGAATCATAAGCACAAAATCAATGAATACTCATCGGGTCAAAGGTTAAACTTTGTTTCACTTGGAGATTGCAACTTCAGTCATTAGGTAAAGACAGACAAAAACTTCTCTTGACTGTCTTCTATCAGTGTTCCTTCAATTGTTCTGAAATTAATAGGTACATCAAATAGATCTTCATCTTCATCCATAACATGGCACGGTCTCTGTATTTCTTTCCTATATTTTTCAAGAAAAGGGCCCGCAATTGAAAAGAAATCAGCCTTTTCGTCTCTCATCTCCTCAACTATTCCTGAACTCAAGTATTTGTAATTCAGTGTCAACCAAAGAAACACTACAGCTAATATTCCAACATTGACCCCTGTTGGGTCATCTTTTCCAAACAGAGTCAACTTTGGACTATGAAGGAGAATGTCATTTTCACAGTCATAGAAAAACACTATTAATTTGTCTTTGCTGATTCCAATTGTTGGAACTAATGCTCCATTGTTCAAAGAGGAACCTTGACTTTTTTGTAAAAAGGAAAACACAATAGCTTGGGCCATAATCTCTTTTAGATCTTTCTTTCGAAAATCATTTGCATTCATCTCTTCTGAAGATTCACTTATGTTCGAGACCATATCTCTTCCGTCATCTGCTGTGACCACATTGACTGGTACAGAGTTCCCCATCATAATATCAACACTACCATGCCAGGCATCAGAACAACCTAGTGGAAAAACAACAGAGACATGATATTATATCGCTCACCTAAGTTACCCTCAGTCCAGTTTGAGCTAGTGTTAACCCTTTCTCTCTCTCTCACACACACACACCTTTTCACAGTTGTTCAAACAGAGTAGACCCAGGTCAGATGGATCCTGTAGGAGTTGTCTGATCAGGGTCTGCTCTGTTTGCTTATGAAATTATGATAGTGTAACATGGTGAAAAAGTTGTAACCCAACTAGGACTTGAGCCCAGGGCCTTTGGTTTACCATGCCAACACTCTACCAACTGAGCTATCAAGCCACACAGTCTAAAGCCTATCAACTAAATTGGAACATCAAACTTTACATAGTGGTTGGTTTTGCTCCAAACCCCGTTATATTAAAATACATCCAATTTTACATTTTCTACCAATACATAAAACATTGTGTGTATATATCCCGTAACAAAAATTCAGCAAATAAATATGCATGATGTCATTATTTCTTACATGAATATTCATCAGGGAAAGAGATAACAAAAGTGGAATACATGTATGTTATTTTCTGATACTAGAATTAACCTAACGCTAAGTATTCAGACACCCTACCTCCTCCCTCCATGGTTTGCCAATTTGGCAGTGCTACACGGTTGTAATAACTTTACCTTGGACTGACATAATAGTAAATAGTGTAGACTCTGATCAAACTGCTCCTTCAGGAGCATTAAGCAGTCTGACCTTGGTCTGCAGTATTTGCCTAAGTTTGTCTGTCCGAATACTTAGGGTTATTTGTACATGTGTATAATTTAACTTCACACATCATGACCACACACATCTAGCTACATATTCATTTATCCACTGATTCCACTCCCAACGTCCATTCCTAGTCTAACTGTGCTAGAGTGTGAAAATGCTAAAACATGCCATGTGTTTATGAGTCTATGTACATAACTCTAGATCTACTCTCCATGATTCAACCTGGCTGTAATCCTCTACGTCTATACACAAAGCTTTTCCCCTCCTAAACTCACACAGATTCCAATTCTAAAGTAAATTTGTTGCAATGTGCAAAATAAGTGAAAATATTAGCAGAATATGTCTTTACAGAAAAACTCACCAGCAGATTTAGGACCGAAGACAGAGACTAGATGTAGTCACAGATGGTGCTAATTCTATTACAATAGATCAATTCATGATGACTTACCAAAAGAGGTGTCACCATATACACCTTCCATCTTTTGGCGGTCTTCCATATTCATAGAATGGGGTTTAGAGTACTGATGGTCAATGGTGTAGCCGTTTTCCAGTGCTAGTTTGGATAACAGATGCTCAGCTAAGTGTATCGCCCAGTAACATTCATTCTCATCGTCATTTGGCAGGGTCAGTTCAGAATGAGCTAATAAAAAAATATAAAATGCAAACACTGTATTCAATTTACCCTTTCCTCCATAGGCTATTTTTAGATCCAACCTATTCGGATGCATCTACCAAAAAGGAGCATTAACTAGAGAAAAGGAAATTTTTAGGATTTTGTAGTTTGAAACCATTGGGATAAATAGA
The DNA here is from genome assembly GCA_963576725.1 of Azorinus chamasolen. Classification (NCBI taxonomy): domain Eukaryota; kingdom Metazoa; phylum Mollusca; class Bivalvia; order Cardiida; family Solecurtidae; genus Azorinus; species Azorinus chamasolen. Next base: position 71,714,299 of record OY755243.1, read on the forward strand.
GCATCTGCTCCTATAGGAGCAAATGCTCTATTTATCACAATAGTTTCAACAGGTGACTTATACAGAGGCGTAGAAAGGCGTATTAACTATTTATGGAGGAAAGGGTTAACCCTTTGTCATCAATATTCAAACAAGAGGGCCATGATGGCCCTGATATCGCTCACCAGACAATCAGAGGAGAAGATTTTCAAAGTTTTCACTATGTTCTATAGAAAACTGGCCACCCCTGGGGTGGGGTTTTATTTTTTAGCATGACTTGACTGAAATTAGCACACAGTTTGGATTCTGATCTGACTCACACCTGTATGTAACTTCATATGTGGTTTGTACTTGAGTTAATTGTAAGATTGATATGCATTAACCCTTTCCTCCATAAAAACGCCTTTCTATGCCTCTGTAATAGTCACTTTATGAAACCATTCTGATAAATACAGCATTTGCTCCATATGAGTAAATGCTCTATTTATCACAATGGTTTCAAATCTAAACAATTCTGAAATTTTCCTTTTCTCTAATTAATGCTCCTTACCAGTAGATTTATTCAAAGAGGTAAGATCTGAAAATAGCCTATGAGGGAATGGGTTAAAAACAGTGTGAACAAACAGACACTAATTCTGAAGCAGACAACTTTATAGAGTTTTGACCAGGAACTTGACCTCTCCAGTGATTGCATAACACAGATTGAGTATCTAGAGTCCTTCTAGCTCAGGGGAACCTTTATAGTGTAAAAATCTATTTTAAAGTATAACCAACAGGGCAGGGCCAATTTTAACCTCAGAACTATGATATTAAAAAATTTCAATAAGGTATACTAAGTAAATCTATACACCAAATATCTAAGCTCTGTGACATGTAGTTTTTGACAAGAAGATTTTTAAAGTTTTCCCCCATGCCTAACCTAAGCGAACCCAGCATTCTGCTACTTGTACAGAAAACAGAACAGCAGTCAGCTAGAGAAAACTAGCCACGCCTGGGACCGGGGCAGGGCCAATTTGGACTCCAGGGGCATAATTTATATAACTTTTGAAGAGGACCTATAGATGATGCTATGTGCCAAAGATGAAAGCTGAGAACCCTGTAGATTCAGAGGAGAAGATTTTTAAAGGGTCAAATTGTTGACGCGGGACGACGACGGACGACGGACATCAGGCAATCACAAAAGCTCACCCTGAGCACTTTGTGCTCTGGTGGGCTAAAAACATCATCATGAATATTAATTATTTTTTATTATGGTATTGCTTTCGAGTCTACATGTGTACTCTAGATAGTGATATCAACTTTCAGTTTAATATCACAAAACTAGCATGCTGTCAACCTTAACCCTTTCCCTGTTAGATATGTTTATCCCAAATGTGAATACCTACTGAATATTCATAGACAGCATAGTTAAAATAAAATAAAGGAGGTGGAAGATTGTAGCCATTTTAGATTTAGCAAAGTAACAGATCTTTCAAATTCCATTTGCAAACAGAGTATACCTGATCAGACAGCTCCTATAGGGGATATGTCTGATGATCTGATCTGGGTCTACTGTGTTTGCAAATGCATGAAAACATGTTTATATGAATGAATGGGTTAACAGCTCACTGATGAGACTAACAAAGAAGGCAATCAATTAAAATAATCATGTAACCACTGTCCCTGGTCAACTCGGCCCGAGTCAACTCGGTCTCAGGTCAAGTTGGCTGGGTGTAGTCTGCCCACTAATATAATCATTTTTTGTTTTGGTTTGTATATTCTTTATTTTGAACACTTAAAAAGTTGTGTTTCCTAGAGATAGGTTGTTTCACCCTTACAACCTTCCTGCAACTAATACATCCTGATTCATCAGTAAAACACTACACCTGATCCAGATATTATATAATATTAAATGCGACAATACCTATATTTAAGAAGTTTAGATGATAATAATTATATAAAAAAAATATCAGAAATGACCCATTTTAATGCCTCACAGATCGTTCATAATCCAATCAAAATTCAATTACTCAAACTTTACATTCTAATATTATAACTAAGTAATTTTTATAACATGTATTCATTTATTCACATTAATGTTCTATAAATAGACATTAAAAGCAACAGTTAGAAATACTATAGATTAACCTTAATTTTATTTCAAACATATTGATGCTGCTTATTTTCACACCTATTTGTTTTACTTCTCATTTTGATCTAATTCTTCTTCTTCTTCTTCCATTTATGTACTGGGCCCTCTCTGGAGCATTGTCGTACATTTGTGTATGTACAAGGTAAAGGTAAAGGTGAGGCGCATGTCAAAATTAGAAACAAAAACAAGAAAACGGTGCAGGTTAAAAGTAATATACATGTTTTGTCGTCTTCTGTGTCTATCGTGCCCTGGCCAAATCCCCTTTGAAGGCATCAAGGGTCTGTGCTGTGGCTAAGGGCTGTGGTAGCTGGTTCCACAGGCGTATGGCTGAGGGGAAGAAGGAGTGGCGCAGGATGTCTGTTCTGGAGTAGGGCACAATGAACTTCATCCCATGGCCTCTGGTCACTGATGTAGTAGTATGCAGGTACCCGGCAGCGGGTATGTCGACAAGATTGTAGACAATTCGGTACATCATTGTTAATTAACAAAATAATCTGATTACTTAATGTCACCAGTTTCATTCTTCACGTTAATCAAAGCAGCATATTTATCACCTTTATTACGTTGTTTATGCCCACTAAAGGTAATGCATATAACGCAAACTTTTGTCTCAATTCTTAATGTTAACCCTTTAGTGATCACGATCCCAAAAAGTGCAGACCCAAATTAGTCTCATTAATGACCCGTAAGACAGCATGCTAATTTTGTGACAGTTGCCGCCGGGATAGCGTTAAAACCGAAAGAAGCTCGATATCACCATTTAGAGTACACAGATGTGAACTATCCCGGCAGATGTAAGACGGCAACTGTCACAAAATTATCATGCTGTCTTACAGGTCATTAATGAGACTACACTGTTTGCTATATATATTCAAGTAGAAGTTATAATATATAATGTGGACATGACTCGGTTAATTACTTTTTACATGTGTAAGAATAGGCCGAATTGACCCGGTCGAGAACAGGCCGAGTTGACCCGGACCAAAACAGGCCGAGTTGACCCTGGCCGACTTGACACAGGCCGAGTTAACCCGAGGCCGAGTTTACCGGATTCGTAACCGTCTACTTACAAGAGTTTAAAAACTGTAGCAGTTTTTGTAAGGCTCTTCTCTTATTTTCGTCTTCTGGGACTTGCAAGTTATCACACAGATATCTCTCCAACACTCTCAACCCTCTCAAATACACACTGCCCCCAGTGAAAGCCCTGCGACCAAAATGCTCGAATGTGCAACTGGCTCCGGAGAAACTCTGACGAATTCCAGCGTTGGCGGACTTGATGCACAATGTTCGTAGATTGATTAAACTGTTGCATAAGAATTCGCTTTTTATACTCATATAGGCGGCTCTTAAATCGTCCATAGCACTTTTGTTCCTTCGAAATTCGGTAAAAATAGGATCGACATCCTCAGTGTAAATGATAGATGTCAACTGTCCCGCCATATTTGATCACGTGACATCATAAGAAAGTGGAAATTTTGCACCTTTGCCATTTCGTACCCAAGCATTCATCGATTTCGCACTCCGACCCAGAACAGTCGCGACAGCCCGAATATGGAAATTACTGAATATTCGATTGATATTTATTCTTTCATATCCATAGTTTCGGTCATTAATTAATTGCATTGATAAGCCTTCTATCAAGTTGTGTATCAACTGCTTTTTGAATATTCGATTGGTATTTGTTTTTTTCATATCCATATATAGATTCGGTCATAAATAGCATTGATCAATACAGCTTTCTATCAACCGATTTTTGTTCCAGCCACAGGCATTTGAAATTTTATCAATAAATCACAAAAAAATATGTGAATATAATAATAAACATACGTGGGCTACTTTTCACACATACTCATATTTTGGTGATTTATTGATAAACTTTCAAATGCCTGTGCTCCAGCTCCAGATTGGATTATGCTGTCGGTCAGGATTTTGCATAAATTTAGCCATTTAACATATAATTGTCGATTGCACGCCCATTTTTGCACACGTTTAACCCTTCGCTTGCTGAATTTTAAAATACATGTCTCCTTCTTCACCCATGCTCTATTGTATAATTACATATATATTCACTGTGTACAAGTATTTCGCTGTGCAATCACTGCTGTGGAGTGCACTGGTTGCACAATCAACTTGTAAATAGTGCAGACCCTGATGAGACAGCTCCTGCAGGAGCTGTCTCATCTGGGTCTTCACTATTTACAGGTAGGTATATTGACGCGATTAGCAAGCGAAGGGTTAAGCACTCTTCGCCCTTTAGATTATGCTTCCAAGATTTGGGGAATATTGTTTTTGGCATGTTTGTGTTTATTGGTCTGTCTGACACTTAATTTTTACCTTGGTCATAAGTTTGTTGTTTTTGTTGTTGTTGTTGTTGTTTTTTAATATTAAGGACAGAGACTTCATACTTGGCATGTTTGTCATATACAAAGCAGCAAAATTTGATTGGTGCAATGTCATGATAATTTCAAAATTAATGACGATGTCAAATTACCTTGACATCAAATGTACTGTAAATATAATCAAAGACCTATGATAACACATAGATAAGAAACGGTTGTCAGACATTTCGCTACCCATACCATTTCGCTACAGTCATTTCGCTACCCACCGAGAAGTCATTTCGCTACCCTGACCATTTCGCTACCTGTACGTTTCGCTACCTACCGAATTTATTAGGAAAACCAATATTGTTGCGGGGTGGTTAGTGATTTGAGAGTCGAATTTATTAACATATAATAAATATTTATATTCAGATACCAAAAAGAAAAATAAAGTGTTATGTCAGAGGATGAATGATGGGTCTTTCGCCGTTGTTTGGCCGTTGTTTGGCAGGTCTTACTCGTCAATGTACAGTAAACCCCATCTAAAGTGACCACTCAATGAATAAATATGGGCGTCTTTATAATAAAGCAGGTGGCTTCTTAATGCAGGACAAAAGTAATCCAGAAAGCTCATGTATGTCATTTCTGCATTACTTTTGTCCAGCATTAAGCTACTGTCTATATCTACGATCTGCATCTATCACCCATAATTATACCTCTTTGAGGTGGTAGCATTAGCGGGGTTTTACTGTAGTAACCAAAGTGTTAAATGAATTATAAATGTACTTAAATCAGGTATTGTTTTGTTAATGTATAGTGTATACGAATACAGTGAGATGGTAGCTTAACCCTTCCCCTGTTCTATAGTTAGCCCTAATTTTGATACCTAATGAATATTCATGGAGAAAATTCTTATAAGGAAATATGCAAGGTGGAACAATGTACCCAATTTGGAAAGTAAAGAAACCGAGCTTTCAAATTCTATTAGCAAACAGAGCAGACCCTGATCAGACCGCTCCTGTAGGAGCCGTCTGATCTGGGTCTTCTCTGTTTGCAAATGCGTGAAAACACGTTTATATGAGGGAAAGGGTTAATAAATAAAAGTTTAAGCGATAAGAAATATTATCGGCTTTGTGAAATACATAATGATAATAATAATAATAAAAAAACATGATGATAATCAAAACAAAAATATTAGGTTTTAAAAGATTAAATATATATATAATACATGTGTCATTATCGCTGCCTCTGTGATATTGTTGATTGAATTAAGTCACCCGCTGCTTTCGTAATTACACGTGCCAATCAATATTGTCCACCCAGATATCACAGGTACCGCCGATAAGGCGATAACATTGGCTTGTAAATACTGCTAGTGGGAATAAAAATATATATGTTTCACTGTAAGACAAACGCAAGTGCATTTTGTTGATTATAAATGATAAAAAATACTAAATAGTTCAGACTAGAAAAATGTTGAATCTTTGATATGTACAGTGTATTACGATCACATGAAAAGTTGAAAACGCGATCATTACTTATGCACTTTTACTTTAAGGTCAGTTAACCATTTACCTGCTCTAAAGTTTCAAATATTCTCTTAATTTTTAATTTTGTGATATACTTACGTTGCACATATTTCCGAACAGCTATATCTTATATGCGAATTAACTAATTTACTGTGAATGTTTCATTCGGATCCAAACTGTTTGCCTATGCTGCTACGCTCGGTATTTCAAATTGGTAAAGGTATCTCTTTCATCTGTTAAACTGTTATCGTCCAAATCAATTAAATCTGTGAATAATTATAATTAATTGGGTGACTGGGTAGCGAAATGACTTCCCATAAAGGTGCGAAATGACTGTAGCGAAATGGTCAGGGTAGCGAAATGGTCAGGGTAGCGAAACGCTGTGTAGCGAAACGTCCGTAAACCATAAGAAACTACTGTATAACGCTGGGAGAACTTTATTCTGATAGGTGGTTTGGGTCTTTCCAAAAAGCTTTTTAGTTTGTAAACAGATTTTAACAATCCGGGTACCATATTGTAGCTTAAGCCTTTATATAGTTGCACTACACAATGATATGCTTATATTTCCTGAGTTTGCTTACCATCCGAGATATTTGCAAACGTGACTTTGTTTGATTTTCGCATCGGTAACGCCAACTCTCGCTACAAATTATACTGTCGCTATATATATGTCGCAACATCAACATGGTACGGTGGCAGACGAAAAGGCTACCGTTCTATTTTGGAAACAGACGAGAGAACTACGGCGATAAGACGATGCAATAAAGCTACAATATAATCACATTAATATTCATTTTATGATATTAATAAATATTACAATAGTATTTCGGGGAATGGGGGAGTAAACCGGTGGTCCAATTTGAAGGGTATTTGGTAGGGAAAGTTTTCTGGTGACTTTTTATTTTTCAAATTTGCTAACATCATGTTGGTATCTGAAAAAACATGACCGCCAGGGCGGGGTAAATTTCCTAACTATATAGAAAATTTAAAAAATATTCGCTAGAATTGATTGTCCAATAGAAAACTTGAAAAATCGTCTCTAAAATTGATTGTCCAATTGTGATGCTATTTGGTAGGAATAGTCTTCTAGTGACCCTTTATCAAAATTGCTTAAATCATGCTGATACCTGAAAAAAACATGTTCGCAAGGATGGAGTTAAATATCCTTATATGAATATTGGGAAACAAACTTAAACATCTTCTCCAAAACCGGTGGTCCAATTTGAATACTATTTGGTAGGAATAATCCTCTGATGATCATATCATTTTGAACAAATTGAATGATCTTTAACTGAAAAATTAAATCTACTATGGCCCTCTTATATTCATCATGATTGCGACTAGATCATCTCTAGATCATGCTATAATTTGTAGGCGAGCGATATATGGCCATCAAGTCCCTCTTGTTTGGTATTGGTAGAAACTGTAGTGTTATACTGTATCTATTACAAATTCATAAGCAAACAGAGGAGGCCCTGATCAGACGCGACTCCTACAGGAGCAGCTCCTACAGGAGCAGTCTGTTCTGGGTATACTCTGTTTGCTAATGTGTGAAAAAGCGTTTATATGAAAGAAAGGATTAATATGTCAAAATACACTAGTATCTCAGTGATGACTGTTTACACAATATATACCAAGCAGTCTACCCTGTTTGCAAAGGTGTTACTCTGTGGAGTCAAGGCTTAACTCACTTAAATGCCTAAACCTTATTTCTAAGTTGACTCGTCCAAATCAGTTGTTCAAGTAAATTTATGTACAGCTAGTTGGGTCCATGCTTATAAAACTTTTAGTAGAGTCCGAGTTTGTTCTCAAGTTTTTGATTGGTCAGATTTGAGCCTTTGGCTCAAATCTGACCAATCAAAAGCTTGAGAACGATTGCGTGCTTCTATGGGGATTGCCAATGATGTAGTTGGAAGACGAATGGAATAAGCTAACAGTGCAAAGTAATTTCTACATGTTAGGATTTGGCTTTTTCAAGCGTTATTCAAGTAATTCCAGCGCTTACTTTGTAGATTGATTTCAGAGATCCTGGTTGATATAACTGGGCTAAACCTTTATAATATAACATTTAATTATCACTTGTAAGCTGTCAATAGTTTTGGGGCAAATTATTAATACAATTTTTCTTTTAACATTTCTGAAGATAGTTACTGGACAAGTTTAAAATAAAAAAAAAAGTTTTATGTATAACGATATAAATGGTGTACAATCTCTATGGACATTTTTTCCAAATACATCTGATTACTACTCGGATGCCCTTTGGGGGTCGACGTAGCATGGGACGGTAAACTTGTTGGTGGCCAGATCTGTGATGGCAGAGTAGGTAGCTGCACAGCCAGCTACCAGACCAATCAGCATAATTTCGTAGAGGAGAACTTTGGTGTGCAATGGTATCCGTCTGGAAGAAACAAAATATAAATGCAATCAACTATGTTTTATTCTGCCAAGCGCAACCTGACTGACATTGCCAAATAGAGTGGGAGTGGATGAGATGAAACACTGAGTAATTACACTTAACTCTTCCCCTGTTGAGTATTCATATAAGAAAAAATGTCATATTGATGTTAGTTAGATCAATTTTTATAATCACAATTTGGCTCAGGCTGTAGACTTGGAGCAACACTATACCATGAGCAAACAGAACGGACCCTGATCAGACGCCTCCTCTATGAGCCGTCTGATCTGAACCGTGTGCTCTGTTTGCAAATGCGTGATGATGCGTTTATATGAAGGAAAGGGTTTAGTGGTCATTAAAATCTTTAAAACAGGTGGTAGCTTAATGCAGGACAAAAGTGAGACATAAAACTCCTATAGGAGCTTTCTGTATCAGTTTTACCATGCATTGATCAACGACATACTTTTAAATTTAAGACTCGTGTTCAATAAATAAATGACCGCTTAAGAATGGTTCTGCTGTATTTCTACTCAAATCTGGATCTGGTGCAAATTTGACTAATTCCAATTCGAATAAGGTTTTTGGCACATTTGCAAACATATTAGACCCAGACAGGGTAGCTCCTGTAGGAGTTGTCTATTCAGGGTCTCTTCTGTTTGCTTATATATAGAATTACATGTATATTGTTCTGATTCTGAAGTGTCTGTCACAGCTACACCTTACGTAGTTAATTTGTAATTGTCAAAAACCAGCCCATGAATAGTCATGCAGTAAAAAGTACGTTCTTTACCCTTTCATTACCCTTTTCTTCATACAAATGCCTTTTCACCTTTGCAACATGAGTAGACCCAGACCAGACGGCTTTTATATAGTGTTCATGGAGTCATAATAGATCTGGCTCTACAGTTTCTACCAAAATATCCAGGTGCACATATGCCATTATAAAAATCCAGCTAATAGATATTCATGATGTCAGGGGCCACCGTGGCCGAATGGCTATATGGTCTTCGACTGAGAATCACTTGTGTGGAATCTTTCTAGCTGTCTTGTGATAGGTCGACGGCTTTACCCAGTTGTTCTGTGCACGAATGCAATTTGTTCCGTGCACAGCCAAACTCGTCGTCTTCCTCCACCTGTTATTGTCTGGACGTCGCAATATGACTGAAATACTGTTAAAACTTCGATACAAACAAGCAAATCATGACGTCATTATTTCTTACAGGGTTAAATACATATTCACGAGGAAATGATTAAAGAGACACCTCAAAGGCACACTGTTTTAACATTGGTAGTTTTCTATGGTTCTTGTGTGTCAAAGGATTGTTAGACATAAAACTGAAAGGAAAAATCAAAGGTGCCCGACGCATGCTGGGACCCAACCACGGACCCCCCCCCCCCCCCCCCCGCATTTATGATCGAAGTATGCAAAACTAACCTAAAACTATCTATTTGTATCCCAAACCACTCCGAAACACAAGAAAAACACGACCCGAAAAAGTTTTTCTATATATGTACTGATCAATACATATATAGACCCGGTCTCATCGGTGTACATCGCTTTTAAAGCTTTATCATACAGTCCATTTAAATATTAAAATTATGTATATTGCTAATATCCAAGTTTATCCATTACATTCCACGCAGTCTCTCTCGGTTATATCCGGAATTTAGAAAAGTGTTACATCATAAGAAACGCCTTTGCAACCAGTAAACTGTTGGAACCGTCTGATCAGGGTCTGCTCTGTTTGCTTATGACATATAATAATATAGATATGATTCTACAGTTTTTGCCGTGGCAAAATATTCTCATGCTCATATTGCCATTATACAAGTTCAGCTAATTGATATTCGTAGTCATTATTTCTTACTAAATATTCATACAGTAAAAGGATAACTGCATACCATCCGGATATGGAATAGGTACACCAGATCGATTACATGCAAAACGAATAGCGTCAAAGCGATATTGTGTTTAGCCCATATGTGTGGTCTATTATAAAATGTATACACTGAAAATGGTCTAATTATAAGTGTTTGCGAGTAGCTATCTATAGGAGCTTTCTGCATTACTTTTGGCCTGCATAAAGCAACCATCTACTTTTTATACGCCCGTTTGAAAAAACGGGACGTATTATAGAATGGCGCTGTATGTCCGTCTGTCTGTAACATCTCTAACTGAAGTTCTGCATGGCGGATCCTTCTCAAATTTCACCACAACGATTATCTGGACATGCTACAGTAGCATGGATGTGTCCTGGAACGTATATCGAAGGTCAATGTCGCATAATTGGACTTTGAATTTGCGTTTAGCATTTGCATTAAGCAAATATGTTGACCTCAATTTATGTTGTAACTGCATTTATTTACATAACCCTTTAAGATAAAGCTTTGAAATTTGGAACACTTGTTCACCATCACAAGCTTCACCTGAAGGCAAGAGTACATAACTCTGTCAAGCATTTTGATAGAAGTATGGCCCTTTTAAACTTAGAATATTTGGTTAAAGTCCACTTATTTACATAACCCTTTCAGATAAAGATTTGAAACTTGGAACACTTGTCTATCATCACAATCTGCATCTGTTGGCAAGAATACATAACTCTGTTAAGCATTTTGACAGAATTATGGAACTTTTTTATTTAGAATTGTTGCTAAAGGTTTTTGTTACAGTCCATTTATTTACATAACCCTTTGTCTGCCTTTGAGACAAAACCTTGAAACTTGGAACACTTGTCTACCATCACACACTTCATTTATATGAGAAAAAAGTATTATGGAATGGCGCCGTCTGTATGCCTGTCTGTAACATCTATAACTCAAATTCTGCTTGGTGGATCCTTCTCAAATTACATCACAACGTTTATCTGGACATGCTACAGTAGCATGGGTGTGTCCCGGTAGGTATATCAAAGGTCAAGGTCACACAATTGGACTTAACTTTGCGTTAAGCATTTGCGTTTAGCAAATATGTTAACCTCAGTTTATGTTGAACAAAGCCTCGACGGGCGTATATTGTGCCCACTGGCAATAAATGAATAGCTACTTAATTAGGACAGGTTCTACTGCACTTTGGTTGCAAATACTGATATTCACTCTTATCACTTTATTCTCGACTTTGGTCGAATTTGACAACATCTTGGAACAAGATGAGGCGCCGAGTGGGCTCTCATTACCATCTTAGCCGTTTACCACTCTGTCATAGTTCTCAAAAGTCACTGTAAGTTGGCAAAATTGCACCAGGTCCAAATTTAAACCGGCATGTTTTAACAGCGAATCAATAGTAAATGTTCTCTTTGCATACAGAATTGTACTTACATTCTGGAGCCACGTTTTGCACTTTCAGCCAGCTTAATATAAAACATAGGTGGGCAAATAATGGCAAGGATTGATATCGTGGAGCCGCCAACCAGCGACAAGATGGATGAGAAGTGAGGCACGCTTTCCGCAACCAGCAGGGCCACCACCATCATGACATTTCTCGACACGACTCGCTTCCAAGTGAAATCTGCATTTAAAACGTCATTTTGTTATCCTTGTCGCCAATATACAACAAATTATATTACTTTTAGGACTAAATTCCTGTATAGGGAAATCTAGTGTCAGACCCTTCAGGTAAGCCTGACCTTCTAATTGGAAACAATGATAAAATGGATAAGAGTCAGATTATGTAGACGGCACATGGTAATTAATTTTTCAAGGCAATTACAAGTGAAACTAGAAATGTGCCCATAGGACACTGATGCCCCCACTTCAGATTTTTTTGTCACAGAAAGTAAGGGCAATAATCATGTATGCAACAACTGAAGTGATTTATGCCATTATTGCAAACTAAGGGCTGCAACTCCTAAACGACTGAAGCGATTTACATGGCTATCAAACTTGACAAAGATATAATGACCACAAACATGTATGTAACGTTTGGTGTGGACCAGACAATACTTTTCAAGAAAGAGTCCGGACAAGATATTTTTAAAGTCATTTATGCAAATATAGGGCCGCAACTCATAAACGACTGAAGCGATTTACATGGCTATCAAACTTGACCAAGATATAATGGCCACAAACATGTGTGTAAAGTTTGGTGAGGATTGGAAAATACTTTCCAAGAAAAAAGTCCGGACAAGATATTTCTAAAGTCATTTTTGCAAGTAAAGGGCCGCAACTCCTAAACGAATGAAGAAGCGATTTACATGGCTATCGAACTTGACCAAGATATAATGGCCACAAATATGTGTGTAAAGTTTGGTGAGGATTGGACAAATACTTTCCAATAAATAAGTCCGGACAAGATATTTCTAAAGTCATTTTCGCAAGTAAAGGGCCGCAACTCCTAAACGACTGAAGAAGCGATTTACATGGCTATCGAACTTGACCAAGATATAATGGCCACAAACATGTGTGTAAAGTTTGGTATGGATTGGACAAATACTTTCCAAGAAAGAGCCCGGACAAATTCTTCTAGATGTGCGTACGGACAGACGGACGGACGTACGGACAAGAGCAGCCCTATATACCACTTTGTGGGGCATAAATAGAAAATGCATTGTGGTCACATGTTTAATTTGAGAGATGCATGATACGGCAGGTATTAAATCGGATCTGGAATCCGCTAAACATTGTAGATCCTGGCCAACAAAATGTTTGGGTGGCATGTGATTTTGGTAGATACGCACAACTAACAAAATTAACATCAAACTTCAACTTCCATGTAAGTTTTGTTTAATTTGTCAATTTTGCTATCACTATCTATCAATCAGAATCGCCATGCAGTTATTGTCGCCAATGTCTCAATAACTGTTTTTAATCCATGAATATTCATGAAGGAAATAATGTGTACATGTATATTATTTCATACGCAAGCAACATATCCTGATCAGACGGCTCCTATATAGCCATCTGATCTGGGTCTACTCTTTTTGCAAAGGCGTATTTATGGAGTAAAGATTTAACCGTTTAATCCATAAATGCAAACTGAGTAGACTCAAAATCAGACGAGTCCTGTTGGAGCCGTCTGATAAGGGACTGCTTTGTTTGCTTATGGAATAATGTAGATCTGATTCAGCAATTTTGCCTTGGCGGAAAGATTCTATGTTCCAGTCCAGTATAAAAAAAATCATCTCATAAATAGTCATACTCATTATTTTTTCATAAATATGCATAGAGAAAAACAAACTCATTATAGGAGAAATTCTGTGGTTCAAATATTTCCAAATTTCATACGAATAAATCGCATTGGTGCTTTTGCTTTCGAAGGATCTCCCACATTCAAAATTTATGTATCGTTTTAGTATAAGTGGAAGTAATTTTCAATTAATTTCCCCATGTACATTAATGTAGTATCCCAAAATAAACATAGCGCTGTACCCACACTGTTATTGTTTTGTTTGGGGGGATTATTTTTTTTATTTTGCTTGTCATTACTTTGTCAGCCTTGTGGACTGCGTGTATTAAATTCTACATCCAAAAGTGTCATTCCTGTTAAATTCTCAAAGTAGGAGATCTTTCGAAAACAAAAGCAGCAACGCAAAAAAATAGAAAATTGCAGACTCGGTTTTATTGAGTCTGTTTATGAGCAGTTATTAACAGTGTAACACTACTCATCGCGCCCTCGTTATGGTGTAACTTGTAACAAATGATGTCTTCCCAAAGTGAAACTCTGCGTCCGAGGTTATAAAACAAGTATCTGATTGGTCACATTTTGGGCAAAGTGTTATAACTTCGGAACCAGGTATGAAGCAACTAATATCCAGGTAGTCTAATTATCCTAACCATGCAGACAGACAGACAGACACACTTAGAGAAATAATGCAAACCCAGACCAAACGGCTTCTGAAGGAGCCGTTTGACCAGGGTCGACACTGTTTGCTACTATGTCAGTCTGATTGAAAATAAATTTGAATTATTCAGCTTTAAAATTATGTGTCCGAATAGTTAAAAATAATCACGATAGTATAGCAAGGATGACATCGGTAATGTACTTACGATTTGGAATTTTCAAAAAGTGTTCGATCCCCTGGGAGACAGGGTTCAACACGATGACAATACCAAAGAGTAGGTGAGCTACCATGAGGACGGAGACTATGGTCTTCACGGGTCCCGACATCATGTTGAGGATGATGTTTGGCTGAATATCTTTGCCGAACAAAGCATACCCCGCGGCGGTAGAAGGCAGGTACATCAGCAGTACGACTGTAACGTGCAATAAATGTACATATATAATGTATATCAATCCGATACCTGACAGACACGCATTTTCACGCCTTTGCAACAGATTAGATCCAGATAAGACGCTTACTGCAGGGCTGTCTGATCAGTCTGTAATATTTTCTTATGGAGTAACATATATATGATACTTTATTATATGCCTATTCATATTTTACACAGATTTCTCAATTAGATAACTTTTACATTTGCTATCGTCACTGTACGTTTGAAGCCAAGCCGTTTGATATGTAACTATATTTTATAACGACATGCCATGTCATATCATGTGTATATATTCTATGACGTCAGGTCATGCTCTTTGTGTATTAGTTATTGCAGAAAATGCTTGATGGCTGTAAAACACCGTCCGTTTGAATCAAAGTCGTATAATACGTAACCGAGGTCTGATGTATCAGTGCTTTACACTGGGCATCTAACAGAAACAGAGAAACTCTGTCGATAAAAAGAGTAGGGGTCCTCTGTATCCTCTCCCCGCTCTCTGGGCGTCGAACTAGCCCATAGTGAGCAGAAACGGGCCTTAATCAACACAAACACGTACCATGAGAAAAATCAGAAAATACGTATAACTGCTGCAAAACATCGTACATTTGAAGCAAAGTTATACAGATTCTAATACGGAACACAATATTCTATGACGGTAGGTCATAGCGCATGTGTATATGTATATTGGTTAATGCAGAATATGCTTTATGGCTGTAAAACACTGTACGTTTGAATCCAAGTCGTTTCATACTTAACCATATATCCTGTTACGTATGGAGCGGTATTTGGGTCAAAATTATAGTTCTCAGAAGCTACCCGCCTTATTCTACATGCCTCATTCTACATTCTTCATTCTACATTGTATATTCTTAATTCTTATCGCTAAATGTTTCAACTCAAATTATTACGAAACTAACTCACCAAATACTAGCTCTACTTGATCTGCCTAATTCTATATTCTTCATTCTATATTCTTAATTCTTATCGCTAAACGCTAAATGTCTCAACTCCAATTATTACGAAACTAACTCACCAAATACTAGCTCTACTTGTTCTCAACCCACCAAATACTAGCTCTACTTGATCTCAGAAGCTAACCGCCTTATTCTACATGCCTGATTCTAAATTCTTAATTCTTATCGCTAAATGTTTCAACTCAAATTATTACGAAACTAACTCACAAAATACTAGCTCTACTTGATGACAACGTTAAAAGGTATTTAGTAATTGTAGAAAATCATTGTTTATCATTGAAAGTCATTGTAAGGTAAAGAATATATAGAGGATATTTGTAATTTTCGGTGGAAGATCGAAATTTATTTCATCGAGTGAACACCAGACGGTATATTTTCATGAGTGGCGAGGGTTATGTTGTATGACGTCATTTTGTATATCTGACAATAAAACTAAAAGAAAACTGTGTTGGCATTACTGCGCGTCATCTTTACGTCATAAGTCATATAAGCGTGTCATAAGTCCCCCTGTCGAAATAAAGAACCCAAAGCAGATCAAGTTAGTAACGTATTGCACTGCAAACTCATACACGTTCATAAGCAATAGTAATTCAAAAACCGTGGTACGTCTTTCTTTGTTGCCATGTCGAAGTACAACAAACTCTTATCGTTACGAAGAATATGTGTCTTAAGGTGTCGAAATAAGGGTATTTTACTCTACATATAAACAGAGGTGTCAAACCCAGTATTTTAGCAAATAACATTTCGGCGTTTCGAAAACACGCTAACATTTGGTTTGTTTATATAGAATCTATGCTTTTTGTATGAATGCATTGGTGATAACGAATGGTATCTGTAACCCTTTCCCTCATATGACCGACTTTTGACTCGATCCTGCAAACAGAGCAGACCCATACCAGACGGCTCCTATAGAAGCCGTTTGACCTGGGTCTACTCTGTTTGATTATGAAACAATGTAGATCTGATTCTAATGTTTCTACCACTTGTTCGTGATGCCATGATAGAATACATCTAGGATCTGGATCTAGATCTAATTCATATTCTAACATTCATGATTTTTACATGAATAGATGGGGGAAAGTGTCAACCTTTACCATACTATGAGTGAATCCAAGATTGATTTTGCATGCAGTTTGGATCTAGATCAGACACCGGGTGGTTCAGTGCGGCATCAGTATTCAAGCTGATTGCCACCCCGAGTGCATATAGTGAAGAAAGAATATAAAATGTCTTATCGGGGTCTGCTCTGTTTGCTTATGAAATGGTTAGATCTGATTCTACAGTTTCTGCCATGGCTAAAAGTTCATGTGTTCACATCAGCCATTTTAAACACTATTCTAATTGATTTTCATGACGTCATTATTTCCTATATGAATATTCAATAGTTGTCATCGCGTAGTGTAGCTAGAGCTAGTATTTGGTGAGTTAGATCTAGTTTCGTAATAATTTGAGTTGAAACATTTACCGTTTAGCGATAAGAATATAGAATGAAGAATATAGAATGAAGAATATAGAATGAAGAATGTATAATGAAGAATATAGAATGAGGCATGTAGAATAAGGCGGCTAGCTTCTGAGATTGCGAATGAAATATTTATAAGATTTTTGAAAAACGGAAAAGACAATTAAAATAGAAGTTTAAATAGATAAATTGTATTAAACAACATCGAAATGAGTATCTAAATTAACAACTAGCACGTAGATAACAGTATTCGCTTGGTAAAATCATAACTATAATTTTGACCCAAATACCGCTCCATAGACAGACAGACAGACAGAGACAGACAGACAGACAGACAGACAGACAGAGAGAGAGGGGACAGAGAGAGGGGACAGAGAGAGAGAGAGAGCGACAGACAGACAGACAGACAGAGAATATTTGATTCAGATAATGCGCTTTCATTTTCCTCGATATAATGTAGTAAATAGCACATGTATTATTTGCAAGCTGAAAAATGAACAACGGTTTCTTGAAATGTCCAAATATAACTATTAACTCTCTTACAATAATTAATTGTGTTGTCTGACAATTAGCGTCTGCTACAATTCTCAAGGTTAACTTTTCTTCTATTCAGTTAACATGTCTTGGATCCTGATGACCCTGTCTGGATCCAAACACTCTTCACATTTCTTTGCCAGCGTAGAAGGATTGAAACACGCATGCTATGTGTAATAATGTTAGACAGGAGCTAGACTCAAATAGAGTATAAAGCGGTTTTGATCCAGAGTAAAAACGGTTTTGATCCTAATCAAACACCTGATTTATCATGATCAAACTACCTTTTTCAAATAGTAGTACCAATCTTCATATTCAAGTAGATGAATTTGTTAATCAATGTTTAAAAAACTGAATTTGAAGTACAATTATGATCTGGATACAAACGTTTCAGTGATCATCTTATTTGAGATCTATTTTATGGGGAGCAATTTTCTGAGATTAGATTTATACATGTCCAATTGAACTTCAATCAATGGCTGAATCGAAAATATCGCGAGTTGTTGGCTATTAAGTATTCAACTCGTATTTGCACGCTTTCCAGCAAAAATCTCACAGGTGTGGATACAAAAGAACTACGACAATATCATTCGTTCACTAGACTTCGTACATGACTGATGCAAGTGTTTCTGTGTTTGTGAAATTGAGGAGTTTGGCTAGAGTACACAGGTCAGTGAGTATTATCGTTTGTAACCTGTTTCTTTTCACATTGCTTGACAACTAACTGTGTTTAGGAGTTTGTTCCATAGTGGAGTTTGCAGTTTTTTAGGTTTTGGTTCTTTTGATTTATTTGGTCCTTTACTCCTTGAATATTTATTAACCCATGACTATTCAAGTAATAAACTGACAGCATGAATATTAATTCGGATATTCTAGGATATTGTCATCACATCATTGTTTTAAAAACAGTAAAAACTATATTATTCGGAAAGAATTCTGTCTCTGTTAAAGATAATTGCACACTTTTTGAAGCTGTTCAGATTTATATAAGGAATACTAAGAGATTCGAATAAGCATCAAAATGTTAGGGACAGTTTATTTTTCCTGACTCAATTCTTGCTGTTGGTAATCATCAGGGCAGTGTTGATAAATTTCTAAGTGTTACACAAAAGTTGAATGAGCAGTAACAACAAGTTTTGAGTCAGATCCAAACTCTTTTCTGCTATTTATTTTTACTGGTGTTTTAATTGCTACAGTTTAAGGATTCTTAATGTCGGAGTGTCGTAATTACTAGATCTGAAGCATCACAGAAAGCTACACCTTACAGCAGCAGTCACTTTAGCCTGACCACTAAATTGTCAAACTTCAGTTTACAGTACCTAGTACTATTAGACCTTCATACATATTCTTTGTCTTTTCTTCTTGATATGTTGTCAACATTTAGACATATTCTCTTTCTTCTCTAATCATCTTCTTCTACTTCTGCTTCTCCTACTTGTTCCTCCTGTCTTTTTTGTGTGTATACAGCCATATTGTTAAATATTCAATTGCAATGTTAAAATTGTAGGGGAAGGGCCGTAACTAATGTTGGAAGAACTTGTGGCCCAACCCCTTTCAATATATATTGAAATAAAATATGTTTAAACTAACTATATTACTAAATAAGCAATCAGAGCTAACACGAGCAGGCGGCTCCTGCTGGAGTGTCTACCCTGTGTATGAAGGTGTCAAATGTTCGTCTCTTTGAGGTAAAGGGTTAATCTTCATCCAGTGAAGACATTACACCTAGTGACGCATTTTGGCGTCTCTGCAAAAGTCGCATTTAGAAACCATTGTGATAAATAGAGCATTTGCACCATAGGAGCAAATGCTCTATCTATCACAATGGTTTCAATACTGCACAACACTAAATGTGCTGCTAAATCGATAGATATTTTATTGGTTATGCACTATTAAGTAAAGACTCCATATATACGTTTTTATGTCTTTGCTAACCGAGTAGACCCTTTCCCTCGTGGATATTAATGTCTATCGCCTTTTGGTGGTCGCTTTAGAGGAGCTTTACTGTATCATACAATAGAACCCCTCTAATGCGACCACTTAATGAACGTCGGCAAAGTCCGTCTCTAGTCGTGGCTCGGTAAGTTATTAAAGTTCCCAATGGGTTTTGCAGTGTTATGAAAGCTAAGTCCTTTACTCCATATGTACGATGCGAACGCCTATGCAAACAGAGTAGGTCCAGATCATATAGTCTTGTAGGAGACGTCTGATCTGTGTCTGCTCTATATGGCTATAGAATCACATACCAAGTGTTCATACGACATAATTAAAATTTATCTAATCAATATGTCATTATTTCTTACATGAATGTGGAGTAAAGGGTTAACGAGCTTACCCACAGTATGCTAAAGCTTCGTGTCAATCACTTCAGATTCATAATTTGTTTGCAGGTGTCCAAATTGAGTATTATGGCTTCAACCCATTAGTTACACCTTTAACGCCTTTGTAAACAGAGTAGACCGTGACCAGATGGCTCCTGTAGGAGCTAAATATCAGGATCTGCTCTGTTTGATTATGTAATATAGATCTGATTCTACAGTTTCTGCCATTGCCAAAACTTTCTGTGTGCACGTGCTGGTATAATAATGTGCCACAGTGTGTAGGTTTGTCATCACGTGTACGGCCTTGCTGTACAAGAACTCTTTTATGGCGACATGGTAGAGTGCATGACTAAGAACCTGGCGACCCGGGTTCGATCCCGAGTCTGAGCGGGTATGTTTCTGTATAAGAACACCCGGTTACAAATGTATCTAATTAATATTCTTGATGGCATTACTTCTTACATGAATATTCAAGAGATTTGAATACGCTTTAGATGTTAGATGATTCGTGTTAAACCTTTACATCATGAGATGCATTTGGCATATTTGCAAAACAGAGTATACACGGATCAGACGGTCCCTGTAGGAGCTGTCTGATCTGGGCCTGCTTTATTTGCTTATGAAATTACTACAGTTTCTGTCATGACCAAACTTTCCTGCGACTGTATGCCGTTACAGGTATAACCATTCTTCTAATCTATATTCCATTAACAACCAGAACAGACCCTGATCAGACAGCTTCTACTGGAGCTATCTGATCTGGGTCTATTCTGAATATACGTAAACACGTGTATTTTTTAAGTAAATGGTAAATACGTCCTCTGTTATTCGGTTTACCCATGATTTATGTAACTAGGGTGGAACTTTTACAATTTACGTGTGTATAAACGAGTAAAAATTATAGACCTAGTCAAAGGTAGACGATACATTGTACAAGTCAAGCTCTAGGAACCGTCTGACCAGTGTCTGTTCCGTTTACTTATGTAATTATATAGATCTCACATGCTACAGTTTCTGTCATGACCAAATTGTCCTGCGTTTGTATGCCACTATACATGTATAGAAATTCTTCCGTTCATATCCATAGTGCCATTACTTCTTATATGCATGCTCATGAAGGAAATGGTTAGAATATGATAACATAGTCGTTGAAATACACAGCTTCAATGTGATGGATGTACAACTTTGCAGATAAATATACACATGAATTGGTATCGAACTATTAATACACAGGTAGCGGTATCGAACTCACTTTGCGAAGTACAGTAAAACCCATCTGAACCGGAATTCTAGCAAAACAGCATTTAGATACTTTTAAGCAGGTGGCTGCTTAATGCAGTGTGAAAGTCATGCAGAAAGCTCCAACAGGAGCTTTTTTGCATTGCTTTCACCCTGCATAAAGCTGCCACCAAGACATATTTATACAAAGTTTAGAGGGGGTTTACTGTATATACACATGGGATCTGCTGACCTGAAACGAACCGTTTAGCACTCAAACTGTTCCGTTAACCTTTTCCCTCATATAAACGCGTTTTCACGCATCTGCAAGCAAAGTAGACCCAGATCAGACGGCTCCTAGAGGAGCCGTCTGATCAGGGTCTGCTCCGTTTGCTAATGGAGTTTGAAATGTCTGTTCATTTGCTTTCTAAAATGGCTACAACCTTCAATCTTCCATATTTTATTTTAACTATTTTGTACATGAATAATCGGTAGGTATTACAATTTGGAATAAATATAGAACAACGAAAGTGTTAACAGTAGCCTTACCGTTACAGTTTTAAACAATTGTTCGCAAATTTTAAGATCCAGATTTTGTGATTTATGTTACATAACGCTGGGTTGGATTCCAGCTGTACGGTTAACCCATTCCTCCATAGGCTATTTTTAGATCCAACCTCCTTGAATGAATCTACCGAAAATTAGCATTTATTAGATAAAGGAAAATGTTAGAAGTGTGTACAGAGGCAAAAGCAAGGAGTAAAAAGTAAAATACCTAGTTATAGTCTACTTTCAGTCCGAATGACCGCTCAGCCCACTGTACATGTACTCCCCTGGTCATTGAGTCACTGGCCTACAATATTGAGCACTGCTAACATATGGCGTAATCATGCAGTCGCAGAACCGGCGAGTGACCTCACAGGTACCCATTTAACCCCTGGGTTGAGAGGAGGTGTGGGTGGGAGACACAGAAAAGCGTCTCTGAAATTTCTGGGAGGTGCCGGGATTTAAACCCCGGACCTCCGGACTGATAGTCAAGCGCGTTATCACTAGATCACCGCACACCACACTAGACCACAGCACACCACACCGAGTATTTATGGAGAAACGATTCATTTAAACCTAACACCGATCCAACAAAGGGGAAAGAAAACCCTTGTTGGATGCCTGTGATCTGTATCTAAACACTTGGCATAAATTAGCCAGACGAACTATGTCGCTTCACTGAATTTATTTCTTTGGATGCCGCCCAATATACACTGCTATAGAGATATGTATGTTTTTATTTAAATTTAGCATCTACGGCGGGGTAGTGTATATGGGACCCTTATGGGTCGCCATGGCGGGTGACGAAGAGGAACTACGACAAGGACCAACACCAGGAGCTGCAACGACAACAGATGAAACCAAGATGACACCCAGAGGGACCGAGATGACACCAGGAGGGACCAAGCACCAGGAGGGACCACGATGACAACGACCAACACCGGGAGCTGCGCTGAAGGATGGAACATAAGAGGAATCAGGGTTTAGGTTTGAAGTGTGCACAAAGGGTTCAGGTTAATTAGGTTTGTTCATAGTTTATTGGTTGATAGATTAAGGTTGTTTGATATGTTTAGTTTTTGTATGTGATACCGAATCGCGCGCGTTTAGAAGCTGGTCGGTCAGCTCGGTTTTTTTCCTCGTCGTGATTGTTAATATTTGTATTGCTAGTTTAGTTTTGTTGTGATATAATTAATATTGTTATCGTTGTTTTCATTGTATTTTGAGTATTCTTGTATTTGTTATAATGTTGATGTTGTTATATTTGTTCTAACTCCAATCATTTTCAGCTGTTGATAGATAAAGATTGTTTGATATGTTTAGTTTTTGAATGTGATACCGAATCACGCGCGTTTAAAAGCTGATCGGTCAGCTCGGGTTTTTTCTCATTATGGTTGTTACATGTATTAGTTTTTGTATTGCTAGTTTGTTTTGATATTAATATTGTTAACGTTGTTTGTATTGTATTTTGAGTGCTCATGTATATGTATTGTTGTTGTTGTTATATTTGTTCTAATCCCAATCATTTTCAGCTGTTTATAGATTAAGATTGTTTGATATGTTTAGTTTTACTGATATATATGGGTTTAGAGTGTTTGATATGTTTATTTTTTGTTTGTCGTACCACATCGCGCGCGTTTAGAAGTTGATCGGTCAACTCGGTTTTTTTCTAATTACTTGTATGGTTGTTATTAGTATTTGTATAGCTAGTTTTGTTTTGCAATTGTATTTTGAGTGTTCTTGCATATGTAGTGTTGTTAGTGTTGTTATATATGTTCTAATCCATAAATTCTTTTCAGCCTTAACCTTCTTTTGTATTTAGTTTTTT
The DNA here is from genome assembly GCA_963576725.1 of Azorinus chamasolen. Lineage (NCBI taxonomy): Eukaryota > Metazoa > Mollusca > Bivalvia > Cardiida > Solecurtidae > Azorinus > Azorinus chamasolen. Next base: position 71,737,741 of record OY755243.1, read on the forward strand.
TGTAGAACAGATGAAGCCCAAGATGACAGGACCACGATGACACCAGGAAGGACCAAGATGAGGACCAAGATGCCACCAAGATGAGGACCAAGATGTCACCAGAGGAACCAGATGACGAGGCGACGGTGGACCGAGGCAGACTATTCAGCTCTATGACGTCAAGTCCCCAACCCATGACTGGCTGCATGGCGTTATAGAGTCTTCCACGACGACTATCTTCACGGATAGTTCCCATTGGGCCGAGTGGGCGGGTCCGAAGAAGTAGGGTAGCTGCATTGGAACATCAAGGACGAATGAAGAGGCCAGCAACCACAAGACGACAGAGGAACCAACCGCGACTTAGCGGAATAACATTGGCGACGAAGGGGCGAAAAGGAAGATAATGGGACGAGAAAGCTGCAAGGACTCTAGGATGCTGTGACGTTTTGTTCAGGCAGTGGCGATCCAATCCAAATGCCTCACTTAGAACAGTGGGGAATTCGTTCTGGGTCTATACTGTCACCAGATATTTAGAAATGCACGATACGTTCATTCTAATGGCCAAATTTCCTTTTTCTTCTAGTAAATTTACGTTTATAACTACTTCGTTAATTGTGTTGCCCTAAGGTTTGAGATATTGAAAGCAACTGTCCATATTTATTTTATTCTCATTCCGATCAGTCAATGGGATTTATGTTTTATGGGTACAGTGTGTGTTATGGTCTGATGTGGGGCCGATATCATAAAATGTCTGTTTCTAATATCGTCCCACTTGCATACACTTTTAGATTGGGCTAAGGTTAAAGCTCAATGAGTATTTTTCAGCCTGCCGTCCGTCTTTTACATCTACTGGCAGAGGGTTCGATTTCCAGACATGCTATAGTGTTTGATGTCCTGCGATGCAGTCTACTTCTTGGTTATAGGCGGTTTTAATTTCAGCAGTCTATAGTTATTATAGTGCAGTAGTTTTGTTCTGGTTTAAAGTTTAACGTTGTTTTTATATACATGTATATATTTATATCCCACCAAGCACCTTATATGTGCTTTGGTCGTTTTTCGGTCCAATGTGACATCATAGACAAGTCAGTGATGTTACATTTTTGGTTCGGACTTTCATAGATCGTTTTGTAGTATTGATAGTTTAGTACTTTGGTAGTTTTCTTCAGGTGTCTTGGTGGGTCTACAGTACAAATGAAACTGCATCTTTGACATAAAATAAATACAGCTTATCTGTATTCTAGGCAGTCGTGTACCAGCACTTTTGAGGTTGCTTGCTCAATGTTAGGATTTCATATAGGGCATTAGGGACTACTAGGAATCAATTTTCTATTACTTCGAAATTGCTGGTGTACGTTTTGCCTCATTTTACTTCACTTACGTTACTTGAGTAGCAAACTGAACTATAAACACCTTAGTCTGTCGTGATTTAACCGTCTGTGAGCAAGAAGCAAACTGCATCCCGTGATTTCAACCACTACAGCCTGTCCTGGAACTGAGTCCTCTATTAGTAGATAGCAAACTTCATAATTTCATCCCTGTCAGGGGATACTTTTCTGAACCGTCAAATGCTCAGAGAGCTTTATTAAAAGCAATTGACTGATCTAGCAAGCTCACAGGGCGCTTGCATTTTTATTTGACTGTATTTAAAACTTCTTTATTGGACAGATGCATAAGGATATTGCTTGATCTCTCAGCTGTAGATAGACGTTTTGGCATTTAGACATGTACATGTAGTTTCAGACAGGATCAAGCGTTTTGACAAGTCACTCATTTAATGGGTTCGTTCTATCTTTTTTCCTGCGGGCAACACTTTTTTCTGTAAATTTTCTGTTTGTGTATTCTTTTTAGAAAAAGGAAAATTGGCCACCCCATATTTACCTCCTACCTTGACGCGGTTATGGGGCTTAATTGCAATCGGGAATATTATTGTTTATTCAGCAAGAAGTATTCCCTTTGGCAAGAACTAAAAGGAAGGTATATTGGCAGATTCAACAAATGCGTGTACATTTGAAAGCAGAATTTTCGAGTTGAATCAAATTCATGTTACACCATTGTGTATACGTAATCTCTAGTAACCACCCTCTGTAATAATTGTATTATGAATGAAGATTCATACATGTATTATTTCTTACATAAATAGTCATCAGAGAAAGGGTTAAACTAATAAAGATTGTGTTTAACCCTTTCCTCCATATAATCACTTCAAGCATTTGCAGAGTAGACCTATGTCTGAGGGTTTCTGTCTGTTTGTGAAATAATTTTTAGATCTGACACTACAGTTTCTTCCAATACCAAAACATCCTGTGTGCATATGCCACCCATAAAAACACAGCTAATCTATACCAATGATGTGATTATTCCATACCCAACTCACTCGCTCACTCCATACATGAATATTCTGCAGGGAAATGGTCAATTCATACACGGGTCAATATATGGGTGTTCGACAAATGAAGGGATGGTACAGATAACACTGTCTTAAATGACCATTCAATCTTAATTTGACGAATATTCGTTTAAGAAATAAGTTCTTAATATTAACTGAATGTGAATGATTATTGTGTTAAATGTTTTGGTCCTGACAAATTAGAATAGGATATTGATATATCTTATTCCATAAGGAAATGTGGCATACCCTGATCAACATCTCCTGCAGTAGATGTCAGATTTAGGTATTCTCTGCTTACAAAGGCGTGTACTTGTGTATGTATGGAGTAAATGCTTAATTCCTGACAAGCTTAACCCACTTGTGTCCACGATCCCATATATGGGACATAGGCAAACAGTGTAGACTCTGATCACACGCCGCATAATTCGGCGTCTGATCAGTCTACACTGTTTGCTGATAGGAATTTCAATATAAAAACCGAAATTGAAAATTTAGGCCAGGTATCCCTTAGATAAAAAAAATTAACGAATCCAATATATAAACATGGAAGAATCCACTGGGCGCAAATGGGTTAATTCAGAACGAAAGTAACTTCCGGAATAGGTTTCCAAGAAATGTGTAGATAATATCATTGTTAACATTTATCTGATGAATACTCATGTAAGAAGTAATGACGTCATGAATATTGGTTAGTATTTTATAATGGCATATGAACATAGTATATTTGTCCAAGGCAGAAACTATTCAAATCTATATAATCCAATAAGCAGAAAAGACCCTAATCAGACTACTTCTATACAGGGCCCATTTTATCGGGGTCTTATCTGTTTACAAAGTTATGATAAAAGGCTTGTTTATCAGGAAAATGGTAAATCGTGATATCAAACTTCGGGGGAGAACCTGCTGTTTTGATGAATTACAATAGAACCTATCTTAACTGGCCATTCATTTATTGTACATAAAAAAGCATTGATGAATCATTATAATTATGATTTTTTATTATATTCAGAATAACCACTGTAATAGTTATAGATACGATTAAAGCATCTGTGCGTTATGTTTAAACCTTTCTGATTTGAATATTCATGTAAAAAAATAATGACGCTATATAACGGCCCATGCACACAGTAGTTTGGTATTTGTAGAAACTACAGATCTATAATGATTTCATATGCAAACAGAACAGACCCTGATCAGACAATACCTACAGGGGTCGTCTGATTTTGATCTACTCTGTTTGCAAAGGCATGAAACGCGTTTATATGAGATGGAGAATTAATTGGACCCAATGTATCAGATTTTAATCTTTTACTCTATAAATACGCCTTTCTACACCTTTGTTAACGGAGTAGACCCAGATCAGACGGTTCCTATAGCAGCCGTCGGATCACGGTCTGCTCTGTTTGCCAATGATATAATATAGATATGATTCTACAGTTTTTGCCTTGACCTTAAATTCCTGTGTCCATGTGCATTTATAACAACTAATCTATTTAATATCCATGATGTCATTATTTCTTTAATGAATATTCATGGGGTAAATGGTTAACGCGCTAACTTGGAAATAGATTAACCTCACTCCTTTGAATCATCCCTATGAGGATGAGTTCAGTTGTAGTCAAATTTGTATCGACATATCTTGTATAGAGAAGACTAGTATCAAGATACATGTAATACTCGTTTACAGAGATTTAGGATTTCTTTAACCTTTAGCCTGCTGAGAAAATTATTATTATTATTATTTTTACAGAATTTTTCACCTACATTTTTCAAAATTCATGCTATAATCAATTTGTCTATCAAAATTCAACCAGGGTGTCAAACAGTTTAGATCCTGATGAGACGCCGAGTTACTCGGCGTCTCATCTGGATCCAAACTGTTTGCAAAGATATTCCCTCATCCACCCATAGCAGGCTAAAGATTAAGTGTGTATACTATTTTGAGACATTTGGCTTTAACCCTTACTACACTGAAATTTCAAATGGACTATTCCAAAATTCAAACAAGTCAAGCTTATTGTGAATATTTAAGGACTTTCCGAAAGAAAGTGTAAGATGACAAACAGCGCAGACCCGGACGAGAGGGCTCCTCTAGAAGCTCCTCTATGAGCCCTCTCGTCTGGGTCTTCACTATTTGCAAAGGACACCAGTGACTCGTGTCCCGTACTGTAAGGGTAAATCCTAAATTAATACAATTGTTATCATTATTCATTTTCGATATTTCATGAAACATTAAAATTTGTTTTAGTGCTGTATCATTGTATGTGTAATCGAAGGTCTTTGTTAGCATGGGTCAAATTTGCACGTTTTCATTAGCCGTCTATGTAACCTGGTTTTACCATGAAGTTATGCCTCATGAATATTAATTAGATGACTCTTTATAATGGCATATGAAGCGAGGAAATGTTAACCATGGCTGTACTTATTTCATACGCAAATGGAGAGGCTGCTGTTCAGACAGCTCATACAGGATCCGTCTGATCTGAATGTTACTAACTTTTGTACAGGCGTGAAAATGTACATACATGTATATGGAGTCATTGGAGTGAAGGCTTAACTCTGTTAGTATTTTGTTTTGGTGATAAGTGTGCGTGTGTGTGCGTACGTTTTCGTGTGCGAGTGTGTTTAAATATAATTTAATTTGGTGTTGTTAATATATTTGTATTGTGTTAATATATTTGTATAAATAAAGAACAAAAGATTCAGCATAACACGTTTGTCCTCAAATTTCAGCCTTTCACCTAAAGCAAGCAATTTATCTTAAGTCGTATATAGTACCTTTTCAATCATTCACTTGCACGAGTTTCAAAAACAAAAAACTGCAAACAAGCGGAGTATATCCAGATAAGACAGCTTATACATGGTCTGTCTAATCAGGGTCTGCTCTGATTGCTTGTGGAATAAATAGATCTGATGATTCTACAGTTTCTGCCATAGTCAAATATTCATATCATGTTTACTCTAAATATTCCGATACCAAGTTTCTTCTCCCCACCCATTTAAAAAGCTGGATAATTCAGAGTTGCACTATATACAGAAAACACCCTCTAAACCGGAAATCTAGTGGAGAAGAATTTGGATACTTTTAGGCAAGTGGCTGCTAAATGCAGGATGAAAGACACACAGACAGCTCCTAGTGGAGCTTTCTACGTGACTCTCACCCTGCATTAAGCTGCCACCCGTCTCCAAGACTGATATTTATACTAAAGTGCACGTCCGATTTAGAGGGTTTTACTGTAATAGCAAGTGGTGAGGACATTGATCAATCTTTTACCGGTGCAGTTTGTTCTGGGTCTTCACCACTTGCCTATGTTTGTTTGAATATTTAGGGTAATAAGAAATTATGCCTTGATAAAATATCCATAAAGTTACATGGCTATTCATTAAGTAAAGGGTAAAAATAAGAAATAGATTAGGTTGATTGAAATTAATAATTATGTAAGAAATTAAGAATATCATTTAACCCTTTGAATGCAGAAAACGGGTGTATTGACACTTGCTCTATGCATAACCCTCAGCATAATTGAAGAGTATACAAGAGTATGTCGGATTGGCCTATTGTTTGTTTTCTTAAGGGAAATTATTTTGTAGAGATGCATGGTACAGTTTAAAAAGCAAAATCAAATCAAGGTCAATGTGACGAGCAGCTGGCTTTTAAAATTGTGAAGTAATGGTCTATGTAAAAAAAACAAATACATGGGTATGCCGGGGATCGAACCCGGGTCCTTTCACATGCAAAGCGAACGATCTACCACCGAGCCACATCCCCGTATACATAATCATTAGGCAGATGACCCGTTATCTGTTTTTAATAATATCCATGTAGCCTGTTGACAGATGAAGATTAAACACATGCACACATGTCGGACAGTGTGACCTTATTAATCCAGATCTTTTTTATCCACATCCAAACAGTCTTGTCAAACCGATCAACCCTTAGCCTGCTATAAAATGAAGTTTGCTTATGCTCCGATTTGTTGCCGTTGTTACTTTTGAGATTCTATTATATTGAGTGTCAAACAGCGTCTCATCAGGATCCAAGGTGTTTGAAAATGTCAGTTAGGTCGCGCTTATCAGGCTAAGGGTTAATACGCTTGTCAAACTGTAAATAAACTGGTTGTTTTGTTGTTGTTGTTTTAAGAAATGGAAAGCAATGTTTTAAAGAGGATATTCTCTCCCAGAGCAGAATTTGTTCAGCTAGCTAAAGGTTAAAGACGATGTATGAAGAAAACCATGAGACGGAAGAATGACGAACACAACAAACAAACAGAGAGAGAGAGAGAGAGAGAGAGAGAGAGAAAGAGAGAGAGGGAGAGTCTAATCGCAGCGAGAGTCTCATCGTTGTTTTTTATGTTTTGTTTTCTTTTAATTCTGTTAATGTTTGTAGTTTTGATCAGGGTTGTTTTCACATTTAGAGGAAAGAACTAGTGTGATGCTATGGTTAGTTGAGTGTATATTTACTTGGATATTTGGCTTTTTTATATAATTTGGTAATGTTCAGAAAAAAACAAAATAATCTCTGTATTTACATTTCAGTTATTTATACTTACAGAAAATCTTTTTTTTTCCTTTACCCAATCTTGAAAATAATAGTTTTTTGCCATATTGCATAAAATCAATTAATTTTGAAAATTCAAAAGGATTTTCATTATGATCAATGAATAAAAGAATGGTCATTTTCTTTTAAAAGTAAATATATTTATATAGACAACTGATATACTTATGTTTTCTTATTTTAATAAATAAATGGAGATGATTTTCAAAAAAAAAAGAAGTTTTCTTTATTACTTTTAATTCTGTTCTTGCCAATCTTGGTAGATCAACATGCATGTCCTTAAATAAAGACATAAGCAGATGTTAGTTCTGAGATCAATAATGCCGAGTCTGTCCATAGCATTTTTTTTTAAATCATGATCAAATGTCTGTCTGTTTGTCAAAGGCAAAACTTTAATCATATGTCTGTCTGCCTGTATGTCAATGGCAAAAGTCTTTAGTCATGATCACATGTCTGTCTGTCAATGGCAAAAAACTTTAACCAAGATCACGTCTGCCAATGGAAAAAAGGCATGATCACATGTCCGTCTGTCTGTCTGTCAATGGCAAAAAAAGCCTTGATCACAACCTTTGTGTTAGGGTGATTTGTACGAAGTCCATACATTGAAATATTGGTGATCATTCATCATGTATTAAGTCTCTGCACCTAAACCCAGGTGTAAAAGGAGTCGATTTCCTATATTATAACATAAAATTATATATTGATAGAGTGATCCAGATAGCAGGAAATTGCACCATTCAATGCGGCATACTAAAACAAATCCGGCTACCCGGAGGGGACACCCCTCCCGTACCCTCCCCCCCCCCCCCCCCCCCCCCCCGACAAAACAATCTGGGTACGGCCCTGGTGAAATTCATGCAGAAAAGCTCCTCTAGGAACTGTCTGCATGAGAGGGTTTACTGGACTATCAGGTAAAGGGTTAACTTCCATCTATCAAGTCTGAGTTTTCACAGTGGAACATCAGTTTTTAACAATAGAGTCCACGCAGTGTGAAAGGCTTACGCCTGCTAGAAATTTTTGAATGACAGACTGCATATCCTGATCAGAAAGCTCCTTTATGAGTCCTCTGATCTGGGTCGACACTGCGTGTATATGTCCAATGTAATAAGCTCGCGTGGATGTATGTATTATCCCTTCCCCTCAAATAACCGCCTTTTAGGCCTGTGCAAACATAGTAGACCCATATCAGACGGCTCCTAAGGAAGCCGTCTGAACAGGGTCCAATTTGTTTGCTTATGGAAATACATGTATAACAGTGCTGATTCTGCAGTTTCTATCCATTACCAATCAAGAGTGTGTTTGTGAAACACTTATACCCCCGACCTTTGACCCTGAAGGATGACATTGACCTTTTACCCATGGACCAGGGAGTTGAACGCGACATATCGTCTTTTTGTGGTGAACATTTGTGCCAGGTTATTTTGAAACCAATTCACAGAAAAAAGTTACAGAAGGGACGCGAAATTTGGGACGAACGGATGGACGGACAGACAGAAAGGCCAATGGAAGGACAGACGGAAGGACGGACAATGCGATTACTATATGCCCGCCGTTGGGGGACATAAAAAAAAACATTTGTCCATATATCATGTTAAAAATTAGCTAATACATATTTATGGTAGCATTATTTTTTACATGAATATTCAACAGGGAAGGATTAAACTTCAATATTAATAATTTGAGTTGAAGCATTTACCGTTTACCGATTTGCAATTCAGACTTTAGAAATATAGTCATGAAGCATTAAGCGTTAACAACTAACATTCCAAAAGAAAAAATGTGTCGCTGCCGTGATTTGAACCACCAACCATCAATACCAAAACTGTTAACTGCCAGCAGATTTACCCACTCGGCCACGGACGCATATTGTCTGATTGGGGGGAATTTTACTTATATATAAATCTAAATTTAGACATGTCGAATCGAGGATGGCACCCTATTAACAAAATAAACGCTTTGATTTTCAATGACTAACAATGATTTTCTACAATCTTACTAATACCGTTTAACGTTGTCATCGCGTAGTGTAGCTAGAGCTAGTATTTTGTGAGTTAGTTTCGTAATAATTTGAGTTGAAACATTTACCGTTTAGCGATAAGAATATAGAATGAAGAATATAGAATGAAGAATATAGAATGAAGAATATAAAATGAGGCATGTAGAATAAGGCGGCTAGCTTTTGAGGTTGCGAGTGAAAAATAAGATTTTTGAAAAACGGAAAAGACAATTAAAATAGAAGTTTAAATAGATAAATTGTATTTAACAACATCGAAATGAGTATCTAAATTAACAAATAGCACGTAGATGACAGTATTCGCTTAGTAAAATCATAACTATAATTTTGACCCAAATACCGCTCCATAGTTACGTCAGGTCATACTGTGTCTATGTTGGTTATTGTAGAAATTACGCTGTTAAACAGCGTGCGATTGAATCCAAGCCTAACATTATATTCTATGACGTCAGGTGATATGTCTAGTGGATGTATAATGGTTAATGCAGGAACACTCAATAGTTGTATAATAGTTGACCAGAAAACAAGTAAACCACTGTCATGTATGGCGTGACAAACGTTGCAATATTCAATTTCACATTTTCCATTTGATATATTTTTTTGTACGAGTATGATGTTCTTTTGTCAATTAGTGTCCGTGTTAAAGATCTAACCATGTCATTTTAAGCTGAGTGATTTGTTCGTCCACAGAAATCCGAGCTTACAACTCCATCTAGTAGCCTGTCCCATGAGGCAAATTATAGAATTAATTTTTCTTCGCAACATCAAATGAATTTTTTTCATCAAATGAAAAATGTTCAAACATCGAATCAGAAAAAGGAAATATTGGATAAAAAAAATATTAAATGAAAAATGTGAAATTGAATATTGCAACGTTTGTCACGCCATAGTCTTGTAACAAAATTGTATGAAGCTACATCGTACTTACTGGTATATCCAAGTATAATTGCACCTCCAAACTTAGACGGGTCGTTCATGTCCGACTGAAACGTGGGGAAAGCAGGGTGACCGTTAAAAGCGAAACATATTGTCCCATAGCCAATAAAGAAACTCTCACTACTCCCACGTCTGTATGTATGACGGTATCAACTCTAGGTGTCGTAGCCAGCACGTCAACAAACAGAATGACACTTGCAGTTCCCGTCGCAATGGTCGCCGCCGCTGCAACCCACCTGTTTCATGAACAAGAAATCGAAGAACTTTATGTTTAATCCTTTCCCTCGTGAATATACATGTAAGGAATAATGACTATATGAATACATGTATGAATTAGAAACAATTACGTAATTGTATTATGAATAAGAATAACAGAAACTGTAAATCAGAGCTCTATTATTTCATAAGCAAACAGCAGACACTGATCAGACGGCAATATCTAAGGAAAGAACTAAACTGTCTGTAAGGCAGGTGGAAGCTTAATGCAGGTAAAAAGTAATATAATGCCAAAAACCACTATATGAATTTTCTGCATTACTTTTGCCATGCATTAAGCAACCACCTGCTTTTTTAAAGACTCTTATGTTCAATAAATAAATGGCCGCTTAGAACAGGTTCTACTGTATATCATCAAACAAAAGACACAACTTTCATTAAACAAGAGCTGTCCGCAGACAGCGTGCTCCACTTTCTTTAGTGCTGGATAGAGTAGTGAAAGTCCAAGTCGGAAAGGGGAGATAACTATAGCAAAATTAGGGTTACCTGCCCTTGTGAAATGCGCCCCCTTATAATAGTTAAGATGCATACCAAATTTGAACCAAATATCTTGGACAGTTTCTGAGACATGGACCTTAACATAAAATTTAACCAACAATGAACATTCTAAGTCGAAAAAGGGGCAGAATTATGGCAAAATTAAGTTTAGGGTTACATACCCTTGCGAAATGGGTTCCCCTTGTGATAGTAAACATGCATACCAAATGTGAACCAAATATCTTTGATGGTTTCTGAGAAATGGACCTTAACAAAAAGGTTAACTAACGCCGACGCCGACGAGAGGGTCAGGACAATACCTCCACTTTTTTCGAAAAGCAGGTAAATCAGTTTAGACATGCATTGTTTGTAAAAGGCCAAATGGCTCATATACACGTAGTATGAATGATACTGATTCTGAACATTTACCAGAAGTCCTTGGGCGACCCTAACCAGGTAAATGGTGTCACAACTCCACCTATAATCAGGGACAAGTAACAAATGTTTAGCGATTTGTCGTCATCTGGAAGTAGATCTCGAATGTTCTCCGCCGCTATTAGAATATAAACCACCGCCAGTCCAAACATAGTGAAAAATATTGAAAAGGATACAACATATCTGAAACAAATACATAACATTTATATAAAACATCAACACTTAATTTGATAGATCTGGTCGGTTTTGACGCTTTGCAAACAGACAAGACTCAGACCAGACTGTCCCATAGGAATCATCTAATCAATGTCTACTCTATTTACTTATAGAGTTAAACATATTAGATTCTATTTTTGTCATGTCCATAACATCCTGTATTGATATGCCATTCTAAAACTTCAGCAAATAAATATTCAAGATGTCATAGTAATCAAACATGTTCAAAGGGTTAAACATCAGCTAGTACTCTGACATCGTGATATACTTCGTATCTACATAGAGGATCTTACATGAGTGTTCTTGATTATTGGATTTATTAAATGAGTCTTTTTAAAACGATAAAAACGAGCTTTAGCGAGTTTTTTTTATCGTTTTAAAAAGACGAATTTAATAAATCCAATAATCATGAACACGAATGCAAGATCCTATTTATAACATAACACACACAAATGTTATTTGCAGCCAATATTTCAGCAGTAACGTTGATTGTTATAAATTCTCCTTACATATAGAAATGATGAATAAAAGGTGTTATTAGGTTCGCTAGGTAACTGGGACAAAGTAGGTCCAAATTTTCTTACTTTATTTTTTACTTACTGTCATATCAACCAGGATCTAATTCAGACCTCTCTGGTATTCAATTTAACTGTGATAGTTTATGATACAAAAACATACAGAAACACGTCAAAATAATGTTTGAGTTACAGTTTTGACATACATAGTTACAAACACGTCACATTATGACGTCATTGTACACAACATGTGTCTATGTATTTAGCGCGCCATTTACATGAAGACCTACATACAGTCGCCAACACGTCCGACACTCACTGTCAATGGGATTCGAAATGCGCATTCGTTTTGGTATATTAAGCCCTTCATTAGTGTTGTATGTATACACATGGACATGGACATTTCCACCGAGAAAAAAAATCTCGATTCAAGTTCAGTGAAAATGTTTGAAATGGACAAAAGATTCAGTACGAACTGCTGCATAAAATGTGTTGGAACAGGAGGAAGATTTTCGCGATCAGCTGAGTTAGTGAGTATAGCATATTTGAAATATGTTTGTGCTGTGCTGGATTCAGATGACTATTGTTGTTGATTGATGAGATATTTGTATGAGTAGAAATCTGCATAAACAAAAGGACATGCGGTGAAGAAAATGCAAAGTTGAGGAGGCATTTTAATTTAAATGTAGAATTGATTGTATGGGTCAGAGTAGCTGGTAGGTCTTTTTTGGCATACATTTTGTATATGATTCCTGACAGCGATTACAATTTGTATTATTTTATCGAAATTAAGGCGCAAGTGCCAACAATCCTTTGCCATCTATCGTGACTCAATCGTGGACAGGTAGGTCGACCACCGTCCGCCAGTTTGTTTGTTTTGACAGCGCGTATGAATCGTTCGAATGTCATTCGGTCGTTCGAATGTTATTCACTAGTGAATATATGCCCATGATTATCAAAAAATAAATGATAGTGTTACGTCACGCTGAAGCCACGTGTTATGTTATAAAGTAAAGTATCGCTGACAGGACCACTCAAGTATGATTTTGGATTTATAAAACATGATTTGGTCGAATTAGTGGAACTGTGCCTACATATGAGGTAGATGTTGTCAGATCACATAAACTACCGGCCAGTAAATATAACTCAGGTAAATTAACCCATTTCTTTGAACGGTAAACCCGTCCATTTAGTCCCATATTTTTGTACGGTAAATCTGTCCATTTACACCCATGTCTTTGTACGGTAAACACGTCCATCTTTATACGGTAAATCCGTCCATTTGCTCCCGTATCTTTGTACGGTAAACCCGTCTATGTCTGATATATGTACGGTAAACACGTCCATCTTTATACGGTAAACCCGTCCATTTGCCCCCGTATCTTTGTACGATAAACCCGTCCATTTATTACCAAATCTGTGTACGGTAAACCCGTCTATTTACTCTCATATCTTTGGTAGGTAAACCCGCCCATTTACTCCCATCTCTTTATACGGTAAACCCGTCCATTTGCTCCCGTATCTTTGTATGGTAAACTCGACCATTTACTCCTAAATCCCTATACGGTAAACCCCTCCAGATTGACTTTTGGAACGCTTTCATTTTTCATGTGAGGAGTTTCTGCAAGAACTATAGCTGTTGAAAACTTTTGAAACTAATCGGTAAGGCAAACAAAACAGACCCGGGTCATATGATTCCTTCAGGGGGCCTTGTCCTAATCTGGATCTACACTGTTTTCATATTCACGGGCATGAGCCTTTATGGTTTAAGTTATACAATGTATTTTAAGCTTTATTTACCGATGAAACCGATGAAATTTATTTAATGTTTAATTCAAAAGAAATCTGACAAAACATGTAGCCCTTAAACTGATACAGGTTTGCAAACAGAGTTGTCTGAGTAGATCTATAGATCATAGACTCCAGTTGGAGTTGTCTGACCAAGAACTGTTCTCATAGTTGTCATACTCTCTATCTTTCTCATCCACTCTCCTCTTCTTCTCTTTGTCCGTTTGTCTCCTTCTCCTACACACGCGCACACATACTCTCTCTCTGTCTGTCTGTCTGTCTGTCTCTCTCTCTCTCTCTCTGCCTGTTTTTCACATTGCTTTTGTTATATACAATGTACTTACAATGTACTTAATAACTGTGCGTCATGAAAATTTTCGCCATTGTATTTTTGATTGTACTATTTTGTAGCGGTGTGGGGTCGAATCTAACGTTGTCAGAACTTGTGACCCAACCCCATTTCAAATGTATGTATATAGGAAATAAAATATGTTTAAACTAAGAATTGTTCTGTTTATAAATCTGATTTACAGGTTTTAAAACTTTTAACAAATATTCATTATGTTAGAATTTCTTACATCAATATTTATGAGGATTGGTCGAATGTGGTGTTGACTTGACAAACACGCTGATCCTGACAGTGCATGCACTGCTTGTAAAATAGTTGAATGCAAAATTGTCATACAGCTCCCGAACTGTCCCTCAGTGCTTTTCTTGTTAATAGTGACTATTTAAATCATGAACTAATCGAAGACATTTCACTTACTCCTTTGGCGCCAAATAAGTTTCGTCTCCAAATACTGTCGCCTGCTTTAAGTTTCAGAGTTGATCTCCTTTCAATTTCTTTAAAAAACAGAAGTGGAGTGTAAATCATTTTGGATCCTGATAAGACGCCGAGTTACTCGGCGTTTTATCTGGATCCAAACTGTTTGCAAAACTAATTACATCCCATTGTCGCTTTCCGGGACTGTAGCAGTGAATGAGCTAAACGCTACCTTGCAGGTTTGCCGTAAGCCATTTCCCCAATAGTGGGATAGGGGTCCCCAATTTTTGTTTCTTTCAATTCCGGACACTCCTCGCGAACAATCATCCAGCATGTGCCGAGTAAATGTCCGGTATAGGCCGAGACTGCACAGCAGGCAATCACCAGCAAAAACCCAATCCATCCTGCAGACGTAAAGAATTGGCATTGTAGGTCTGATGCAAAAGCGACTACTTGTGAACACAGGCGTTCGGCTCATGAAATATGTCTAAAATAAGTTAAAATGTCCCTAAATTGACGTTTTGTAACATTTGGGACCGAAAAAATAATGCTTGGGGCGTTTTGAGACAAAGCTGAAATTTCGTATATTCTATATAAGAATATGCGAAATTTCAGCTTTGTCTTAAAACGCCCCAAGCTTTATTTTTTCGGTCCCAAATGTTACAAAACGTCAATTTAGGGACATTTTAACTTATTTTAGACATATTTCATGAGCCGAACGCCTTTGCTTGTGAATCAGCATGAGATCTCTATGAGACTACTCATGTACGTGTATAATTATTGTATAGTAACTGTATTGTATTATCAATAAAGTAACCGAAACTGGACTTTCAAATAAGTATTAACGCAGGTCTTTGATACAGGTGGCACCTGAATGCATTGTAGAAGACACACAGAAAGCTTCCAAAGGAATTTTCTGCACCACTTTCGCCCTACATTAAGCAACCACCTGCCTCGAAAGATTTAAATCCCTTTTTACTAAATGCCCTGTTTAGATGGTTTTACTTATACTACAATACATGCAGTAATTTCAACTTTATTATGTTTCTCTTAATCAAAATGTATTGATAATCATACTTTAATGTCTGAAGTCTGACATTTTTAGACTTGTTTTTTCCTCATATACATGCACAGTAAAACCTCTCAAATGCGACCACCGCAAATAGAGTAGCTTTAAAGATGCAAGCTGTAGCTAATACAGGGCGACAGTTACCTGAACTTATTATTTTCGTCCAGCATGTAGATACAAACTGCTTTTAAAGACATCTATGTATACGTTCATTACATGATCACAACAGAGGGGCCTTTCTGTAAATGAATTAAAGATTAATTTTTAAATGTGCTCAAATTCCACTTAAATAATCTTTTTTTCAACTTTTTGTTACAGGAGTATTTAGGGATCGGGGTCGAGAAAATATTCTTTAGACGTTGACAACAATCTAGTAAACACAGCCGCCACGGCAATGACGCTACAACAGACCAGGGTATACACTGCAGGGTCCGAATTTAAACTGGCATACTGGCAAAATGCAAGTAAAATTTCAAAATTTCAAGTACCAAAATTTGGTACTTGCAATTTTTTGCTAGTGCAACTTTTAAGAAAAGGATTATAAATAATCCATAGTAATATTGAAAATGCGAGTTGAAATTTGATTTTGCCAGTTTATTTTTTTGCAACTGGCAAAATAATGCCAGTAAGTTTTTAGCCTAAATTCGGACCCTGCACTGTTAGCGCTACCCCATTACCTCTTTTCTGTTTCTGAAAACAAAACAAAAACAAACACAGAGATTAATTAAAAAACAACAACACTACCATCACCTCCTCTTCTGAAAAAAATAAAGACTAGGCCTACTACGCTGTAGTTGGAAGAAATTGTAAACTAACCTTTTGCCTGTCTCCGTTCTTTTTTGCATAGTTTATTTACTTCCTAGTATCCATTAGAACATTTCGTAAACTATCGGTCAAATGTCAAACGGCTTGGATCCTTATGCGACGCCAAGTTACTCAGCGTCTCATCTGGATTCAAGCTGTTTGCAAAGGTGAACACAGATTCGCCCAATGACAGTCAGGTCTCAATTAGCAGGCAAATGGCTAATATCCATGTTACTTCAACTGTCATCAAAATGATAGTCTAGCATATAGTAAAAACTCTCTAAACCAGAAGTTCAGATGAGTATCATTGCTGAACTTTAAAACTTTAAGACTTAATGCAAGGTGAAAAAAGCTTATTTTCATCCCGCATAAAACAGTCACCTGCTTAAAAACTAATTATTTCTGTACTAAATTTTCGGTTTACCAGGACTTTACTGTGATTGTTATTTCACAAAACTTGTGTGTTTTATTCCTCACGGGATGTTTTTAAGATTCAGTGGTACCGGAGGGGTAACCTCTTTGGCCTACCTGTATCGTCAACGGCCTTTGGTAGCGTAAGAAATCCTGTACCGGCGATGTCGCCGACAATAAACACACATGTCGTCAAAATATTCAGTCCAATGCCTTTGGTAGTGGGAGATTGCTAAAATAGTAATGTAAATAGGTGTCACAATATTCAGACCAGGGCCCCTGGCAGACTGAGATTGCTAAAAGAGTAAATGTAATTAGGTTCTTCTTCTGATGAATGAATGAATGAATGAAAGACTTTATTTAAAGAGGGTTACCCGGTTAGTCAACAGACTAATCTACCCCAGGGCCCTCTAACACAAGCATTTCATACAAAATATTTAACAGCAGAAATATAATAAGAATATCTGTAATTTAAAAGACAGGACAGAGTAGCCATATAATGCACATTTTAATCGATTAAAACAAACCGAATGCGAATACTAGTTTGAAAAAGTGAAATATGGCATTATAATACCAAGAAAAGAAACTTCCACAGAAATTGTCAAATCTGGGATTACTCAATTCTTAGCCTCATGTAATACTCTGTACACAGTCATGTAACACATGAAAAAATCATAGTGATAGATATTAGAAAACATAGTCACAAAACTGGTTTATCAAAACAACACTTTATGTATATGCTATGGAAAGTATAAAAATATTGTTCACATATTTCAAACATGGCAAACCCAGCTCAGAAACTCCTGCAGAGTTTTTTCTGAAATGGAATTGTTCTGTTTGTTAATGTTCAAGACTAAATTTGTAAATCATCATTGTTACACTGGTTGTTTTACACTGAATTACAATAGAAGAAACTTTGACCTCACAATAGAAATGATTTTGAACAACAGCAGTCCTTTCAAATCTATGTAGGTTTTGAACACTTGACAGTAATTAGCAGTATCAAATTATTGTTGATATTTGTTTTTTAAGATTATTCTAAACATTGCAGATACAGATGCGTGCTTTGGAACGCTTTCGATAGTACCTTCATTGTTCAATAATGGTTGTTTTGTGAAGAAAAAAAGGCTAAAATTGATTTAAAACTAGAGTTACTTTAAGAAAAGGAAAATGGTTATGAACAACAAAATAGCAAGATATGTACAAATAGTGCTATATAGAGCGTGTATGGCAGCTTGAGATAGTGGCTCAGAACATGCAATATTAATTCAGCGCTCTGTATGAAAAATGGTGTGAACAATTGGTCTTTAGAAGATGAATGAATGAATAAATGAATGAATGAAAGACTCCATTCAACGAGGGCAGCTCAATTAGTCACTATGACCAATCTATATTGAGGCCCTTAAACAAAAGGATTTTATACACAATACAAAACAGTAAAACACAGATCTATATGCACAAGAAATCGATGTTCAGAAATTCGGTAATGTTGAGTCTGGATAATTAATAATTGTTGTCTGCTTCAATGTTTACATCTATTCTTTAAGGACACGCATTTGGATCCTGATAAAACTCCGAGTAACTTGGCGTCTAATCTGGATCCAATCTGTTATCATAGATTTGATTTGCCACTAGCATTTAAATACAAAACGTAGTTAATAACTTAATATAGAGCTATAATATCAAGTGATTGCACACAAAAATGAAACGCATTTATAAATACCATCTGACCCCGATTCAGGTGGATGAACGCACGCGCTATTAAAATCACATATTTGTGACGTCATTTACCCACGCTGTCATTACTGTAGGAAATATTTTGGCTCAGTATTAGTTAAACTAAATTGTCATCTGCTTCAAATTTTGAAAAATGCAATTAGAGTGTGAACTAATTGAAACTGACAAGGCATTGAGTTACTCAACGTCTGATCTGGATCGAGACTGTATGCACAAGGTTTATAACGAATTGAATGAATGAATGAAAGGCTTTCAGAGTAACCTAAATAATCTAAATGAATGAATGAATGTATAAAATATTTTAATTAATTAATAAGGGTAGCTCGTTTAGCCAAATGGCTAATCTACCAGAGGCCCTTTTAATTGGTACATTTCATACATTTATTACCAAAAATAACAAGCACAGAATATATTAATTAACAATGTGTCCAGTGCAGTAATTATGCTATTAAACCATTTCAATAATGCAAATTGAAATAAGCATAATTATACAAACTACAGGAACAAATAGAACTGATATCATGCATATTAATAACATTAACGCAGGAATGTTTTGATATAGTAGAATTTGTAGAATATGATCTGTATTATTCCGTAAGCAAACATAGCAGAACCTGATCAGACGATTCCTATAGGATCCGTCTGATCTGGTTCTACTCTGTTTGCAAAAGCGTTTAAAGACTTATTATGGAGGTTTGACCAGTTTACATATAAATGACAACACTTCCTTGATACACCTTTGCAAACAGTTTAAATCCTGTTATGTTCGCTTATATATTACATAGATCTGGTTCTACACTTTCTGTTATAACCAAACAAACTTTTGTTCATATGCCATTATAAAAGTTCGGCTAATTCGTATTCATTAAGTAGCTATCTTTTGTATGAGTATTCATTAAGTAGAATGGTTTAGATACATGTACGTCTAAGTTTCAGTCTAAAATACCCAAATAAAGCTCCTTTGGGAGATTTCTGTATTACTTTCATTCTGTCGCCGCCATTGGCGATTCCATGATATTCGTTGTGCACAAATAGTTCGGATCCGGAGAATCCTATGTACATATGCCATATACTGATAAATATTCATGATGTCATTATTTCAAACATAGATATTCAACGGGGATAGGGTTAACAAGTCTCGGAGTGCCTATCACTATCAATTAGTATCATGACGAGATGACGATTTCTACCTCGTGTTTGTTAAAGCAACATCGGATAAAAGTAATTCATACAGTAGTACTGTTAGCTTGACTTGAACGCAAACATCAAGTGTTGGCAATAACCCTGGCATTTTGGGACACGAGTCTGCGGAAGATTCAGATATGACAGAAGGGGCGGGAGATTCGTTCTGGTTAGAGGCGTGTACTCGTTCTCGCCAATTTCTCCGTACACACAAGGGAGAGTGTTATCATGAAAGACAAACTAAGGACAATAATGACATTTGACAGTCGTTAACGTACCTGTTCGCTATTGATAAGAGCAGCTTCCTCTTTATTTCTGCTGTATGTTACTTTCTGCATGGCACCTGTAGAGAAATTTGGAGGCGACTTCTCCTGAAATCATTCCATACGGTGAATAAAGAATAAACGATGACCGACTAACTGGACTGACCGATTGATAGACTGACTAACTGAATGAATGAATGAATGATCACTCATTCATTCATTTATGAATCTCATCATGCATAATAATTAAGTGGGCGTGTGACGACTCCTACAGGGACGTCTATTCTGGGTCAACTCTGTTTGCAAAGGCGTGAAATGGGTTTTATCTTCAAGTTTTTTACGTTTCCATCCCATCATATAAAAACATAATTATAATAACAAACAGTTTGGTCCCTAACGAGACATATAGTTAGTTACTCGGGGTCTTATCTTGATCCATATTATTTACATAGATGATCACAGATTCGCATTTGGCAGCTTTGTGTACAGTATCCTTTTAACTCTTTACCTCGTGAATATTCATGTAAGAAATCATGACATCATGGATAGTAAACGATTTGCATGATGGCAATATGTTTGTCATGGCAGAAACTGTAGAATGTGTTCTAGAGTTAAGTTGTGTTTAACATTTAATAGTAGATATATGATCAGTTATACCGTCGAAAACTGGTTATACCGGGATAATTCTGTAAGCACACATAGCAGACCCTGACTAGACGGTCCCTACTGTTTTCAAATACGTGAAAATGGGTCTCCGAGAGGTAAAGGGTTATAGGTTATTTTTAGATCCAACCACTTTGAATTAAATCTACCGAAAAGGAGCATTAACTAGAGAAAAGGAAACTTTAAATTTTGTAGTTTGAAACCATTGTGATAAATAGAGCATTTACTCCCATAGGAGCAAATGCTCTATTTATCACAATGGTTCCACAAACTGGCTTATACAGAGGCGTCAAAAGTCGTCAATATGAGGGAATGGGTTAAAGCAGATGACTGTGCAAAACAATATTAGAACATCTTTTCATTTATTCAACATAGGAATCTTAAAAAAGCAGGTGGTTGCTTAGTGCTGGGCGAAAGGAAAGCAGGAAGCTCCTGTAGGAGCTATCTGCATTACCTTTGACCTGCATTAAGCTACTATCTGTCTTAAAAATCCAGAATTACACATTTTTAATGGTCGCGTGACAGGTTCTACTATAGTGCAGAAAACTTCATTCTTTGCACGTCTTGGGGTAAACTACAAGGATCATTTGTTAGAAAATAATTTACTATTTACATGATGAATATTCATGCAGGAAATAATGCTATTATGAATACTTATTAGTGTGTTTTGTTTTAAATGCCATGTGTACACAGGATTTGGGGTATTGGAAAAATATGTAGTCAGGTTTCATAAGCAACTAGAGCAGACCGATATCAGACGGCTCCTGTAAGAATAAACAGATTGGATCCAGATAAAACATCGAGTAACTCTGTCAATAGTTTCTCAAAAGCTTGTTGGAATCATAGGTAGTCAAAATTGCACCAGATCCAAATTTAGTCCTCCATGTGACAAATGTATATATTTGTCGTCTGCTCCTTTTGTAAAAGTCACCTTTTGAAACCATTGTGATAAATAGAGCACTTGCTCCTTAGGAGCAAATGCTGTATTTACTACAATGGTTTCAAAACTACAAAATTCTAAAATTTTCCCTTTTCCCTAGTTAATGCTCCTTTTGGGTAGATTTATTCAAAGAGGTTGGATCTAAAAATAGCCTATGAGGGAATGGATTGAATTGCCGTTAATCCTTATTCTGCCGAGTGCGACCTTACTGGTATTTGGAAACAGTTTGGATCCAGATAAGGCATCGAGTCTCACCAGGACCAAGCTGTTTGGCACTGGGCCAATAGTTCTCAAAATCTTGAACGAATCGGAAGTGGACATCTATCTTTACTCTATGGATATACGTGTAAGAAATAATTGTATTATTCAAGCCATACTGTTTTTACACGCATAAACCACAAATTACAATTCCACAAGTCTTGATAAATCAGCCCTCCTACCAGTGAAATTCAACCTAATGCATTACATATAGACGCGAAAGCTAATGCTTTCGCGCCGATAATTAATGTAATAATCATGAATAGTAAACATTTTTTTATTATGGCGCTTTAAACAATGATGTTTTTGTCATGAGAGAGACTGTAGAATCAGATCTATTTTATTATTTCATAAGCAAACAGAACAGGTCCTGACCAGACGGCTACAGGAGCCGTCTGGTCTGGGTCTACTCTGCAAAGATGTAAATGGACTATGGAGTAAATAATTAAAGCTTCCATCTCGATTTTCTGTGCATAAATATCTTACCTTGTCATTAAAAACCTAGACGACATATGACTCGTATCTAGACATAGGACTCATGAAATATGCTATTTCCGGGATAATTGTGCGTTCGGGTACTTTCCAAAATCCACACGGTCATGTTGAACACAATGCAAGCCATCTGAATAAATTAGATATCCTTAGATATATTTCATTCCTGATTAGATATCGGTACCCACTGCCTGAATAACAAATGTATATATTTGTCGTCTGCTCCTTTTGTCGCCTGCTCAAAAACTCGTCCGCTTGTTCTTAAAGAAATATAATAGAAACTGGCTTTATCTGCCGACAATTGCTTATTTCTAGTCTAAATCCGGGTATTTAGATCCGGTTCATATCGCGCATTGAACAGATTTTGATCTGGATCCACGTACTTGTCAAATTTCCCTGTGATCAATGAGTAGATTAGATTTGATTACGCCATTCGGGTTAACCCTTACTCCATAAATACGCCTTTCTACGTTTTTGCAAACAGGGTATACCCTGGTCAGACGGCTCCTACAGGAGCCGTCTGATCCTGTAGGAGCCATCGGATTAGGATCTGCTGTTTGTTTATTAATTGTATATATATATATGATTCTACAGTTACTGTCATGGCCAAAAATCCTTTTGTCCATATGCCATTTTAAAAATTAATCTAATTAATATCATATTACATGTCACTATTTATTTAGTGAACATCCATGGAGTAAAGGTTTCAATTAATCGTGCATTTCATCATTGTATACTGATAAGTTATGTCACTGTGTATATCTTGTGTCACTGAAATGGGTGGTTCCGTTGATTAACATTTTGTAATTATCGTCTGAAAACAATTATTGCCCGTTACTATTTCCAACGTAATGTTCTTCTATTTCTCTCCAAAAACGAAGCCAGAGTATCAAACAGTTTGGATCCTGATCAGATGCTGGGTTACTCAGCGTCTCACTTAGATCAAACCCGTTTGCAAAAGCTACCACATTCACCACTCGAATGCAAAGAGTTAATAAGTCGAATTGCCACATTCCATTTAGAGATTAACAAACATGATTAGAAAATGTCTCCTCAAAGTGATCTACACTGACTACCATACTGGATGATAATTAATTCGATTGCCCCACCCCCTACCGTGTAAGAAATATAGACATCGTTAATATTAACTAGAATAGTTTTTTATACAAAAACTGATGTCTGCCCCCACCCCCACGCAGACAAAATGTTCCATATAAAAATTTCAAGTCCCATAACTCTGCAGAAAATCATCACACCGGAATAGGAATAAGATATGCAAAACAAGACATGGTGCTGATCAATCCTATAGAGTTTCATGAAAATACGACCAAAGGTTTTGGAAATAACGCACAGACAACAAAATTCATGTAAAAAATTCAAAGTCCCATAACTCTGTAGAAAATCATCAAACTTGAACAGAAATCAGATATATACACAACTAGGCATAGTTCTGATCAAAATATGAACCAAGGTTTTAGAGAAACTGCACGGACAAAAAATTCCATGGAACATAAACAAGACATGCACATCTAGGCATAGTGATGATCAGTTGTATGATGTTTCATGAAGATCTGATCAAAGGTTTTGGAGAAACTGTGCAGACAAAATTCTCCATGTAAACATTTCAAAGACCCATTACTCTGCTGAAAATCATCAAACCGAAACAGGAATAAGATTTGCACAACTGGGCATGGTGCTGATCACTCCTATGAAGTTTTATGAAAATCCAACTAAACATTTTGGAGAAACCGAGCGGACAAATTAAAATGGGACAGGCGGACGGATGGACGCCACACACAAAAACAAAATGTCTCCCTAGTACACTTGGGAAGACATAAATAGCATATATTTTTTTATAATGGCATATAAACACAGGGCATTTTTGCTGAGGCACAATTTGTAGAATCATATCTTCATTTTACCATAAGCAAATTGGGTAGACCCTGATCAGACAGCTCCTATGGGAGCCATCTGATCTTGGTCTGCTCTACTGGCAAAGGCATGAAGAGATACGCTTCGGACAAGATGTACAAAAAGTTTTTTTCCATAGCTCAGGTCAGTGGTCAAGGTCAAGGTCACAGAGACTTGAAAATGGTATGCGACACTCCACCATCCAAAGGAAACTTGAAAACGGTATGCAACACTTCGCCATTCAAAGATGTACTCACACACCAAATTTGACATTCCAACCTCAAGTAATATAGGAGATATGCTCCAGACAAGCTGTACACAGTCACGGACGGACACAGACTTCAATTACTACATGACACCAAAGCAAGCTTGGGTGGGGTGGGGGTTATAAATAGTGGTTACCCATGACAAGATTCCTCTGATTTCAACTCATCCAAGAAGTTTTGTTCATGACAATACTTAAAGGAAATATGAGATAAACTGGTCAAGAAATGACAGTGCTGGATGAGCTACAATGTACATGTATAATGATACAAGGACCGATGACAGACAGATGGACTGATGGATGGACGGACTACAGACGGATGGTCGGACGGGTCAAAAACAGTATACCCCAAGCAACTTCGTTGCGTGGGGTATAAATATTCATGGACTAATGGGTTAAGATATATTACACAGAAAGAGAGAAATTTCTATCACATGGGCTACACTGCAAATTATTGGGCTGCATTTTTTGGCAAGTTTTCAACGAGCTCATAATCTGCCAATCAGATTATTGAGAATGAACTCAGACTCAAACTCAGAGGTTTTATAACCAGTCATTTTTTCTATTTTTTACTCTTTTCCTCCATAAATACGCCTTTCTATGCCTCTGTAATAGTCACCTATTGAAACCATTGTGATAAATAGAGCATTTGCTCCTATAGGAGCAAATACTCTATTTATCACAAAGGTTTGAAACTACAAAATTCTAATAGTTTCCTTTTCTATAGTTAATGCTCCTTTCCGGTAGATTTATTCAAAGTGGTTAGATCTTAAAATAGCCTATGAGGGAATGGGTTAAGCAGGATATGGGTAAACAAAAACTCGTCAATCTATTCATGCTGATATTACGATTTTGAGTTGGACAACAATCTAGGGTCACTACTCTAATGGGTAAAATATTCATGCTGAACAGTTACAACCACAATGAAATTCATACACAATGAAACATGTTTTCCCTATTTTATTTTTTTCTTCTGGCAAAAATCAAATTGTTTTGACAAGAAATAAAAACTTTTTTACAGATGAATGATCTTGCATACACAAACAGGTGACTTGATACATATAACATATGGCACTTAACCTGTCACTTTAAATAAGAAATAATGACTGAATTGATACAAATTTGCTGAATTATTATAATGGCATCATGAACATGGGAATTTCTTCCAATGGCAGAAACTAGTTATATATTTAAGTTATTTCATATAAAGCAAACACAGCAGACCTTGATCAGACAGCTCCTACAGGTGCAATCTGATCTTGGTCTACTTTGTTTGCAAAGGTGTTAAAAGGTGTCTCTGTGGAGTAAAGACATAGACCTGCCTTGTTATATAGTGGAATGCTGTATTTATACTCAATAAACGACTACAATGCAGACTTGGACTGAGGATCAAATGCTTGTATGGGGTATTGAACCAGCAATTCCCAAATAATCATGTCAAAAAGCCTAATTTCTGTCCAATACTGGATCACATCCCCTGACAAATCACAGTGTGGATCCAATGACGAACTGTTTTGCCCATCATACATTTCAGTTTGACTTCAAAAATGCTGGATTAAATCTCCTGTCATTCATCAGTCAAATTTAGGATTATCTCCCCTGTCATCCAACATTTGTAGTCCAATGCTGGGACTCAGTCTGGGTTTAATGCTGGCTTGCCTTCTCTGTCATTTAGAGTCCAATGCTGGATTGCCTCAGCATGACTCACAGTCCAGTGCTGGATGGCTTCAGCATGACTCCATCTGGGTTCAATGCTGGACTGCTTCCTGTTATTTAGAGTCCAATGGTGGATTGCCTCAGAATGACTCACAGTCCAATGCCGGATTGCCTCAGAATGACTCACAGTCCAATGCTGGATTGCCTCAGAATGACTCACAGTCCAATGTGGGGTTGCCTCAGAATGACTCACAGTCCAATGTGGGATTGCCTCAGAATGACTCACAGTCCAATGTTGGATTGCCTCAGAATGACTCACAGTCCAATGCTGGATTGCCTCCTCTGTCATACAGCATTGGTTGGGTTGGGTCCGTTGTGTCAGTACTGTATTACACATCCAATCATTCACCACAAAAGTAAATGCTTTTAAAGTTAACCTCCCAATTCAAAAAACAAAGCCTGTGTCCAGTTCTAGACAGTCTCCTCTGTCATACATCACATTCTGAGTCCATTCCTGGGGCACCTTTCTTTTCTTTTCAACCCAGCCTGAATCCAACACTGAACTACCTCCCCTGTCTTAAGATTCCATTGCTTGATTATCTCCCCTATCACACGACACAGTATTTATACAGGAGGTACTTGGCATAGTCTAAGGAGCCACTGTGTTGGTATATCAGTGACATGTTGTAGGCAATTTCTCTGGTAAGGTCAAATTTACCCTATAGTAAAATGAAAAAAAATCATGTTAACCCTGTTCATGTTCTATGCATATGACAAATTTCAACACCTACTGAATATTCATGGGCAAAATAGTTATAGTGAAGGTGGAGCATTTTAGCCATTTTAGAGAGTAAAGGAACAGATCTATCAAATTCTATTTTTTTATTGTGGCATATGTTCACATGATTTTTTGATATTGGTAGAAACAGTAGAATCAGATTTATTATTACTTCATAAGCAAACAGAGCAGATCGTGATCAGACTGCTCCTATATGAGCCGTCTGATCTGGATCTACTCTTTTTGCAAATGGGTGAAAAGGGGTTAACTCTTCCAATGCTGAATAATTATGTCAGCTCAGTCTTTGATCTGTTCAATGTTTACTGACTTCTGATTCATTGCAGCCTTTGAGAAACTACTGACTGAGTGTGTCAAACAACTTGGATCCTGAATAGATGCCAAGTTACTTAGAGTCTCATCTAGATCTAGTCTGTTTGTCTAGTCTCCAGCTGCACTGAGACTTGAAGGGTTAAACTTTTATTCATGAAGTAAAGTTTTAACCCTTTCCTCCATAGGCTATTTTTAGACCCAACCTCTTTTAATGAATCTACCAAAAAGGAGCATTAAAGGAAAAATTTAGAATTTTGTAGTTTGAAACCATTGTGATAAATAGAGCATTTGCTCCTATAGGAGCAAATGCTCTATTTATCACAATGCTTTCAACAAAGTGACTTTTACAGAGGCATAGAAAGGCGTATTTATGGAGGAAAGGGTTAACACTTTATTCCATGTAGTTTTATGTGAGAAATAATGATATCATGCATATTGATCAGATTTTTCATAACAGTACAGAGAAATGTTTGGCCATGGTAGAATCAGATCCATATAATTCCATAAGCAAACAGAGCAGACCCTGGTCAGAATAGTGCTTCTTTTGAGTGGACATATCAGTGAGACTTTATTGTCCATATGAAACAGCTTCATTTTATACATACCCCTCTTGGTCCAATACATGGCTGCATCGCCAGTGCTCTCTTGTAGTAGTGAATGGCTCCATACAGAATATCTGGAAATACAAATACATGTATACAGTAAAACCCTCTGAACCGGACGTTAAAATTAGTAATATGGCAGCTTAATGCATGGTGAGAGTCATGCAGAAAGCTCCACTAGGAGCTTTCTGCTCAACTTTCACCCTGCATTAAGCAGCCACCTGCCTAAAAGTATCTAAATTGATCTCTACTAGAATTTCGGATTAGAGGAGTTTTACTGTAACCTTTTATCTCATGAATATTTATGTAAGAAATAACAAATATATGAATACTAATTGGCTGATTTTTTATAGTAGCAACATGAGTGGGTGATGTTTTTCCTACCATTCAAGAAATTGTTGAATTAGATCTAAATCACTTTAAAAACAAACAGAGTAGACCCTGATCAGACAGCTCCCACATGAACTATCTGATCTGGGACTACTCTATTTGTTAACCCATTCCCATTTAGGCTATTTTTAGACCTAACCTCTTTGAAAAAGTCTACCCAAAAGGAGAAAAGAAAAGATTTAGAATTGTATAATATTGAAACCATTCTGATAAATTGAGCATTTGATATGGAGCATATGCTCTATTTATCAGAATGGTTTCAAAAAGTGACATTTACAGAGACGTCAAAAGGCGTCAATATGTGGGAATGGGTTAAGGTGTATATAAAACAGAGATAAAGCAAAGAATGCAAAACTATACTGATAGTTTAACCCTTTACTCCATGAATATTCATGTAAGAAATAATAACATTATCAATATTAATTAGATTAATTGTTATAATAGCACATGGACACAGGAATGTTTGGCAGAAACTGTAGAATCACATCTATATTATATCGTAAGCAAACAGAGCTGACCCTGATCAGATGGCTCCTACCGGCGTAGAAATGCATATTTATGGAGTAAAGGGTTATCAGTTTAATGCACCATAGACCCCTAAGACTCCAAGTTCTGGACATCTTGCCGGGGGAGCCTATGGAAGCGGTCTGATCAGAGTCTGCTCTGTTTGCTTTTGATATGATATAGATCTGATTCAATAGATTTTGTCAGAGCAAAACAATACCTTGAAAAATTTACATTAATAACAAAAATTGAGATAATAAATATTCATGTCATTATTTCTTACTTGAATATTGAACAGGTAAAGGGTTAACAAACATGTCTGAAACAACGAATTAACACTTTCCTCCACAAATAAGCCTTTCTATGACTCTGTAAAAGCCACTTTTTGAAACCATTGTGATAAATAGAGCATTTGCTCCATTGGAGCAAATGCTCTAATCATCACAATGGTTCAAAATTACACAATTCTAGCATTTTCCATTTCTCAAGTAAATGCTCCTTTTCGATAGATTTATCTAAAGAGGTTAGGTTAGGTCTAAAAATAGCCTATGAGGAAATGGGTTAATTTTAGAAACACCCTTATTACCCTAAAGTATCCATACAAACTTAGGCAAATAGTGTGGAAATATGATCAAGGTCAATACTGTTTACCTCTTCATTACTTTCATTTGACCCTTCACTCCATATACACACCTGTGTACACCTTTGCAAACAGAGTAGACCCAGATCACATGGCTCCTGTAGGAACCATCTGATCTGGGTCTTTTCTCTTAGCTTTAATATGGAATGATATACAGTAAAACTTCTCTATAACGGCCACTAAATTACAAGTATTTTGTGTTAAAGGCATGTGGCTGCTTAAAGCAAGGTGAAAGTAAAACAGAATGCTCCTATTGGAGCATTCTGTTTTACTTTCACCTTGCTTTAAGTAGCCACCTGCTCTAAATACCAACTAATTAACATATTTTAGTGGCTGTTATAGAGAGGTTTTACTGTAGAATTGATTCTATAGTGTCTGCAATGACAAAGGATTCCCTTGCCATTTTAAACATTCAACTACTTAATATTCATACACTCATTACTGCTAAATGAATATCCATGGGGTAAAGGGTAAACATTATTGATGATATACTGTCTTTATTCCTTTACCTCTCCAATATTCATGTAAAATATCATTAGTACCTATTAGTTGATATTTTATAATATAATTTTTTTCAAGGGATTTTTTGGACGAAAACTGCAGAATCGGTCTATACACACCAGACCCTGATCAGAAGGCTCCTACAGGAGCTGTGTGGTCTGGGACTACTCTGTTTTCAAAGTCATGAGAAGGCGATCATAATGAAGAAAATGGTTAAATATTCAGTTATATAAACCAAAGAGGGGAAATTGGGTCTTCAAATATAAAAGATAAATAAGGTGCATAAATTTATATACAATCTGTTTCACGAGATTTCGAATATTACTCACTTATCTGATGAAGGGCTCGTCCAAGGTTGTAGTACGACTCTTGACACCTGCCTCTCAACTCCATGTAGTTATTCAGAAACGCAATACCCTGAAAACATTAAATGTATATGGGAAGTTCCAGATGGATTAGGCGAAGAAATGAAGAAAACTTCATAACATTTATAACTTATAGCCCTTTTATCTAAAGCATTGGCTATATCTCTCTCAACAATCTTTATGACCAGTTTATAAGTATTGGGATATGCTTCATTTCAAAATAGTTATAACTCAACCAGAAAGAGACAATAAAACTCAAACCAGCTCCTGTGGGAGGTTTTCTGTCCAAAAGACAGTTAACCAATTCCCTCATATAGACACCTATTCACATCTTTGCAAACAGTAGACCCACATCAGACGGCTCCTGTAGAAGCTGTCTGATATATGAAATGACAAGAGCACCGCAAGCGGATGCCAACGCTCGTCTGTCGTCATTGTCAAGACGAACATGCATACCAAAAATGAAGGTTGTAAATGAAAAATTGAAGAAGTTATGGTCAATGTTACTATTTTGGACGACGACAACGATGACGACGACGACGCGGACCCGGAGTTACGACAATAGCTCATGATTTCTTCGAAACAGACGAGCTAATAAAACATCTGACTACAGTTTCTACCAGTACCAAAAATCCATGTGTACATATGCCATTATAACTAGAAAATTGTGTCTGTAAGTTCCTATTGACCTTGGGCTTGCGGGTAGCATGGGCTGGAAGCGCAATGAAAATATGAATGGTGGTTAATGTGTATATGCAATTCCATGCCAATAGCTATAGTGGTTAGTGAGATATAAGACGATGAAAAAACTGTGACAACCAACTACACGTAAAAGTGTGACGGACGGACGGACAGACAGACGGACGGACAGGTGCAAAACATAAAGCTCCCTGACTATCGTCATCGGGGGCATAAAAATTAAGCTAAAATATTCATGAAGTTATTATTTCTATTAAACATGAATATCCAACAGAAAAAGGGTTAATTGGAATTTGAGTGGGTACTTTAGAGAGTGAACTGTAGTTAACCTGTGTTACAAGGTACTGCCTCTTCGCCGCAAACCTCTGAGATGCTGTGTGTATAAAGTCCAGCCCTATACACAGACTAAGCATCGGATCTGTTGGCGTCTTCCTGAACACATTAGCATACTCCCCTGAAACATGTACAACTACAGTAGTCATAACAGCCGTTATAGACCCAACGAAAGTCAAATGAAAAATTTGCTGTAACTAAATGTCATAAAATTTATAGGATTCAACACTCTTACCACAAAGTAATTACAGTCAGCAAAAACTTCTGTCTGCTTCAATTCTAAAAGAACATTTCACTTCCAATTCTTTTAACCCTTTCCCTCATACAAACGCGTTTTCACACATTTGCAAACAGAGTAAACCCAGATCAGACGGCTCCTAGAGGATCTGCTCTGTTTGCTAATAGAATTTGATAGATCTGGTTCTCTAGTTTCTAAAATGGCTACAATATCCAACTTTCCTTATTTCATGATGACTATTTTGTCCATGGATATTCAGTAGGTATTGAAATATGAAACAAACATAGAACAGGGAAAGGGTTAAAATATAGAAATGTGTCCAATGAGGGCAAATGCAAATGCCAGTATACTTGTTTCTCCTACTCAAAGGGTTTAGTGTCAGTAGAACCTGTCTCAACCCTTTACTCCATGAATATTTATGTAAGAAATAATGACATCATGAACTAGAGGTTTTTGTCACAAAAACGGATGTCTCCCCTCTAATAAAAACAATATGTAAAGGGAAATCACTAAAAATGTTATGGTCTTGATGAATGATACTTCCCCTCATTATGCGTTTTCCACACTACATTTTTCAAGAAGAAAATGATAACAGCTAATAACTCCAAAAATACTGATACCAGATTTATGGCCCTTGTGCATGACACTTACTTTCAACATGCTCTTTCCAAAAATAAAATGTCATTCCAATAGCATCAGTCGAACAGGAGTTATTGATCGGCCAAAAAATGTAACAAAGGGCAATAACTCCAAAAGTATTGAAGCCAGAATTATGGCCCTTGTTCATGACACTTTCTCTCATCATGCTCTTTCCATGCATGAAGTTTCAATACGATGGCAAGAGCCATGTAGGAGTTATCGTCCGGACAAGAAAGAATTAAACAAATGTACAAGGGGCAATAACTCTAAATTTATTGAAGCTCGAGTTATAGATCTTATGCATGACACTTTCTCTTATCATGATCGTTCCATGTATGAAGTTTCACTCCAATGGCATGTGTCACATAGGAGTAATCATCCGGACAAAAAATGGTGATTTTTTTTACAAAGGGCAATAACTCCAATATTAGTGAAGCCAGAGTTATGGACCTTGTGCATGACACTTCCTCTCGTTATGATCTTTCCATATATGAAGTTTTAATCCAATGGCATGAGCCATATAGAAGTTTTCGTCCGGACAAAAAAGTGTGAATTTTTTTACAAAGGGCAATAACTCCTATATTAGTGAAGCCAGAGTTATGTACCTTCTGCATGACACTTCCTCTCATCATGCTCTTTCCATATATGAAGTTTCAATCAACTGGCATCAGGCATATTGAAGTTATTGTCCGGACAAAAAATTATGATATTTTTTACAAAGGGCAATAACTCCAATATTAGTGAAGCCAGAGTTATGGACCTTGTGCATGACACTTCCTCTCGTCCTGATCTTTCCATATATGAAGTTTCAATCCACTGGCATAAGCCGTATAGGAGTTATCGTCCGGACAAAAAAGTGTGATTTTTTTTACAAAGGGCAATAACTCCAATATTAGTGAAGCCAGAGTTATGGACCTTGTGCATGACACTTCCTCTCATTATGCTCTTTCCATATATGAAGTTTCAATCAACTGGCATCAGGCATATTGAAGTTATCGTCCGGACAAAAAGTGTGACAGACAGACGGACAGACGGACAGACAACTCTCACGAAAACAATATGTCTCCCCCATATAAATATGGGGGGAGACATAATAATAATTAGATTATTTTTTTATGAAAGGACATTGACACATGAATTATTTGCCATGGCAGAAACTGTAGAAGCATATCTATATTATACCATAAGCAAACAGAGCAGACCCTGAGCAGATGGGTCCAACAGGAATCCTCTAATCTGGGTCTACTTTGCATAGGTGTAGAAGGGTGTATTTATGGAGACATATTGATTGGACACAGTCATCTTAAAAAGCTGCTGGATGCTTAACCCATTCCCTCATAGGCTATTTTTAGATACAACCTCTTTGAATAAATCTACCGAAAAGGAGCATTATCTAGAGAAAAGGAAAATTTTAGAATTTTGTAGTTCTGAAACCATTGTGATAAAAAGAGCGTTTGCTCCTATAGGAGCAAATGCTCTATTTATCACAATGGTTTCAAGAAGTGGTTATTACAGAGGCGTAGATAGGCGTATTTATGGAGGAAAGGGTTAAGGGTTTAAGTGACATATCGATTGGACACATTCATCTTAAAAAGCAGTTGGTTGCTTAATACTTGACAAAAGTATTGCAAAAAGCTCCTACCTGCATTAAGCTTCTATGTGCCTTACAGACCCATAATTAGAGCTCTTTATGATGGAAACTTAAAACAGGCTTTACTGTATGTATACCAATTCCAATGCCATTAATGCTGCAACTTTATTGCATAAAAAGTAAAACATCCACTGGTATCGTTTCAGAACTTAACCTTACATAAATACACCTTTCTACACCTTTGCAGAGTAGACCCAGATCAGTTGCCTCCTGTTTGCTTATGGAATTATACTGATGTGATTTTACAGTTCATGCCTTGGACAAAGTTTCCTGTGTTCAAAGGCCACAATAAAAAATAATCTAATTAATATGTATGATGTCATCATTTTTTACATACATATTCATATAGTGGCGGGTTGAGACAGGTTCCACTGACACTAAACCTTTTGAATAGGAGAAACGGGTATACTGGCATTTGCAATTGCCCTCATTGGACACACTTCTAGTTTTTAAAAGAAATGGAAGTAAAATGTAATTTTAGAGATGAAGCAGACGGCAGTTTTTGCTGACAATGTTGAAACTGCAGTGTATGACAAAATGTCAAAGTTTTTGCACAACAGCAATAATGATACCCACAATGACAAAGACACCAAATTTATGGAAACATCTTCACTTTTTTCTCCTTCTCAAATAGACGAACTAAAACTCACCTGTAAATATCCTTTAACCCTTTCCCTAGTAAACATTAATACACAAATTAATCACTTCATGAATGTTCATTAACTTTATTTTTAAAAAGTAAAAATTGGAATTGTTGGCTTATACAAACAAGAGTGTTCGAAGGAACACATGTGTCACCTGCTTGCAGCTGACATAAAAATTGTTAATATGCTTGAGTGCGAAAATCAGAAAAAAGGGGAATAACTCAAAAAGTGTTCCATGTAGAGTGATGAACCTTAGTTACATCAATGGTCCTTAATGAGAAGAAGACACATGTGAAATTTGAAAGCTCTATAATGATTAGTTTAGAAATGACAGCCAAAAAAATAAAATGTGACGGACAGACAGACGGACGAACAGACAGACAGACAGACAGACAGAAGACGGAAAAGTGATCCCTAAGTGACACACTGCCTCTCGGCAGGTGACACAAAAATGTAGCATCAGACCTATATATTCCATAACCAAACAGAGCAGATCCTGATCAGACAGCTCCTACTGGAGCTGTCTGATCTGGGTCTACTCTGTTTGCAAAGGTGTAAAGAAGCATTTATATGAGGGAAGGGTCAAGCTGCTGTTGTATGGAGATTACAAATGTATCTAACTAGTCTTACCCAAGGAGTGTTTATAGGATCCAGAAGCCATGGAATTGTGTCCATTCAAGATCCCAAGTGCAATATTGTTGGGTTCCTGTGACAAAAAGAACAACTGAATGTATGAGAACTACTAACATAACAAATAGAACTAGAACTATCACTAAAGGTGACAGAATACCCCCGCTCAGCTGCCTTGATCACAAATCAAACAAGATTTGTGCCAGGTTGTGTCACAGACAGACAGACAGACCAACCGACCGACCAACATGCAGACTCCTATATACCCCCTCTCAAACTTCGTTTGTAGGGGTATAAAAATATTAAATTTGAAAATTAATAGACGACACTTATTGCTGATGACTTTGCGTATTTATTATTTTCGACTGCATTAACCCTCTCCTTTATATAAATGCTTTTTCAAGTATTTGCAAACAGAGTAGACCCAGATCAGACTGCTCCTAGAGGAGCTGTCTGATCAATGTCCGTTCTGTTTGCTAATAGAATTTGATAGATCTGTTTCTCTATTTTATAAAATGGCTACAATGTTCCACCTTCCATATTTCATTATAACTATTTTGCCAAAACATTCAAAAGGTATTGAAATTTGGAATAAACATAGATCAGGCAAAAGGTTAACAGATTCCAATAAAACGTACGTGTAGCATCCTCCTGAGACAGAAGCGGTTGTGGCGAGTGTCGTTACAAAGCATGATGACTTGCATAAACATGTTCCATGCCTGTACATTCTCCAAGTTCTGCAATAGAAACAACAATGAACACCTTGGTAATACACAATGGATTCTAAAAAGGAAAACAAAACTGCATTTGTTAATCCTTTACCTCATAAATATTCATGTTAGAAATAATGTCATCATCAATATTTATTAGCGAACATTTATAATGGTATATGGCTTTTGCAGAAACTGTAGAATCAGAAATGCAAACAGAGCAGATCCTGATCAGATGGCTCCTTTATTATTTGATTTTTATCTGCATATGAAACCAGTAAAAATATTTCAGGCTAACAAGCTATAAGACAATGCTGGTAGAATCTCAGACCTACTGCAGGCCGGACAGAAGGCTCCCTCACAGGAAAAATTCAATATACTAACCAAGGATTCGAAACCTCATTGCTCCAAGGAGGCACAATTTCCAGCAGAGAACAGTATAAAACAGGGTAGGTTTTCGCTGCCACAGACAAATCTTTGATCACATCAAAACTGATTGATACCAGAGCTACAGATAAAGATGCATACCCAAATACTTTATACTACTTCACCACACCCTATACAGTGACTACTCTTTAGAATCGTCCCAAATAGACGATTCTAAAGAGTGGTCACAGTATATGGCTTGGTGGAGAAATAAGGGAGCTATTCTTGAAAATGTTGAAATTTACGCATGTTATCTTGACCTCTGCGATACTATGAGAATGTGTATTTGGAGACAATATGAAAGAAAATTAAAAGGAAGCAGTAAACAAAATAAGCAGACATCAACACATGGCAGCAAAAATAATTAAATCCATTAACTTGTTTAATAAATAATTACCTGAAGAACAAAATGCCTTCCAAAGGGATATGACGTTCTGGTATTTCTGGCCAGTATACCTGCTGTAAGAATGAACCATTCAAAGTCCTGAAACAGAATTATCAAAGATTTGCACACAAAAATTGGACACAGAAGAGGGCCATGATGGCCTTTTTTCTCTCACCAAGGTGAACTATTGTGAACAAAGAAACATGTCTGCAAAAACTCATATTTATTTCAGACAGTGTGACTATAAAACAATCTGGTTGAGTAAGTATGATGATCAAGAAGGACCACATTCTGACATTTTAACCCATTACCTGATAGGTTAGTTTTAGATCGAATAAATCTACCGAAAAGGAGCATTAACTGGAGAAAAGGACAATTTTAGAATTCTGTAGTTTGAAACCATTGTGACAAAAAGAGCATTTGCTCCTATAGGAGCAAATGCTCTATTTATCACAATGGTTTCAATAGGTGACTTTTGCAGTGGCGTCAATATGCGGGAATGTGTTAACCCTTTCCCTTTTCAATATTCAATCATGTAAGAAATAATGGCATCATGAGTACTTATTAGATGAATCTTTATAATGTTAACCTTTTCAAAGTAATTTTTTGCTTTGACAAAAACTGTAGAATCAGATCTATATTATGTCAAAAGCAAACAGATCAGACCCTGATCAGATGACTCCTAGAGGATCTGCAAATGTATGAAAAGGTGTTTATATGAGGAAAAGGGTTAACCTTTTGCTCAATGAATATTCATGAAGGAAATAATGACATCATGAATATTAACTGAATTTTCACAATGGCACTATGGCCAAGGAGTGGAGACCACTGAGGATGCCAGATCTCCTCACACATGCTACAGACAGACCAGTCTGGAGAAGAATGTCTGCTTTTCGGCTACAGATCCCCACCCCCACCCCTATGATAAAGCCGTGGTCATGGGACAATAGATAGATGACTAAAGGATTTTTTCATCAAGACAGAAACTGTAGAATCAGATCTATATTATTTCATTAACAAACAGTTGCCACTGATCTGACAAGTTCTATCTAAAAATTAATCTAATTAATTCAAAGGTATCAGAACAATGAATGATTTTCAGTATGTTCACCATATATAAAAAGATACTAAGAAGACGTACCACTGTCATTCCTCTCTTGAATATTTATACATGAATTCATATTCATTAATTGATATTTCATAATGGCCATTATAATGGCCATTAGGAAAGGAGTTTTTTTCATGGCAGAAACTGTAGCATCAGATATATATTATGTCATAAGCAAATAGAGCAGACACTGATCAGACAACTTCTACAGGAGCTGTCTGATCTGAGTCTGTTCTGTTTGCAAATGCTTGAAAAGATGCATGTATCAGATAAATGGTTAAGAGACCACTCTGAAGAGGTTCAACCATAGACAGAATCTGTGTACTTACAGCTACGACATTCTCGTCTTGATTGAACACAGGACATAACATGCCCAGTAGGGAAATTTCTTCAAATTCTGCATACCGTTTTTTAGCAATCAAAGCTTCACTGAGCTGAAAAATAACAAAACAATGCCTTGAAAACCTAAAAATATGATACCTCTTACAGAAAGAATTACACAAAAAAAGTATGCCATTTTGGAATATGGGAAATGTACACAAGCAAGATTGTCAAATTTATGCATTACGAAAATACAATTCTTGTTAAGTTGCAGGAACCTAGTGTCTCTCAAATAACATACCGTAAAGTTCTGAAAACAAAAATATGCACCCTTTATTTAACCCTTTCCTACATATAAACACCTTTTCACACATTTGTAAACAGAGTAGACCCAGCTCCTATAGGATCAGGGTCTGCTATATTTGATTTTGATATACATGTAATATAGATATGATTCTACAGTTTCAGCCATGGCCAAAAAACCCTGTGTTCATGTGCCATTATTAGGATCAATCTAATATTTATGATGCCACTATGTCTTACATGAATATCCATGGATTAAAGGGTTAACTCTTTACTTAATGCATAGTTATACAAGGACATCATGAACATTAATTAGAATAATTTTGAGTGAGGCATATGGCCAAAAATTGTATGACTTTGGCAGATACATCTGGGTTTATTTCATTTCATAAGCATGATCACAGAGCAGACTCTGATCAGAGACTCCTATAGGAGTTGTTTGATCTGGGTCTACTCATAAAAATATGAATATTTCACTTTCAAATTTGCAGCAGTTGATCATTTTTTCAAATGAGACATTCCTTTAACAGTGTGCAAATTTACAATTTCTAAATCAGCTGGGGTTTTTTTCTTCAAGAAATACGACACTTACCGTTTTAAATATATCCCAAAGATCATCAAATGAAATGATGTAGCTATGTGTTTTGTCCATCTTCAAATGTGAACCTTTAACAGAATACAGAACAAACTTGAAGAATTCCAAGGAACAGATCATGACAGCCATCATATCTTTAACAAAATTTAACCTACATCCAGCTGTAAAACAATGTGTGCTAAACCCATTCTCTCCTACTGACACCTTTTTGTGCTTCTGTAAAACACATTCTTTGAAACCAATGTGATAAATAGAGCATTTGCTCCATAGGAGCAAATGCTCTATTTATCACAATGGTTTCAAAACTATGCAATTCTAAAATTCTCCTATTCTATAGTTAATGCTCCTTTTCGGTTGATTTATTCAAAGAGACTGGGTCTAAAAAAATAGCCTAGGAGAGAATGAGTTAAACCTTGACCTGCTACAATGTTTGCCTACTTATAATTCTTTTTTTAACTTTTGAGAAAATACAAACTCTTATACTACTTTATGAAATTTGTAGTATTATAATGGAAACTTTCCCAAATCCTGTTGGAAGGGGTTTCAAAGACCTGATGTGAAATAAATGCAACTAGAATTGTTTTTGATACAAAAACTGATGTCTCCCCCCACCTCAACCCCGTGTGGACAAAATTTTCCATGTGAATATTTCATAAAAATCTGAAATAAGGTTTTGGAGAAACCGTGCGGACAAAAAAATTCCATGTAAAAAATTCAAAGTCCAATAAATCGGCAGAAAATCATCAAATTGGAACAGGAAAATCCAGCTAAAGGTTTTGGAGAAACCGTGCAGACAAATTAAAATCAGACAGACGGACGGACAGACGCACAAAGCAAAATGTCGCCCCAGTATACTGGGGGAGACATAATTTGTACAGACCTAGATCCACCTGTTCCAAAAGGAGCAGTTTGATAAGGGTCTACACTATTTGATGTTGTATTAGTTTAATTCAAACTTGCCAAATTGATGTAGGCTACTCTACACACAGCTGGAGCAGGGAGATGAGGGTGACCTTATATCTAGGGTAAATACAGTAAGAACCATTTACCTAGTTTAATGGTGTCTTTCCCTTTGCTTTCAAAATGACTCAGCAGTGTTTCCTTCCGATGCTTGTACGTTCTGATGGCCTGCAAATGGCTCACTGTGAACAAAATTACTCAGTAACTATGACAGCTGAGAAAAACACAAAAGTGCAAAAATGTCACAATATACGCCCGTCAAATGTCTGGAAGTTGAAAGGCCATTTCTCCATATCAGGTGGCATAAAGTAAGGGGAGATACTCAGATAATTGTGGAGTGTCAAGGGCAATCTTGCTATTTATTGAACTTGACTTAGACATTATGGTAATATACATGCTGACCAAATTCAACAAGAGTACCGCATACGGTACATAATACGCCCACATGCAAACTTTCTCCGATTCAACATGCCTTATAAGTGTTGACATTTTCTAATCTGTGCTTCAGATCTTGATTTCCATATTAAGGTGATACTATTTTTAAAAAAATTGAAGTGAATATCTTATTAAATAAAAAAGTTACAGCTAATCCTCATATTTGCAGATTTTTGTAAAGTGCAACGGCCATAACTCTGTAAAGACAAACTGAATGAACCTCAAAATAAACTCAGCTAAAGATTTTGTTGCTTAAAACATTTGTGTTAAGTTTCATTTATATCATTTAAATAGTTTTCCCAGAAAACAACAGACAAACTAAAAGTTGACCGACATATTAAGGTTTAACCATATGAAAAAATTGAAGTAAATATCATTTCAAAAGAAAAAGTTATGGCCATCCTCATATTTGCATAGATTTGCATTATTTCTTTTAAGTGCATGGGCTATAACTCTGAAACAACAAATCAAATGAACCTCAGAATTAACTTAGCTTCAGGTCTTGATGCATTAAACATGTGTGTGAAGTTTCATTAATATCTGTCCAACAGTTTTCCCAGAAAACAGCGGACAAACTATATGCATATATTTGCATTATTTATTAAGTAAA
Organism: Azorinus chamasolen; assembly: GCA_963576725.1. Classification (NCBI taxonomy): domain Eukaryota; kingdom Metazoa; phylum Mollusca; class Bivalvia; order Cardiida; family Solecurtidae; genus Azorinus; species Azorinus chamasolen. Next base: position 71,778,532 of record OY755243.1, read on the forward strand.
AGGGCCATAACTCTGAAACGACAAATCAAATGAACCTCAGAATCGACTCAGCTTCAGATCTTGATGAATTAAACATTTGTGTGAAGTTTCATTAATATCTCTCAAAATAGTTTTCCCAGAAAACAGCGGACAAACTATTTGCATGTATTTGCATTATATTTTAAAGGACAAGGGCCATAACTCTGAAATGAACAAGAGCTGTCCGCAGACAGCGCGCTCCACTTTCTTAAGTGCTGGATAGTGTAGTGGAAGTCTAAGTCAGAAAGGGCAGATAACTATAGCAAAATTAATTTTAGGGTTACCTGCCCTTGTGGAATAGGCCCCCCTTGTAATAGTTAACATGCATACCAAATTTGAACCAAATGTCTTGGACAGTTTCTGAGACATGGACCTGAACATAAAACTTAACCAACAATGAAAATTCTAAGTCGAAAAAGGGGCATAACTATGGCAAAATTAATTTTAGGGTTACCTACCCTTGTGAAATGGGTTCCCCTTGTAATAGTAAACATACATACCAAATATGATCCAAATATCTTTGATGGTTTCTGAGAAAAGGACCTTAACAAAAAGGTTAACCAACGCCGACGCCGACGCTGAAGCCAACGCCGACGAGAGGGTCATGACAATAGCTCCACTTTTTGAAAAAGTGGAGCTAAAAATCAAATGATCCTCAGAATCAACTCAACTTCAGGTTTTGATGCATTAAACATGTGTGTGAAGTTTCATTAATATCTCTCAAATAGTTTCCCAGAAAACAGCGGACAAACTATTTGCATGTATTTGCATTAATTTTTTTTTAAGTACAAATGCCATAACTCCCAAACGACAAATCAAATGAACCTCAGAATCAACTCAACTTCAGATCTTGATGCATTAAACATTTGTGTGAAGTTTCATTAATATCTCTCAAATAGTTTTCCCAGAAAACAGCGGACAAACTATTTGCATGTATTTGCATTATTTTTTAAGGACATGGGCCTTAACTCTGAAACGAAAAGTCAAATGATCCTCAGAACTAACTCAACTTCAGTTATTAATGCATTAAACATATGTGTGAAGTTTCATTAATATCTCTCAAAGAGTTTTCCCAGAAAACAGCGGACAAACTATTTGCATTATTTTTTTTTAGTACAAGGGCCATAACTCCGAAACGACAAATCAAATGAACCTCAGAATCGACTCAGCTTCAGATATTGATGCATTAAAGATGTGTGTGAAGTTTCATTAATATCTCTCAAATAGTTTTCCCAGAAAACAGCGGACAAACTATTTGCATGTATTTGCATTATTTTTTAAGTACAAGGGCCATAACTCCAAAACGACAAATCAAATGAACCTCAGAATCGACTCAGCTTCAGATCTTGATGCATTAAACATTTGTGTGAAGTTTCATTAATATCTTTCAAATGTTTTCCCAGAAAACACTGGACAAACTATTTGCATTATTTTTTAAGGACAAGGGCCATAACTCTGAAACGAAAAATCAAATGAACCTCAAAATCAACTCAGCTTCAGATCTTGATGCATTAAACATTTGTGCGAAGTTTCATTAATATCTTTCAAATAGTTTTCCGAGAAAACTGTGGACAAACAAAATGTTGACGGACGAACGAACGAACGAACGGACGAACGAACGGACGGACGGACAGGGCCACGCCAATATACGACCACCTTTATTAGGTGGGCGTATAAAAAGGATTGGATTACGATTGTTTGAATTAATATAGAGCGGACAAGAAAAAGTTCACCAAAATTCATAAAGTAAGGGGAGATAATTCTGGTGTGTCTGGGGCAATCTTGCTGTTTATCAAAATTGACTAAGACATTATGATAATATACTTGCTGACAAAATTTGAAAAGGATTAGATTACATTTGTTTGAGTTAGAGAGCGGACAAGCAAAATTTCACGGAAATTCATAAGAGCTGTCTGATCTGGGAATAATCTGTTTGCAAAGGTTCAAAGTTGTCTACATGAGTAAAAGGGTTAAGGATGAGCAAAATGCCAACCATGACAACACCAAGGCTATGGCAATATCTCTTTGAAAAACAGACAAGCTAAAATTCCATACTGTCTTCTGCCTCCACCTCCCGCCATTCCTGGAAGAGCAGCTGTTTGGCGTTTGCAAGGAACTCATCCAGCTTGCCCTGTGCATGAAGTAGGTGGCATTTCTGTAGCAACATCTGCTGCTCCTAATATGTAAAACAAGTATATCACAGTCTTAGTACAAAACCAGATTAAGCTTTTACCCCATGAATACGCCTTTCTACGCCTCTGTAATAAAAGTAGCCTGTTGAAACCATTGTGATAAATTTATCACAATGGTTTCAAGCTACAAAATTTTAAAATGTTCCTTTTCTCTAGTTAATGCTCCTTTTCGGTAGATTTATTCAAAGTGGTTGGATCTAATCAAAGGCCTGAACAGCCATAATTGCTTTCGAGTTTGATAAGGATGTTAAGTGTAAGGGAAGAAGTTGCTGTCCATGTTAATCACCATTTTTGACGTCTTGGAATTGTTTAATGTAATACTAAAAATATGACAGACTGTAGCAACAGTCAAACCATAAGCAAAGTGGTTATTAGTAACACTCAGACAGTCCTTGACCTCAACAAGTCAGAAATGCAATGCTGAGTGACAGTGTCCATCTTTCAATTCATATCAAAGCAATATCAAATGCTGTTGTGTATTTCAAAGCACTACCCTCCTTATTAATTACGAATCCTAGAATTTTAACTACTGTTTAGACAATGTAGTATGAAATTTTAGTTAAATTTTGTTCGGGTTTATATACATGTATGCAAACACACACACATTAATCCAAAATCTTGGCTGATTCATAATGATATCAAATGTACAGTTAATTCCTAATAATCCATATGATGTTTTATCCTATCAAAACTCCACCATGAATTCCACTGATCATAAACTTATATGAATCCCAACTTTTATATTCCAATTTATTCTTGAAATTTGGACTGACAGCATTTTGTTATTAACACTCAAGAATACAGATAAATCATTTTCAAATGAATTCTATAATTGTTCTATCATTACTGGGTCTATTCAAAATAGCCAAACGGAGACTAACCCCTGTAAATATACATGATCAGAGTAGACACTGTTTTACACCTTTTTAAAATATAACTTAATTTCCATCAGATCAGGATATTGATGGCCAAGAATGATATCATCTCTGGCTATTTCATATCAAATGTGTTGTCAAATGTTCTTTGCTATGACATCTCCCAGGGCTTTTTCTTTGATTTTAGGGAAAGTGCATGGCCTTACCGGAGGAAAAAAATAAGCGTGAAATGAATGCTTATGGGGAAAAGGTCAGAAAATATCAACATAACAATTAACATGTTCATATTTTCTCTATCAAGTGACAGTACAATTCAATTAAAAGCATTTCATGCAGTTCTGATAATTTAATGGTGTTTTTCTTGTGTGTTTTGTCTGCAACTGCATAACTCTTGGCTATTACTAAAATTGTAAACACGTCATCAATGAGTTAAAACCCATTATAAATCAGAAATCACAGTAAATCTCAACTATTCCATAACCAAGACAAATATGATCGGACTTTTGGTAGATAAAGATATCATCGGCATTTTTTGTAAATGAAGAAGCCCACATGTATGTCTCGCATTTTTGCGATGACAATGGCATGAATGGAAAGTTCCATCTCAGTTTGTGGAGAAACTAATTAAATCCATTGTAGAGAGTAATACGCATACTAGCCTGTTAACACTGCAAGAGAAGTTGGCATTTCTATCGTGTTTCATCAGTAAAATTACGCTAATAGAAAGAAATTGTTGTGGTACTGCTGGTATGAAAGCGAAAGTACAGACACTGCGATTCATAAACGCTATACGGATTACTCGGATCTCTAGGTTAGACGGATGTATAGAAATGCGGTTAGTGTTTTATCACGTACACGGTGTCGATATAAAAAATCCCTCTCCCTCCCTATCGGCGGAGAGGTAATTGATCAATGAAAAACACAACAGGTTTTCTAGTTGGGAAGTCTTTGCTATCGGCGGAGAAGAAATTTATAATTTACAGACAAGCTATTGCTGCTGTAGAAACACCAATGTGTTGCGAAAACAATGTTTAACTAAACACCAGGAATGAGGTTCATATACGCGTATATGATAAATTCTGATTTTCAAGCTTGCGCAACTCATATCCGCGGATATGAACTTCATATCTGGTCGGATCCGGTGTTTAGTCATACCGATATTCTTTCACGTTTTTTGGGAGTATATTCAATAATTCAAGCTTTCAAAAGGTTGATCTTGTGTAGACTAGAAGTTATCTGACAAAGCGAAGTGTTATTAAATGCATGAAAAGTAAATAAATTAATGAACAATTTACAACAAAACTAGTTTAGAATTGAAGAGAACTATTTTCTCTTGCGCATGTTCACAAGAAATAGTGAACTCTTTGCCGTAAAAACGACCGATCGCTATATTGCATTCTTCGAAAGCAATAAAAATAGCCTATGAGGGAATGGGTTAAGCCTTTACCCCATGAGTATTCATGTAAGAAATAATGAAAGCATGACTATTAATAAGTTGATAGTTTATTGGCATATGAGTACAGAAATGTTTGCCCATAGCAGAAACTGTAGATAATTCCATAAGCAAACAGAGTAGAACTTGATCTGACAGACGAAGCTCTTACAGGAGTCATATGATCTGGATCTATTTCATTTTCAAAGGCATTAAACGATATGTTTATGGAGTAAAGGGTTAACTCTTTATAGTCATCGTAAAGTTTCCAAACGATGATGACATGGACACTGGAGTTACGACAATAGCTAATATTTTTCTCTTAAAAAAAAACCTCCGACAAGTTAAAACTGAAGTTAAGGCTGTAATCAACCGCTGAAATGATAACTATGAAGTTTCAAACATATTGGTGTAAAGACCTAAGCCAGTCAAATGCTTGTTCATTGACAATGAACAGACATGATTAGAGGGCAGAGGATGGGAAATAATTCATATTGTATTAAAATTTAAAAGCAATAAAACCAACTTACCTCCCTTGTCATTCTTCTTTCTTCTATCTCTTCTGAAATGAGAATTTGACAAATGCTATTGCACTGTGTTTTCACTCAATGCCCACTGGCAACAAATTCATTATAACCTATGCAAAGAGTTTGGATCCAGATGGAAAACACTTTAAATTTTCAGAGAGAATCTCTGTGAATGGAAGCAAACAATTTCAGTTTAGCAGACAACTATTATTTATCATGCAAAGATTTAAAATAAATCATGCCAAGAGGAAAAGTATTATCAAGGTTTTCCTTATGGTTAACAATTTCACTCATATAAACACCTTTTCATACTTTTGCAAACAGGGTAGACCCAAATCAGACAACTCCTGTTTGCAAAGGCGGAAGGGTGTCTCAGCTTTATAAATCACCTGTCGGAGAGAGGAGACAATGCTCTAATGTCCAAGATAAATACTTCTTTGCTGACCTTGCTCTAATGCTTCAAGAGCTTCATCATGTTTCCCTAACTGCTGCTGCAGGGCAGATAAGGACATTCTGGCCCCTATGTGGGTAGGGGCCAAGGCAACAACTTTGGAGTAGGCCTTCACTGCCCTGTGTATAATGCCCTGAGCCTTTAAACACTCCCCGTATCGCAGCCAGACAGCCGCCTGCAAAACATAAACCAGACCATCATTTAACCTATATAACACTTAACACCATGAATATTCGTGTGAGCAACAGTGACATTATGAATATATCTTTGATATTTTTAGGGTTGATATATTGCTTACATCTAGTACCAAGGCATAACCACACGCTAATTCATTCATCCATTAGGACCAACCTCTGTAGATTATGAACAGATATAGACCAAGGGCCAAGGTTGTAAAACTTCTGACAGGGTTCCCACAAAACAGAAAATATAAAATTCCCTGACTTTTCACTGACTTTTCCCTGACCGAATTTCAATTTTCCCTGACCCCATGTTAACAGATTAAGTTTAATTGGTCATCTATGAGCATGATCAATAAATGTTGGCCTCCGTCCTCCCCATCAACCAATCCTTACCACCTCTCTCTTTATGACAACTATATATACAGCAGTAGTGTTTTGATCATTTTAAAAAAAATGTTTCTGACTTTTTCATTTTTAATTGCTCAATATTGAATGTTACATGCAGGATGCCAAACATGTCCTAATATGCATCCAAAGTATAAAGTAGCTTGAATATTTTCTACCTCTCTTAACCCTTTCCTCCATGATTTTTTATTATAGACTCCTTCTACTATGAATATATAATTAAGTAAAATTTTATTTTTTTTAAAGCAAAGTTAAGAAATATTTTGGCAGTAGACTACAGTAAAAACTCAGATTTATGATATTTTTCTAAGCAAACAGAGTAGACCCTGATCAGACAGCTCCTACAGGAGCTGCCTGATATGGGTCTATTCTGTTTGCAAAGGTGATAAAATGTGTATCTATGGTAGAAATGGTCAATCTTTCAGTTTTTCTGTGTAAGCTGAATTTTAATATAGTACGTCATACAGTCTGTAAGACACTGATACAGCATGCTATTAAAATGGGGTCAAAATTGGCCCCGCCCCAGGGCTGGCTAGTTTTCTATAGAAACACATGGTGAAAACTTTGAAAATATTCTCCTCTGATTTTCTGGTGAGCGATATCAGGGCCTTTCAGGCCCTCTTGTTTTGCAATTTAATCAAAATTTTGCATCACTTGGGATGTTTTTCCCAAATTGGGAAAAATAGGTCCTTTTAATGGGTCTATGTAGATGCCAGAAAAGGGTCTACATTTTCAGTTTTCATAATAGCAGACCAAATATTGCTGCCCTTACAAGTGAAGACAGTACAGTAGAATGTCAAATATATAGCACCGCTGCCCAGCCTGTCCTAACAAGTGAAGACACTACAGTAGACTGTCCAATATCTAGCATTGCTGCCCTATTCTAGCACTGCTGTCAAAATGGATGCTGGAGTCTTGCAGAGGTGCCAGAATTCTCCAATGATTTTGTTTTAACAGACTTCATGACAGATATACTATAAAATTTGGATGTGAAATATACAAAGCTAATCAAATATATAAAGATGCTCTCTTTGATTTTATGGCTGAATGCATGTAACAAAAATGTGACATGTATTTTGACATGATAATCTTTGAAAAAGGCCCTTAATGGTCAAAATATTAGATCAGATCAATTCAAGTATTTATGTATAAAGATGTTTGGTTTAGTCAAAATTGAAGAAACTGTCTTAGCCTTTTATTTTCATTCTTTCTCCTTTTTGACATATTTCCTCAGCTCTCATCCTTTGGTTCCAAAATTCCCTGACTTTTCCCTGACTTTTGCCAAATTTCAAATTTCCCTGACCAATTAAAAAATTCCCTGACTTTTCCCTGACCTTGAAAAAAAATAATTTTTCCCTGACTTTTCCCTGTCCGTGGGAACCCTGTGACTGAGTCTGAGCCTGAGATCATTCTCAAGTATCTGAATGGTCAGATGCTTGAGAATGGTCTCAGACTCAAGCAAAAAGTTTTATAACCTCGGGCCTGGTCAGTAACAAGGGCTGAGTGCAAAGCTGTTGTAGCAACAATCGATGGGGTGACACACTGATAGTCTTTGCAAACAGTTTGAATCCAGGGGAAATGCTGAGTAATTGGATTTCTCAATAATATTTAGGGTAAATATGGCACCGGATACAGATAAAACACTACAGTAAAACCTCTCTATAACGGCCACTAAATTGTGTTAATTACTTGGTATTTAGGGCAGGTGGCTGCTTAAAGCAAGGTGGAAGTTAAACAGAACACTCCTATAGGAGCGTTCTGTTTTACTTTCACCTTTCTTTAAGCAGCCACCTGCCTTGAACACAAAATACTTGTAATTTAGTGGTCATTATAGAGAGGTTTTACTGTATTTCACTTCTTTTCAGCAAAGAATCTGTCCCCTCTCTCCGTTTTACCTACAAGGTTATAGTTTTTTGATGTGACTAGTTTTTTCAATAGGGGCTCAGCTAGACTGTATTCACTGATCTCCATGTAAGCCTCTGCTATGTCCAGGTATAAGTCTCCATAATCCTCTATGTCCTCTTCAAACAAGGGAGAGATCAGTGTCTGGAAGAGAAAATGTTACTGTAAGACAATCACTGTCTGTACAGGTAATATAAGAAAGTAGCACTATATGTAATGGAGGAATGTCATTGTAGGAGGATCAGAGTCTTTAACCCTTTAGGCTATTTTTAGATCCAACCAATTTGAATAAATCTACTGAAAAGGAGCATTAACTAGAGAAAAGGAAAATTTTAGAATTTTGTAGCTCGAAACCATTGTGATAAATAGAGCATTTGCTCCTATAGGAGCAAATGCTCTATTTATCACAATGGTTTCATAAAGTGACTTTTACAGAGGCATAGAAAGGAGTATTTATGGAGGAAAGGATTAAGACAGAAATGGCATTGTAGGAGAAAATCTGTCTCTTTAAGACAGAAATGCCATTGTAGGAGAAAATCAGTCTTTAAGGCAGAAATGTCACTGTAAGTAAGAATCACTGGCTGTAGGGAAATACTATCATTGTTTCTAAAAGAGAATCAGTCTGTATGTGAAAAACGTCATTGTAAGAGAGAATAAGTCTCTATATTAAAGGGAGAATCAGTGTATCTTACTAAACAATGTTGTCAGGGTTTGCACTGTTTTTCGCTCTTTAAAAGTATACAGCATTTAGTCCCCTACAACATCAAATAGTACAGAGCTTGTAAGACTCTAATTAACCCTTTCCCTCATATAAACTTGTTTTCACTCATTTGCAAACAGAGAAGACCCAGATCAGATGGCTCCTATAGGAGCCATCTGATCAGGGTCTGCTCTGCTTGCTAGTGGACTTTGAAACATCTGTTTCTTCACTTTATAACATGGCTACAATGTTCCACCTTCCATATTTCAATATAACTATTTTGTCCATGTATATTCAGTAGGTATTGAAATTTGAAATAAATATAGAACAGGGAAAGGGTTAACCTTCTTCACTCTGAGCAATTGTTGCAGCAAATTCTGTCGTCTGCTTCACTGATCAACATAGATTATTCAATATTTCTTGCCATATACATGATCAGAATGACAAATAGTTTGGATCCTGATGAGACACTGAATTACATCAATAGCTCTTAACCCATTCCCTCATAGGCTATTTTTAGATCCAACCACTTTGAATAAATCTACCGAAAAGGAGCATTAACTAGAGAAAAGGAAAATTTTAGAATTTTGTAGTTTGAAACCATTGTGATAAATAGAGCATTTGCTCTATTTATCACAATGGTTTCAATAGGTGGTTTTAAAAGAGGCGTATTTATGGAGGAAAGGGTTAATTTTTAAAAAAAAAACAGACGAGCTAACAAGACAGAGTTTGGCAGTGAAGTAAGTGATCTGCATAAATAGGTAGATCTCTTATCTACAGCTCTGTTCCTGTCCTGGATTTGGCAACAATAGTGTGTGACTTTTCACCAATGCACTAAATACACACTTCGTACTTGTATGTAGACATATCAGACACATTCTTCAGATGAAGACAATGGGAAGGGTTGCTAAAAGAGCAAGAGCACAGCAAGCAGGTGCAACGCTCGTCTGTCGTCATTGTTAGATGAACATGCATACCAAAAATGAAGGTTGTAAATGAAAAATTGAAGAAGTTATGGCCAATGTTAAGATTTCGGACGATGACAACGACGACAACGCGGACGCCGGGGTTACGACAATAGCTCGTGATTTCTTCGAAACAGACGAGCTAAAAATGTTAACCTTTATCTCACCAAGTGTGACATGTCTGGCATTTGTTAACAGCTTGGATCAAGATCAGAGACTGAGTAATTCAGCATCACAACTGGATCCAGGCTGTTTGACATTTGGTCAATAGCTCCTGAAATGCTTGAACAAATCAGAGGATAATAAAACTAGCAAATTGATATGCCTTTGAAAACAGAGTAGACCCAGATCAGACGGCTCCTGTAGGAGGTTATGAGATAATACAGATATGACTACAGTTTCTGCCATAGCCAAATTTTCCTGTGTTCATATGCCATTAAAGAAACTAATCTTATTAATATTCATGATGTCAATATTTCTTAAGTGAATATTCATGTTGTAAACAGTTAACCCTTTCCTTCATATAAACATGTTTTCACACATTTGCAAACAGAGTAGACCCAGATCCTATAGGAGCCGTCTGATCAGGGTCTGCTCTGTTTGCTAATAGAATTTGAAAGATCCATTTCTTTAGTTTTTTAAATGGATACAATGTTCCAACTTCCATTAAAACTATTTTGTCCATGAAATTCAGTAGGTAATGAAATTTGGAATAAACATAGAACTGGGAAACAGTTGATAAGGCAACATTTTGAAAGCAGAAAAAGGGTAATTAAGTACCTGTATGAGTGAGATCTGCTTCAGATGTATCAGACACACTGCCAGCTTACATCTAAGGTCCACAGGTAGCACATCAGGTACTGCACAGCTACAACAGAACATCAGTCAATGTTGTAGGGTAAGAGATGTTAGTTACATCAGTTGTTCAATCGTTTTACTGTTTATATACACACGTTTGTATGAAAAAAGAATACAGGTACAATATGAAATCTAGCAAGATGCCTAAGAGCAGCATGCCGAGACTTAGTCAAGACAAAATCCATATGAGACCAGAAGAGGAATAAATAAACCAATGTTTGAAGGAGCATGTGTGTCACCTGCCTGCAGAAGTGTGATAAAGAGTGTACCAAAAAAGCTGGAGACAGATGGACAATATAGAAAAGATTTGCTAGCAAATGCTCCCTTTCGGTAGATTTATTCAAATAAGTTGGGTCTTAAAATAGCCTATGAGGAAATGGGTTAATGCACAAATCTAAATATCATATTACCTTGAAAATACAGCAGACTTAATATCACTGATGTCTGTTTCTCTAGACCAGACAGATTTATCCTGACATGTGAAAGTCACACCACAATGGGATACAAATACCTGAAACAGAAACAATTTTAACCCTTTACCTCAAAGACACATAATTTGACCCCACACCCAGACCAGAAAGCTCCTTTACGAGCACACAAAACTACTTGACACACAAAACTACTTGAAGTCATGGTCATATTTGCTAAGCGATGGACGAACATCATCATTATTGAGGAAATAGATTTAAGTCGACCACTGTCATTGACGATGATAACATGATGTCATCATTATCTGAACATCAATGTGTGATGTCATGTTTACCGCCAAAGACATCATGTCTACCACCAAATGGCTTATATTAGGTTGCTGAAGGCAGTGGACAGAAAATATATGACTTCCACGTGATGTCATTTAACCAATCGGAGAGCTAGAAACTTGTAGAAGGCAGGATAAAGATCTGATCTACAGTAGCTGTCATTAAACAGCTAATTAATATTCAAATAGTCAGTACTTCTGACACAAATAATCATTACGAAAAGGGTTAAAACACAAGAAACTCTTTGCTGCTGTAGACAAATCAGTGATAACTTTTACAAAAACGTCTGATCAAAATGAGACACCGAATGACCCAGTTGTCTCATCAGGATCCAAACTGGCTGACATTCTAATTACGTTTTTGTAAAGAAACTGTAGAAAACTCCACTTCAAAATTTTGGAGCACACAATTATTTTAGCAGACGAAATTTCCTCTGAGAAACTTATTTAACCCTTTCCTCCATAAATATGCCTTTCTACGCCTCTGTAAAAATCACCTATTGAAACCATTGTGATAAATAGAGCATTTGTTCCTATAGGAGCAAATGCTCTATTTGTCACATTGGTTTCAAACTACAAAATTCTAGAATTTTCCTTTCCTCTAGTTAATGCTCCTTTTCGGTAGATTTATTCAAAGTGGTTGAATCTAAAAATAGCCTATGAGGGAATGGGTTAAGACATGCGCACACCAACAGATATTTCAAACACAGTTCAACTCAAATATTATTTGAGTCACTGGTCAAATACATGAAGTTAACCCTTTACCTCATAGCTACATCTTTCAATGCCTTTACAAACAGTGGAAGCTTAGGGTCTGCTCTCTTTGCTTAAGAAAAAATATCAATCTGATTCTATAGTTTCTGTGATGGCAAACAATTCCCTTGTTCAAAATGCCATTATAAAAATACAGCCAATTAGTATTCATGCATTTATTATTCATTGATGAATATTCATCAGTCAACCCTTTCCCTGTTCAGTATTCATGCACGAAGTAATGACATGAATATTTATTAGATGAATCTTTATATAAAGGTAAACTTTTCAAGGAATATTTTTGTTTTGACAAACACTGTAGTATCTTATCATGTCAAAAGCAAACAGAGCAGACCCTGATCAGACTGCTCCTTTAGGAGCAGTCTGATCTGTGTCTACTCTGTTTGCAAATGCATGAAAAAGTGTTTATATGAGGGAAAGGGTTAAATGATTGATCATGTCAATAGCCCATAACTGTACCAGTGCATCACTAACTCTAGTACAGAGACAACATACCTGTAGACTTTCAGCAAACAGTTTCTCTGGTATCTGCAATTCCAGCAGCAAATTGACATCTGAAACCAAAAGGCACAACTTCACTCAAACTCGTAACAAAAACAAAACAATTCAAACTGACTTGTTTTTTGTTAATACTTTACTCCATGGATACGCTTTTTAACGCCTTTGTAAACAGAGTGGACACAGATTAGACCAGGGTCTGCTCTGTTTGCCTATGGAATTATAAAGATCTATTTCTACAGTTTCTGCCATGGTAAAAAAATCCCTTGTTCATGATAACTTTATTAACCCTTTCCCTGTTTCAATATTCATCAGAAAAATTATGACATCATGAATCATTTTATAATGTAAAACTTTCAAGGATATTTTTTGCTTTGATAATAACTGTACAATCAGACCTATATTATGTCAAAAGCAAACAGAGCAGACTCGGACAAGAAGGCTACTATAGGAGCCGTTGGATCTGGGTCTACTCTGTTTGCAAATGCATGAAAATGTGTTTATATGAAGGAAAGGGTTAACATTCAGCTACTAAATATTCATTTATTTATTATTTCTTAATGAATATTCATGAAGGAAAGGGTTAACTCTTTACCTGATAATTATTCATATAAGAAATAACTAGAACTATCACTTAAGGTGATGAATACCCCCACACGGCAGCCTTGATTGCAAATCCAAGTTTTGAACATGTAACAGGACCAAATAACAAAAATACCCAAAGTTCAAATAGAGAAAATTCTGTAATTTATGCCAAGTATCAAGTGAATCAGGTTGAAATTGAAGGAGGAGTTCAAAGTACAAGATTTTGCCTGCCAATTTCAAGGCCAAAGGTCAAGGTCACAGAGACCTGAAATTTGTGTCTTGCACATCTACTACTCCTGAGTAACATTTATGCCAAGTATCCGGTATGACTAAAATACGAAATGGAATCAAAGTACGAAATGGAACGAAATGGAATCTGAACATACGAAATGGAAACAGATTTTTAACTAGATGTTTTTTGGGGAAAGTGAATTAATATACGTATACCTAATATAAATACAGACTCTTGTACAAAATTTCAGCAAGAAAATGTGAAAAACAAGAGATGTTTGTAAAACATGTATACCCCCCCCAGACCCCCTGACCTTTGATCTAGTGACCTCAACTATAGAGGTCATCTAGCGGTCATGACTAATCACCACAGCAACTTTGAAGATCCTAAGCCAAACCACTGATCATTTATTGATCTGAAAACATTTCACATATTAAGGTTATGATGACCTTGACCTTTGACCTAGTGACCTCAACAACTATAGGGGTCATCTAGTGGTCACGACCAACTACCACAGCAAGTTTGAAGATCCCGAACCAAACCATTGAGCAGTTATTAATTGGAAACCATTTCATCAGTTAAGGTCATGATGACCTTGATCTTTGACCTAGTGACCTCAAAATCAATAGGGGTCATCTAATTGTCATGATCAACCACAACAGCAAGTTTGAAGATCCTAAGCCAAACCCTTGAGCAGTTATTGATCGCAAACCATTTCACCAGTTAAGGTCATGGTGACCTTGACCTTTGACCTAGTGACCTAAAAAATAATAGGGGTTATCTACTGGTCATGACCAACCACCACAGCAAGTTTGAAGATCCTAAGCCAAACCCTTGAGTAGTTATTGATCGCAAACCATTTCACCAGTTAAGGTCATGTTGACCTTGACCTTTGACCTAGTGACCTAAAAAAACAATATGGCTCATCTAGTTGTCATGACCAACCACCTAAGCAAATTTGAAGATCCTAAGCCAAACCCTTGAGCAGTTATTGATCAGAAACCATTTTACAAGTTAAGGTCATGGTGACCCTGACCCTTGACCTAGTGACCTCAAACACATTAGGGGTCATCTCGTTGTCATGACCAACTACCGCAGCTAGTTTGAAGATTCTAAGCCAAACCCTTGAGCAGTTATTGATCGGAAACCATTTGACCAGTTAAGAGCATGGTGACCTTGACCTTTGACCTAGTGACCTAAAAAACCATAGGGGTCATCTAGTGGTCATTGCCAACCACCACAGCAAATTTGAAGATCCTAGGCCAAACCCTTTGAGCAGTTATTGATCGCAAACCATTTCACCCTTTAAGGTCATGGTGACCTTGACCTTTGACCTAGTGACCTAAAAAACAATAGGACTCATCTAGTTGTCATGACCAACCACCGTAGCAAATTTGAAGATCCTAAGCCAAACCCTTGAGCAGTTATTGATCAGAAACCATTTTACCAGTTAAGGTCATGGTGACCTTGACCTTTGACCTAGTGACCTCAAAATCAATAGGGGTCATCCAGTGGTCATGACCAACTACCACAGCAAGTTTGAAGATTCTAAGCTAAACCCTTGAGCAGTTATTGATCGGAAACCATTTAACCATTTAAGGTCATGGTGACCTTGACCTTTGACCTAGTGACCTCAAAATTATTAGGGGTCATCTAGTGGTCATGACCAACCACCACAGCAAGTTTGAAGATCCCAAGCCAAACCCTTGAGCAGTTATTGATCGGAAACTATTTCACCATTTTAGGTCATGGTGACCTTGACCTTTGACCTAGTGACCTCAAAAACAATAGGGGTCATCTACTTGTCATGACCAACCACCACAGCAAGTTTGAAGATTCTAGGCCAAGTCGTTTATTAGTTATCGTTCGGAAACCATCGATCTACCGACCGACCGACCGACCGACCGACCGACAGACCGACCGACCGACCGACCGACCGACCGACATGTGCAAAGCAATATACCCCCATTTTTTCAAAAGGGGGGTATAATAAAGATTTTACAACGATTTATATATTCACGCATTAACAGCCTGAACTGAAATGGAATCTGAACATACGAAATGGAAACACAGATTTTTAACTAGATGTGTTTTTGGGAAAGTGAATTAATATACCTATACCTAATATAAATACAGATTCTTGTACAAAATTTCAGCAAGAAAATGTGAAAAATAAAGATTTTACAACGATTTATATATTCACGCATTAACAGCCTGGACTGAAATGGAATCTGAACATAAGAAATGGAAACACAGATTTTTAACTAGATGTTCTATGGAGAAAATGAATTAATGTACGTATACCTAATATAAATACAGACTCTTGTACGAAATTTCGTAAAGAAAATATGAAAAATAGGGATTTTACAACGAATTATATATTCCACGCATTAACAGCCTGTCCTGAAATGGAATATGAACATACGAAATGGAACACATCTTCAAAGAGATGCATTTAATCAACAATACCCATATATATATATATGCATGCTAAACATTATTATAAACATATGCATTAAATTAGGGATAAATTGATTATAAAATAAACATTTTATAGCGATTTACATATCCCCATATGTGGATCAGGCTTAGGGAACCTCATGAAATGGAATCCGAACATACGAAATGGAAACAAAGTTTTTTTTTTACTAGACTTTTTTTTGCAAAAATGAAAACATGTATGTGTACCTAATATAAATACAGACTTGTGTACAAAATTTCAGCCAGAAATTGTCAAAAATAAAGATTTTACAACTATTAATATAGTTCATGCATGAACAGCCAGAATTGAAATTGAACCTGAACTTACAAATGGAACCATATTTTCAAAGAGGGGCGATATATCAACACTATTCATTCACAAATGCATGCTTAACTTTATTTTAGACATTTGCATTACGTTTGGGATAGTTTGAATGAAAAATAAATTGTTTTTATAGCGATTTACATACTCCCATATGGGGATCAGGCTAAAGGAATCTCATGAAATGGAATCCAAGCATACGGAATGGAAATACAGTCGTTCAATTAAGTGAACGTGTATCTGCAAAACTGGATTCATGTAAGTATACCTAATATAAATACAGACATGTATAAAAATTAGATCGGAAATAGGAGAATTAAAGATTTGACAGCGATTTTATATATACCACGAATTAAGAGCCAGGCCTAAAATGGAATCTGAACATACGAAATGGAACCATATTTTCAAATAATGGCATTATGTCGACAATCTTCATTTATGTATGGATGCTAAACGTGTTTTAGACATATTTGTCAAATGTGGCATATATTGATTAATAAATAATGATTTTGTAGCGAATTACATATCTCCATAGTGCATCAGGCTAAAGGCTAAAGGATCCTCCTGAAATTGAATATGAACATACGAAAGAAAATGGAACTATAGTTTTAAAAGCAAATGTATTTTTGGAAAATAATAATTTACTATACCTACATCTAACACTTGAATATAGACTTGTGTACAAATCTATATTCGGAAAGGGTGAATAATAAAGGTTTTGCAACAAACGGTTTATCCCTTAGACTAAGGGTCAATTGTGAAATGAAATTCCGAATGACACTAATCAGCTCCCGTATATAACAGCAGGTGTTTGACGGCGGGGGGCAGTTAAAGGATTATTAGCATGGCGGTGTATGTTTATTGTGGACAATTACACCTGGACAGACCCCATGCATCTTTGTTATGCTATTTCATAATAAATATTAATTGGAATAGGTCTAATAAATGTATATGTACTCGGTATCCCGCCCTATATCTAGATCCAGTATGCAAACACTGAATTGTTTTTTCCCATGATAAAAAAATACAATTCTCTTATTTCATCAATTACAATTCGGCATGCTAAGAATATCACTTAGAGAAGTTTGCCACATGATTAATATTGTCACATGCCGTGATATAGTTGCCTCAAAAATTTATAAAGACACATCTGAAAATAGACAAAAATACTATGTTCTATGTTTATTACGAATTTTAATACCTACTTAATATTAATGGTCAAAATAGTTATAATGAAATGTTGAAAATGAAACAATGTAGCCATTTTAGAAAGTGACGAACTCATTAGCTAACAGAACAGACCCTGATCAGACGTTTTGAACTGGGTCTACTCTCAAACCATTCAAGTTTATTTAGTTTAGCCGATGTGATATTCGGTTAAAAGTTGATCTTAGAAAAAATAATTATATTACAATTACATATTTCTATTACATATCCCTTCAACATCCAATGATCTGGATCTACATTGGTTTACTGTGCTTCACAAGTTATACGAATGTACCTTTATATGATATTTATATATTCTTTTCAAACTGTGTTGTTAATGATTATAACCTTATAAACAATTAGTTCTAATTCTATTCTTATGCGCACCGCATGTGGTAATCAAAGGATTTAACAGATACACAGCTACTTAGCATATCACACCTGGGTTCCATTTCGAATGTTACTATTTGAACAGCGGGGGCCTTTAGCATGCTGTCTATACAGGGATATTTAAATCGCTATTAAATCATTATTTCTTCAATCTATAATCTCAAAAGTTATGTAGATGTCCATATTTTGTATACAATTATGTATTTATATTATGTATACGTAAATGAATCCAGTTTTGCAAATATACGTTTACTTAAAAATCTGTGTTTCCATTTCGTATGTTTAGATAATATTTCAGGAGGATCCTTTAGCCTGATGCCCATATAGGGATATGTAAATCGCTATAAAATCATTACTTTTTAATTTATATATCCCAAAAGTTATGCAGGTGACCAAAATAATGTTAAGCATGCATATATAAATTAATATTGTTGATTAAATGCCTCTCTTTGAAGATATGGTTCCATTTCGTATGTTCAGATTCAATTTCAGTTCAGGCTGTTATAATGCGTGGAATATATAAATCGCTGTAAAATCTTTATTTTTCACATTTTCTTGCTGAAATTTTGGACAAGAGTCTGTATTTATATTAGGTATGCGTACATCAATTCACTTTCCCCCCAAAACATCCAGTTAAAAATCTGTGTTTCCATTTCGTATGTTTAGATTATATTTCAGGAGGATCCTTTAGCCTGATGCCCATATAGGGATATGTAAATTGCTATAAAATCATTATTTTTTAATTTATATATCCCAAAAGTTATGCAGGTGACCAAAATAATGTTAAGCATGCATATATAAATAAATATTGTTGATTAAATGCCTCTCTTTGAAGATATGGTTCCATTTCGTATGTTCAGATTCCATTTCAGTTCAGGCTGTTAATGCGTGGAGTATATAAATCGCTGTAAAATCTCTATTTTTCACCTTTTTTTGCTGAAATTTTGTACAAGAGTCAGTATTTATATTAGGTATACGTACATCAATTCACTTTTCCCCCAAAACATCTAGTTAAAAATCTGTGTTTCCATTTCGTATGTTTAGATTCCATTTCGTTCCATTTCGTACTTTGATTCCATTTCGTATATTAGTCATACCCCCAAGTATCAAGTAAATCAGGTTGAAAGTGAAGGAGGAGTTCGCCGTACAAGATTTTGCCTGCCAATTTTAAGACCAATTTCAAGGCCAAAGGTCAAGGTCACAGAGATTTTAAATTTGTGTCTTGCACATCTACTACTCCTGAGTAACATTTATGCCAAGTATCAAGTGAATCAGGTTGAAAGTGAAGGAGGAGTTCAAAGTACAAGATTTTGCCTGCCAATTTTAAGACCAATTTCAAGGCCAACGGTCAAGGTCAAGGTCACAGAGACCTGAAATTTGTGTCTTGCACATATACTACTCCTGAGTAACATTTATGCCAAGTATCAAGTGAATCAGGTTGAAAGTGAAGGAGGAGTTTGCCGTACAAGATTTTGCTTGCCAATTTTAAGACCAATTTCAAGGCCAAAGGTCAAGGTCACAGAGATTTTAAATTTGTGTCTTGCACATCTACTACTCCTGAGTAACATTTATGCCAAGTATCAAGTGAATCAGGTTGAAATTGAAGGAGGAGTTCAAATTACAAGATTTTGCCTGCCAATTTCAAGACCAATTTCAAGGCCAAAGGTCAAGGTCAAGGTCACAGAGACCTGAAATTTGTGTCTTGCACATATACTACTCCTGAGTAACATTTATGCCAAGTATCAAGTGAATCAGGTTGAAATTGAAGGAGGAGTTCAAAGTACAAGAGTTTGCCTGCCAATTTCAAGACCAATTTCAAGGACAAAGGTCAAGGTCAAGGTCACAGAGACCTGAAATTTGTGTCTTGCACATCTACTACTCCTGAGTAACATTTATGCCAAGTATCAAGTGAATCAGGTTGAAAGTGAAGGAGGAGTTCAAAGTACAAGATTTTGCCTGCCAATTTCAAGGCCAAAGGTCAAGGTCAAGGTCACAGAGACCTGAAATTTGTGTCTTGCACATCTACTACTCCTGATTAACAATTATGCCAAGTGTCAAGTGAATCGGGTTGAAACTGAAGGAGGAGTTCGCCGTACAAGATTTTGCAGACACAGCGATTTTTTTCCCTATATAACTGGTACCGTAAAACGGACCCTGTCACAATTTGAAACGGACCTTCACAATTTAGAAGCAGGGTCCGTCGGACCCATTCACAAAGCTGTTGAATTATTTCACAATCGGCCTTTTACTTTGTACTTACACCGATTTTTTTACCAATATTTACATCGCTATATTCCCCTTTGCAAAATTTTGTATCTCAAACTGTTTCTTGGGATAAAGTCCGAGGTATTCGAATTTCGTATCGCTTTTCTTTGCACGTCTCGGACGCTTTTACAAGAATATGAATAAAACGTATGCGTCTCGGTCCGCAAATTTATATTCGGCCGAAAATTCGTTCAACAGCTAAATTTAACCACCTATCCAAATTTTCACAATTTTTGTAAAAACACAGATACTTTTTCACAATTTTGCCAAAACGACGCTAATTTTTCACAAATCAAGGGGTACCGGACCCATTCACAATCCCAGGAAAAAAATCGCTGAGACAGACCGACCGACCAACCGACCGACCGACCGACAGGCTGATTCCAGTATACCCCCCTCAAACTCTGTTTGTGGGGGTATAATGACTGTATGCAAAATAATTAGCTGAAATTTAACAATGGCATTCATATGTACAAGGGAATGTTTTGACCATGTCTCAAACTGTAGAATCAGATCTATATTATTTTATAGGCAAACAAACCGGACCCTGATTAGATGGCACAAACAGGAGCCATCTGACTGGTGTCTATTCTGTTTGCAAAGGGCATTGATGTACAATTTAAGCGGTGATAACCTTTCCAAACTGTTTGGATCCAGATGAGACTAGAGGTTTTTGTCACAAAAACGGATGTCTCCCCTCTAATAAAAACAATATGTAAAGGGAAATCACTAAAAATGTTATGGACTTGATGATTGATACTTCCCCTCATTATGCGCTTTCCACATCACATTTTTCAAGAAGAAAATTGTAACAGCTAATAACTCCAAATATATTGACACCAGAGTTATGGCCCTTGTGCACGACACTTACTTTCATCATGCTCTTTCCATAAATGAAATGTCATTCCAATAGCATCAGTCGAACAGGAGTTATTGATCGGACTAAAAATGTAACAAAGGGCAATAAATCCAAAAGTATTGAAGCCAGAGTTATGGCCCTTGTTCATGACACTTTCTCTCATTATGCTCTTTCCATGTATGAAGTTTCAATACAATGGCAAGAGCCATGTAGGAGTTATCATCCGGACAAGAAAGCGTTAAACAAATGTACAAGGGGCAATAACTCTCAATTTATTGAAGCCAGAGTTAAGGACCTTATGCATGACACTTTCTCTTATCATGATCTTTCCATATATGAAGTTTCACTCTAATGGCATGTGCCATATAGGAGTTATCATCCTGACAAAAATTTGTGATTTTTTTTACAAAGGGCAATAACTCCAATATTAGTGAAACAAGAGTTATGGACCTTAAGCATGACACTTTCTCTTATCATGATCTTTCCATGTATGAAGTTTCATTCCAATGGCATGAGCCATATAGGAGTTATCATCCTGACAACAAAATTGTGATTTTTTTTACAAAGGGCAATAACTCCAATATTAGTGAAACAAGAGTTATGGACCTTGAGCATGACACTTTCTCTTATCATGATCTTTCCATGTATGAAGTTTCATTCCAATGGCATGAGCCATATAGGAGTTATCGTCCAGACAAAAAATTCTGAAAAAAAATTACAAGGGCAATAACTCCATTATTAGTGAAGCCAGAGTTATGGACCTTGTGTATGACACTTCCTCTTGTCATGATCTTTCCATATATGAAGTTTCAATCCAATGGCATGAGCCATATAGGAGTTATCGTCCGGACAAAAAATTGTGATTTTTGTTTTACAAGGGCAATAACTCCATTATTAGTGAAGCCAGAGTTATGGACCTTGTGTATGACACTTCCTCTCCTCATGATCTTTCCATATATGAAGTTTCATTCCAATGGCATGAGCCATATAGGAGTTATCGTCCGGACAAAAAAGTGCTATTTTTTTTTACAAGGGGCAATAACTCCTATATTAGTGAAGCCAGAGTTATGGACCTTGTGCATGACACTTCCTCTCATTATGCTCTTTCCATATATGAAGTTTCAATCAACTGGCATCAGGCATATTGAAGTTATCGTCCGGACAAAAAGTGTGACGGACAGACGGACAGACGGACGGACAGACAACTCTCACGAAAACAACATGTCTCCCCCATATAAATATGGGGGGAGACATAATTAAATAACTTGATATCTCTACAGGATTCAAACTGGTTCATACTCTTATGGCACTTTTCAATAGAAACAAAAGAAAAATTAACTGAAAATTTTAGGAAGACAAAATCTTTTGTAAATACTTATGAATGTTAAATAATGTAGCTAACAATTTTGCACTAAACCCATGAAATATAATGAATGTAATTTGCTGGACTGAGTCAGCTGATAGGTGGCCATCAATGAATACCTTCCGAAGTTATCTGCTGTGGGTGGTCTCTGAAGGCTCTCTGAATTGTTTCCAATGCTGCAGTCTTTTCTCCTTGATCATAATAGGACTGGAAACACAAGAGATTGATTGGATAAAGCTGTATCCAGACTCTTATCCTGCTGTAAAAATTTGATGTCCGCCTAAATTCTAATCAACATCAATTTCTACTTCTACATTCAAGCTTTTGAGAAACTATTGATAAGAATATTGGATCCCAATCAGACGTTAAATTGTTTAGCATCTGGGTCCATGCTTATAAAGCTTTTTAGTTGAGTCTGAGTTTGTTCTCAAGCTTTTGATTGGTCAGATTTGAGTTCTCAAGCTTTTGATTGGTCAGATTTGAGCCAAAGGCTCAAATCTGACCAATCAAAAGCTTGAGAATGAACACAGACTCAACTAAAAAGTTTTATAAGCATGGATACTGATCTGGACCTTAGCTGTTGCAAATGCTAGACTGGTCCTGACTAATACAATACTATATTGTAGGCCGTGATAAAAAGCAGGTGCCTAAAAAAATCTGATTTTATGAGAAAAAGGCTATTCCATAGTGCTTAACCCCTTACTCCACAATTACGTCTTTTAACATCTTTGCAAACAGAGTAGACCCAGATTAAATGACTCCTGTTTGCTTATGGAATTATTTCAATCAGATTCTGCAGTTTTTACCTGGGTCAAAACTTTTCTTGTTCATATGCAATTACAAAATATTGAACTAATTAATATTCATACATACTTTAATTCTTACATGAATAATCATGGTGTAATGGGTTCAATCAAGGTAGGCGTGATGTCAACCTTTCTAGAGCACATAAGACAATGAATGGTTTTAGTTTACTATGTGACTATGTTCAGTTCTGCCAAATTCAGTGAAAGGGGTTGTCAATTTTTAAAACATCATATGTCGCTGGATGCAGGATACTTAAGTATTTGTAGAACAGAATTTCATAAACAAACAGAGCAGACCCTAATCAGACAGCTCCTACAGGGGTCGTCTGGTTTGGGTCTATTCTGTTTGCAAAAAGCATTTGTATGAGTGAAAGGGTTCAGATCAATACTATGAGACACTGAGTAACTCAACATCTCGCCAGAATCCAAATTGAAATTCATAATACATTATTTGACGAGAAATGAAGGAAAATATAACTGCCAGAATTGCAAATACCATCAATTGTTATAGACAACAACTACTTGCCCTGCAGAGATAGAAATTTCAAAAAATTACAAACCCGTGTAATTGCCCAAGCCAGTTTGAAATATTTCTCTGAGTCCTTGGCGGAGAACAAGGGCAGCAGCATTTGGTACCCCTCCAGAGCCTTCTTGTGCTCTTTCATGGCCTCATACAGCTGTGATCGCTCCCACAAACAGTGCATCTTATTTTCCCCTCCCACTGATATAGCTGGCAAAAAAATCAAGTAATGGTAAGCTTGTAACTTTAACCCTCTACTACATAATTACGCCTTCTAACCCTTTCCTTCATATAAAAATGTTTTCAGACATTTGCAGAGTAGACCAAGATCTATAGGAGCCATCTGATCAGGGTCTGCTCCGTTTGCTTTTGACATGGTATAGATCTAATTTTACACTTTTTGTAAAAGCAAAAATTTCCCTCGAAAAGTTTATATTATAAGCTAATAAATATTCATGTTGTCATTATTTCTTACATGATTGCAGAACTGGGAAAGGGTTAAAACCTTTGCAAACAAAGTAGGGGTTATCTGTCAGATCAACGTCTGTTTTGTTTGCTTATGGAATAATATAGATCTGATTCTGCAGTTTCTGCCATGACCAAATATTCTTAATGTCATTATTTCTTATATGAAAATTCTTGTAGTAAATGGTTAATAATACTAGGAAAAATGTCATTTGCAAAATTGTTGACCACTTCAATTATCAAGACAGACCTTTATTTCTTCCATAATTTTTCGACAAGACCATTGCAAGCACTTTTAACTCTTTCACTACCATGTATTGTTGTCTGCATAATATTTTACATGTTTAACCCTTTCCTTCATATAAATGCATTTTCATGCACATGCAAACAGAGTAGACCCAGATCAGATGGATCCTCTAGGAGCCATCTGATCAGAGTCTGCTCTGTTTGCTAATGGAATTTGACAGATTTGTGTCTTAGTTTCTAAAATGGCTACAATGTTCCATCTTCCATATTTCATTATATAAACTATTTTGTCCATGAATTTTCAGTAGGTATTGAAATTTAGAATACACATAGAACAGGGAAAGGGTTACATCTCTTTCCCTTTCTTTAAAAACAAATTTACAGCATTAATCAGGTAACCTCTCCACCCAGAAATGCCTTTTCATGCCTTTGCAAGTCTCAGATCAGATAGCTCCTGCAGGAGCCTTCTGATCAGGATCTGCTTCATTTACTTTTGGAATAGATCTGATTGTTCAGTTTCTGAAATGGTTAAGCATTCCCTTTTACACTGGATTCAGTTAATGAAGCCATAAATTCTTGTATAAATATTCACAAGGCAGGCAAGACAGTTGATAGTTTAATGCAAGATGAAATATGTAAGGGAGCATTCTGCATTACTTTCATTCTGCAATAAGTAACCCCCTGCTTTTACAGACCCATGTGTTTTTTCATCAATCCTTTACTTCATAGATACACCTTTTAATGCCTTTGCAAACAGAACAGACATCTGATCAGGGTCTGCTCTGTTGGCTTATGAAATAATCTGGATCTGATTCTACAGTTTCTGCTATGGCCAAAAAATCTTGTACTCATATGTCATTATAAAAATTCAGCTAATTAATATCCATGATGTCATAATTTTTACATGAATATTCATAGTGTCATGAGTTAATTGGTATCTAACGAGAGGCTAACATTTTTTTCCTCTGTGATTCAACCATAGAATTGCTAAGTCATTAGTCTTGCGTTCAATTTTAACATTTACCTTGTGAGTAGCACTTTATGGCTTGGTTCACATCGTTTTGCTCCACACACAACTCGCCCAGTCTAGCCCATTCCTCAGTGTCACTGGGATCCAGGTATGCAGCTATCAGTGAATACTACAACAGCAAACAATGACTCTTTCAACAATTAACCCTCATTGATATTTATAAAAGAATTTATGACTTCCTGAATATTCATTAACTGAAGTTTTATTATGGTTGGACACACATGATTTGCCTTATGCACATACATACAGATGTACGGTCTGTATGGATGTATGTGTGGATGGATGGACAAAAGCTATATGCCTCCAATCATGTTGTGGCATAAAAACAATGTCAGAGTGTCAAGCAGATTGGATTCTGTTGAAATGCCAAGTTACCAAACTGTCTGCAAAGGTCATCAAAAATTGGTTCAAAAGTTGAATGAGTTAACCCTTTCCTTCATATAAACGCATTTTCACGCACATGCAAACAGAGAAGCTGTCTAGACAAGCCATCTGATCAGGGTCTGCTCTGTTTGTTAATGGAATTTGAAAAATCTATCTCTTTAGTTTCTATAACGCCTGCAATATTCCAGCTTCAATATTTCATTATAACTACTTTGTCCATGAATATTCTGTAGGTATTGAAATTTAGGCTATACATGAAACAGGGAAAGGATTAAAGATCGACATTGATAATAATGAAAGGACTAAAAGTCAAACTTTATTCAAGAAAAGTTTGCATATTTCACTCTTGTTCTGAATTTTTTAACCCTAACTATATTAATTACAGACAAAAGTAAAACTTGATCGCCATTTCCAAGCTATTGTTATCCTTATGAGACACCAAATATCTCCTCATCTTAACCTTCAAAATCGTACTGGTGAATTTGTGAAAACCTATGCAAACAGTTTGTATGAAGATGAGACACTAAGTAACTCTGTGTCTCATCTGGATCCAAGCTGTTTGACACTGTTTTGAAAAGAAATACAAGAAAAATTAATTTTTAGAATTGAAGCAGATGACAATATTTGCTGACGACAACTGCTCAGAGTGAAGAAGGCTAATATCATTTAAACCTTTCCTGTTGATGAATCAAGTAAAAACACTTTACTCCATAAATATTCATGTAAGAAATAATGACATCATGAATATTTATTAGCTGAATTTTCATAATGACATATAAGAAAAGTAGTTTTGACCAGTTAGATATAAATTATTTCATAAGCAAACAAGAGTAGACCCTGACTAAATGATTCCTACAGAAGCCATCTGATCTGGGTCTACTAGTTAGAAAGTTAACCCTGTTGCATATCTATGTAAGGAATAATAACATCATGAATATTTATTAGCTGAATTGTTATGATGGCATATACATGTACACAGGATGTTTTTGCTCATGCAGAAACTGTAGACTCAGATCTATATTATACCATAAGCAAACAGAGCACCTTGATCACATGGCTCCTACTGGAGCTGTCTGCTCTGGGTCTACTCTGTTTGCAAACGCGTGAATAGGCATTTATATGGGGGAAAGGGATAATATTTGCTTTATTTCACCTCAAAATACAACCAGTGTCCTCTTCTCAAGTGTAAAACAAATGGAACACTAGGGTGTAGAATTAAAGATCTTTTCCCCAAATGTACTCCATATACATGTACTAATTTACTCTAACAGTACCTGCAGAGATTTCTGGACGTCACCCATGTCTTCATAAATTGTACCGAGAACCTGGAAAGGCTTGCTGGCCTCTGGAGCTAAAATAAAACAAACTCTGCTGTAACTCAAACAGTAGAATCAGATTTATATTATTTAATAAGCAAACAGAGCAGACCCTGATCAGATGGCTCCTACAAGAGTGATATGGTCTGGGTCTTCTCTGTTTGGATAGGTGTTAAACGGTGTACATGTATCTATGAAGTGAAGGGTAAACTAGAAATGTCTCCAAAGGACCATTTATGTATGACTGTGTAGCTATAGTATGACAAGAACTTTAACTCCAAAATTACTGTATGCAAATCATAACCATTCTCCATAATCTCTATTAAAATAGGTTCATCAGGATTGAAGAGTTAATTCTTTTGAGTAGGTTTCTTCACTTCAGATCAAAAATTTGAAACTGTCAAAAGGTAAACAAAATTTTGGATCTGAAATGAAGAAATCTACTCAAAAGAACATTCTCCATAGTATTCTAGGTCAAACACTTCTAAATTTACCCTTGTCACAAAAACAAGAGTGTTCAAAGGATGTGTGTTACTTGCAGGTAGAAGTGTGACGAAAAAAGGGACGACAGACAGGCTGAAAGAGACAGATGGATAGATGATAAAAGTGATACCTTCTTAAAGCTGGTAACACAAAAAGTGTGACAGACAGACTGACAGAAGGATGGAAAAAGTAAATCTAAATGCTCCACTCCCCCCACACCCTTTTGGAAAGTAGGGGCATAAAAACATGTGCTATATTCAGTTTATTGTGTATACTGTTCTTGTCATACAATTCGACAAGTGTCAACAACCATTTGAAACTTTATAATGAATCCAGATTTATCAAAGGTAAACACCAAATGTCCTGCATCATGCTAAGGTATAATGAGACAGCTAACCTTGTCTGATGATCTCAAGGCATTGCTCTATGGCCAGTTCATGATTGCCCTGGGCGAACGTCATCACTGCCTCACCCATACTTTTCTCCAGCAGCTTTGGCAGTTCAAACCTCCGTCTACGTTTCTGGAACATATTCAGGCAGAAAATCTTATTCAAATAGTGCAGACCCAGATCAAACTGCTCCTCAAGGAGCAGTTTGATCAGAGTCTACACTATTTGCTTACTATGTCAGTCTAATCTAAAGTTGTCAAAACTGTGCCAGATTGACTTATTGGTATTCAGCATTACAAAACCATGTAGAGGGGAGATTGGAGATCCTAATAGGGTTTTCCACTTACTTTTCTCCTTATAGCTGGCTCCTTTCCTTCTGAAATGAAAAGAAAGGGTAAATTTGACCTATATTGCATATAAGGTAGTCTCGAAGAGAAGATTCTAAAGAGTGGTTACAATATAGGGTTTGGTGGAGAAATGGCAATTTTTAGTACATTTGTATCTGAGTAAACACATTTATCTGTTTGTCTGTTAACCCTTTCCCTCATATAAATGTGTTTTCACGTGTTTGCAAACAGAGTAGACCCAGATCAGACGGCTCCTATAGGAGCTGTCTGATCAGGGTCTGCTCTGTTTGCTAATGGAGTTTGATAGATATGTGTCTTCACTTTCTAAAATGGCTACAATGCTCCATCCTTCATATTTCATTATAACTATTTTGTCCATGAATATTTAGTAAGTACATGTGTATTGAAATTTGGAATAAACATAGAACTGGGAAAGGGTTAATATTTGCATTTTCTTCATTTTTGTTTCAAAAACCATAATCACAGTAACAAACAAATAGGATCCTGATGAGATGACTAGATGTCTAACCTTGACATCTAGCAGACAAAGACTCCGCGTATGTGGGCACGGGCATATACATGTATTCCTTATCTGTGTCGTCATCTGAGTCAACGGTATTTTTAGCGAAATATGTGAACGGGGGAATAACAAAACCAGAAGACTTCAATTACTCATTTTTAAAATAAAAAACGAGCATCAGATCTTAACGATGTTTAGCTATAACACATAATTTTAAGTGCATATATGCCCTGTGACTAAAGGCATTTAATTATACCTTACCGCTACACAATGTTAATTATACCATACCACCGTGAAGAATACATGTTTACGAATCACTTCACAGTTCGCCCCAAGACTGGGGTGTGTTTTAACACCTATGCAACATGGTGTTAATCGTGGGAAATTCACAGGTGATTGAAGATAGTAGCAAGGTGAAACTTCGCTTTAACGAAGGAATTTTAAAGTGTTTTGTGAATAAAGGTACATGTACTGGAAAATCAGTTCGCCATAAGCGAAAATTCGCTCTAACCAACTTCATACTAAACATTATAGTCTGTATAAAATTATTGAAGATATCGGACGGGGAACGAAATTTAGTTCTCTATGAGCGGAAATTCGCTTTATCAGAGTTTGTTATAAATAAGTTTTACTGTATTTCTTAACCCTTTCCTCCATAAATACACCTTTCTCTACGCCTCTGTAAAAAATAACCAATTGAAATCATTGTGATAAATAGAGCATTTGCTCCTATAGGAGCAAATGCTCTATTTATCACAATGGTTTCAAATTACAAACTTCTAAAAAAAATTCCTTTTCTCTAGTTAATGCTCCTTTTCAGTAGATTTAATTCAAAGTGGTTGGATCTAAAAATAGCCGATGAGGGAATGGGTTAATAAATATTAATGGAGTAAAGGGTTAAGGTTAACTCTCAACCGATCAAATTACAGAACCATTTATCAACTTACTTCGTTTCTCTCCAACCTGCCGTGCCAACTCCTTGCTTACATCTGGTAACCACTCTTCATCCTCCTCTATGTTTGGTAGATCATCTGCAACCGGCACTGACTCACTTGTCTGGGCCTGATTGTTCTTCTCCATCACCTCACTAAACTCCAGGAATGTTATCTTCCCTGGAAATAAATGGCTATCTAAGTAGCAGTTATACAATAGAACCTGTGTTAAGCGGCCATCAAAAAGAGGCCTAATTATGGGTCTGTAAGGCAGGTGGTACTTTCATGTAGATCAAAAGTAATGCAGAAAACTCCCAACGGAGCTTTCTACATTTCTTTTGCCCTGCATTAAACAACCAACTGCTTTTAACTCTTTCCTCCATAAATACGCCTTTCTACCCCTCTGTAAAAGTCACTTTATGAAACCATTGTAATAAATAGAACATTAATTTTGCTCCTATAGGAGCAAATGCTCTATTTATCACAATGGTTTCAAACTACAAAATTCTAAAATTTTCCTTTTCTCTAGTTAATGCTCCTATTCGGTAGATTCATTCAAATAGGTTTGATCTAAAAACAGCCTATGGAAGAAAGGGTTAAGACCCCCTATATTCAATATATGAATGGCCATTTATGACAGGTGCTACGCATTTTCTCTACAAAAAACAACAACAACAAATTAAAACAACTGATACAGGGAAGACAATTCAATGCCCAGTAATGGAGTTGGTATTAGCTGACTCATATCATGTATATTTCTGGGTCAGCCTCTATCAATGTACATGTACCGACATTCAACTAGTGATCTTTAGTCATTCTTGAGATATGCCCAAAACAAATAGCCCTGTTTGAAAAACAAACATCCATATCACAGAACAATGGACAAAGCTGTGGCACACATAAAGTGCCAACTAGGCAGTCAGTTTATTTAAGTAACAAAGATTCTTACCTCAGACTATACAACAGAACCTGTCTTAACCCATTCCCTCATAGGCTATTTTTAGATCCAACCACTTTGAATAAATCTACCGAAAAGGAGCATTAACTAGAGAAAAGGAATTTTTTTAAGAATTTTGTAGTTTGAAACCATTGTGATAAATAGAGCATTTGCCCCTATAGGAGCAACTGCTCTATTTATCACAATGGTTTCATAAAGTGACTTTTACAGAGGCATAGAAAGGCGTATTTATGGAGGAAAGGGTTAAGCGGCCATTCATTTATTGAAAAATGGAGTCTTAAAAAGGTGGTTGCTTAATGTAGGGCAAAAGTGATGCAGAAAGCTCCTATAGGACCTTTCTGCATTGCATTTGACCCCCATTAAGCTTTCACCTGCCTTACAGACCCATAATTAGAACTCTTTTTGATGACCACTTAAGACACGTTCTACTTAGTAATCTACTATGCATAAACTGTGTACTTTGCAGCACAATACACAATGCACATGCATGTACATGTACATAATTGATACTGTATGACCTATTTGGTGCCTCAGTGTTGTTAACCCTTTCCCTGTTGAATATTCATGGAAGAATTAATGACACCATAAATATTTATAAACTAAATTTTTACATCCAAGAATGTTTGGTACTGGTAGAAACTGTAGTCTGATCTGTTATAAGCATACAGATATCCCTATAACCCATTACCTCATTTTTAGATACAACCACTTTGAATAAATCTACCGAAAAGGAACATTAACTAGAGAAAAGGAAAATTTTTAGATTTTTTTAATTTGAAACCAATGTGATAAGTAGAGCATTTGCTCCTATAGGAGCAAATGCTCTATTTATCACAATGGTTTCACAAAGTGACTTTTACCGAGTCGTCAAAAGTCGTCAATATGAGGGAATGGGTTCAATCCCATATCAAATAAAAATAACTTCTTCAAATTTGGAACCGATCCATATTTCAAGGGGGAAGTGGGTGTACCTTTGCAATCGTCTAGCAAACAGTGCAGACTCCAATAAGAGGGCACCTTCACTGTCTGACTAAGTCCCATGTATGAGATTAATCATAATGAGGGTTTATGGGTTTATCATTTTATACAAGCAGTGAATATACAGTAAATACTCCATTATTCGAACACTCAATACATATCATTTTTTTTTACTTAAAAACAGATGGCAGCTTAATGAAGGATGAAAGTCATGCTTCTGGGAGCTATCTGCATTAACCCAATACCAAACAATGCCACGTTTATATTCAGCTAATAATTATGTATTTATGATGTCAGTTTTTCTTATATGAATATTCAACAGGGAGAGGATTAATCACATTTAGAGATGTCTAATTGCATATTTAACTATATTTAATCTTGACTTATTAAATAATTTTTCTTACTGAAAAACATTTTTTATCTTAAAATCCTTTTCTTAGTTTTTATCATATTAATACTATCAATTTTATTATTGAATAAAATTTAATTAAGTAACTTTGCTAAATAGATGTTTGAGTGGTAAACATTGTACACCCGAATGTCTTGATCTACATTGTTGAAACAAATTGTGAGGTACTCTATAATCTCATTTGAATCTTTAACCCTTTACTCCATGAATATTCAGGTAAGAAATAATGACACCATAAATAATAATTAGATCAATTTGTTATAATAACACAAGGAGACATGGTTTTTTGGCCATGGCAGAACCTGTAGAATCATATCTATATCATATCAAAAGCAAACAGAGCAGACCCTGATTAGACGGCTCCTACAGGAGCCATCTGATCTGGGTGTACTATGTTTGCAAAGGCATAGAATGCTGTATTTATGGAGTAAAGGGTTAAGCAGCCACCTGCATAAAGTGTCTAAATTCCTTGATACAAATATTTCGAACTTAGTATCGAGGTTTTACTGTACTACTCACTGTTCTATGTTTATTCCAAATTTTGATACCTACTGAATATTCCTCGACAAAACAGTTACAAAGAAATATGGAAGGTGGAACATTGTAGACATTTTAGAAAGCAAAGAAATAGATCTATCAAATTCTATAAGCAAACAGAGTAGACCCTGATCAGACGGCTCCTCTAGGAGCCGTCTGATCTGGGTCTACTCTGTTTGCAAATGTGTGAAAACACGTTTATATGAGGGAAAGGGTTAACTGAATTTAACTCATTTATTAAAAACCATAAAAATTATTGTAGTTGCATTCATATACAAGTAATAATATTTGAAACCTGTAAGATACTGAAGTGTTAGCTCTACAGTAACAGGACAGGCCGTGTCCAAAGTTATCACTGGAGCAGAGCCAGATGTGGACGGAGTGGGCTCAGGTCGGGGATCACCCTCGGCTCCACCCATTTCAGGCAGTTCTATCTCTAATCCACTTGTAGACACCAGTAAAGAGTCATCAATAAGAACTTCTTCATCTTCTGCCTCATCATCTGACAGTTGAACCAATCCCTTTACCTGAAAAATAGAAATAAAGATATGAGCCATTCAGTAAGACATGCAATGCAAGTGTTGTAGATCCTGACAGCAGAGGAATAGATCAGATGTGTAAATTAAAACTATTTAACCCTTTACTCCAAAAATATGCCTTTGTATGCCTTTGCAAACAGAGTAGACCAAGATCAGATGGCTCGGAGTCTACAGGAGCCATCTGTTCAGGGTCTGCTCTCCTTGCTTATGCTATAATGTATGTAGACATGATTCTAAAGTTTCTGCAATGGCCAAAAGTGCATGTGTTTATAATGCCATTATTATAAGTATTCTACATTAACACAAAGTTTCAAAGATAAACTCTAAACCATTTCTGAGATATGACTCTGGAACGCACAAACGGATGGACATACAGACGGATCATAACCAACACCTCATTTAAAAAAATTATTGAAAATATGTGTACAGTAAAACCCCTCTAATGCGACTACCAGAAACACGTATAATTCCGAGCTGGCAGCTTAATGCAGGACAAAAGTAATGCAGAAAGTTCCTATAGGAGCTTTCTGCATTACTTTTACCCTGCATTAAGCAACCACCTGCTTATAAAGACAGCCATGTTTATTCATTAAGTGGTTGTATTAGAGGGGTTCTACTGTATATTGTAGAGACTATCATTTTAACATTTCCCTTATATCAACGCAGTCATGCCTTTGCAAACATCTAGTAGAACTAGATCAGACAGATGCAGTTAAAAGCCGTCGGATCAGGGTCTGCTGTTTACTCATAGACTAGAGGTTTGTTTTAATCACAAAAACAGATGTCTCCCTCCTTCATCCTCTTTCCAATACACAAGTGTAATGTCTGTATAGATACACATGAGTTATTGCCCTTGATTTAAATTAAAATTATGTATCTCTGAAACTGATTGAGCTAGAGCCACCAAACTTTACAGGAATGTTTACCAGCACAAGTTGTTGTGCACCTGAATTTTTTTTAAATTGTCTCCCCTGATAACTTTGGAGTTATTGCCCCTGATGAGTTAAAATTAGACAAATTTTGTGACGCACGTATCTCTGAAACCACTAGGCTTGAGTCGCCAAACTTCACAGGAATGTTGACCAGCATGAGCTGTTGTGCACTTGGTTTTTTTTAATTGTTCCCCCCCTGATAACTTTGGAGTTATTGCCCCAGATATGATAGCTTAAAATTAGAGAAACTTTCTGCCGTGCATTTCTCTGAAACCAGTGGTGCTAGAGTCACCAAACTTCACAGGATTGTTCACCAGCATGAGTTGTTGTGTACCTGATTTTTTAAAAAGTTATCAGGGGCAGACAATTCAATGAAAAACCGGCATGAAAAACAACTCTTGCTGGTGAACATTTCTATGAAGTTTGGTGCCTCTAGCTCCAGCAGTTTCAGAGATGCATGCGACACAAGTTTGTGACAGACAGTCACAGACAAACAGACAGATGGACAGACAGACAACTCTTACTCTAGCAAAAATTAGAGAAACTTTCTGCCGTGCATATCTCTGAAACCAGTGGTGCTAGAGTCACCAAACTTCACAGGATTGTTCACCAGCATGAGTTGTTGTGTACCTGATTTTTTAAAAAGTTCTCAGGGGGAGACAATTCAATGAAAAACCGGCATGAAAAACAACTCTTGCTGGTGAACATTTCTATGAAGTTTGGTGACTCTAGCTCCAGCAGTTTCAGAGATGCATGCGACACAAGTTTGTGACAGACAGACAAACAGACAGATGGACAGACAGACAATTCTTACTCTAGCAAAAACAATAACACAACCCCCCCCCCCCCCCCCCCACTATAAATTGGGAAGAAATATCCTCGGGATAATAAATTAAAATAGGCCGGACTCTACAGTTATGCAAATATAAAAATCCGCAAATAAATATGCATGGTGTCATTATTAAATATATATATGAATAAATGTTTAGAAGGAATATGTCCGAATTGTCATGCGTCCGAATTGGTGGTGTATTCGACTTCATATCAGTTACGAAGATATAAGGTCCGAACCTTTTTACATATGCTCACCTTGTGTAACATTTGATTCCATGTCTCTAGTTGTTCGTCACTGACTTTGCTCTCAAATTTATCAAATGGATTTGATCCATCTATTGCACTTGCAGGGTCATTATCTTGGCTGACCTCATATATTGTTTTGTCGTTTCCATTCGCACCGCTCGAAGATTCCGCCATGTTTTCGGATTTCCGGCATTACTTCCCTTTGAAGAGTAGCCACTTGCAAGCTGACGAATGAAAATGAAAGGAGCCACTTTGAAATGAAAATTAGCTCTATTGAAATGGTATGGTATATTTTTTTAGTGTAATTCTTAATAAAATACATAGCTTAAGTATCCCCATGCTGAATTAATTGTACTGTACCGGCTTTTCCCTCAAGACCTATATCATCGCTTAACTCCCATCATCAGCAACACAACTTACTAAAACTTAGTTGATGCATCCTCTTTGGGTTGCATTTATTTTGCCGGTCCCTGGATGTTACTTTTCTGCGTAAGTGCTGTGATGTCATTTGGTTGGTTTTCGTTAGTAAACAAATGACGTCTTCTTGTATTCGCTACAATCGAAAGTCTGTTTGTTGTTAGCATAACTCCTCTTGCCATTGAGGCCCCTTGTTACTAAATTGACCAAGGGATGAAATCCTGGTTTTCCTATCATTATTCTTCTGTCCTATTGGATTTCTTTTTTTCATTTTAAGCTCCACGTTTTCAAAAAGTGGAGGTATTGTTATGGGTAAACGGACATTAGCCCACCCGGATGACAGCCCCCCCCCCCCCCCCCCCCCAATTTCTCTAAGGGCGGACAGTAGCCCACTCGTGGTTTTGTGGAGGGCGGACATTAGCCCATTCGTGGTTTTCTGATGGGTGGACATTAGCCCACTCGGACAATAGACACCTCTAGATGCATATTAACGAGGCGGACATCAGCCCACCCGGACAGTAGACCCCTCGAGATTATAATATATGTTTATTCACACTCCCAATTGGGTGAAAATCGTTGTAATTAATATTTTGGTTCTTTATGTTACGGAAAACAAGTCTCTTTCAGACCGAGGATGTTTGGCCCCTAATTATCTTAGTTATAATGTTTGTTTATGTTTCATTGCACTGCACTGTTTGATAAATCATGGATAATTAGCTACATTGATTGTTAGTGTTAAAATATAAACATGAAAAACACAACTTGATACTGTAAATTGAACGACTTTTATTTGTTTTCCCCAATTTATTTCTATTTAATAAACACGAACACTGCTTTCAATATGTTCACTTCCGTTGCCGGGCAATGTATAAACCTTTAGCCGAATCCCTGAAACAACTGATGTGGGAATGTTAGAGTTTCTCAGTATAAACCAAATTAAAACAAATTAAAACAGATTTTTTTACAGACCTACAGAAATAGGTGAGCAAATTACGAGGGGTCTACTGTCCGGGTGGGCTGATGTCCGCCCTGAATGTATTTGGTGGGGTGGGGGGTGTTAATATGCATCTCGAGGGGTCTAGTATCCGAGTGGGCTAGTGTCCGCCCATCAAAAAAATATGAGTTGGCTAATGTCCGCCCTCCACAAAACCATGAGTGGGCTAATGTCCGCCCCACAAAAACACGAGTGGGCTACTGTCCGCCCTTAGAGAAATGGGGGGCTGTCATCCGGGTGGGCTGTCATCTGGGTGGGCTAATGTCCTAGAACCGTTGTTATGACCCTCTTGTCGGCGTTGGTTAACCTTTTTGTTATGGTCAATTTCTCAGAAACCATCAAAGATATTTGGTTCATATTTGGGTGCATATTTAC
Source organism: Azorinus chamasolen (assembly GCA_963576725.1). Lineage (NCBI taxonomy): Eukaryota > Metazoa > Mollusca > Bivalvia > Cardiida > Solecurtidae > Azorinus > Azorinus chamasolen. The sequence continues at coordinate 71,815,428 of OY755243.1, forward strand.
TATGATCACAAGAGGAACCCATTTCACAAGGGTAAGTAACCCTTAAATTAGTTTTACCATAGTTATGCCCCTCTTTCGACTTAGAATGTTCGTTGTTGGTTAAGTTTTATGTTAAGGTCCATGTCTCAGAAACTGTTCATGATATTTGTTTCCAATTTGGTATGCATCTTAACTATTATAAGGGGGACCCATTTCACAAGGGCAGGTAACACTAAAATAATTTTGCCATAATTATCTCCCCTTTCCGACTTAGATTTCCACTTCACTATCCAGCACTAAAGAAAGTGGAGCGCGCTGTCTGCAGACAGCTCTTGTTTTTAGCTCACCTGAGCCAAAGGCTCAGGATGAGCTATTGTGACCGCGATGTGTCCGTCGTCCGGTGTCCGGCGTCTGTCGTCCGGCGTCCGTCCACATTTTCAAATGACATCTCCTCTGACACTGCTGACCCGATTTTAACGAAATTTTGTCAGAAGCATCAGTGGCTAGGGGGAACGAAACGTTGTTCAAATTATGACCCCCGGGCCAAAAATGGCCCCGCCCAAGGGCTTATCAGTTTTTCACAGGAAAATCTTTAAAACTCTTCTTCTCTGAAACTGTAAAGCCTAGACCTTTGGTATTTGGTATGTATCATGATCTTATGGTCCTCTACAAAGATTGTTCAAATTATGACCCCGGGGCCAAAAATGGCCCCGCCGAAGGGCTTATCAGTTTTTCATATGAAAATCTTTAAAAATCTTCTTCTCTGAAACTGTAAGGCCTAGACCATTGATATTTGGTATGTAGCATGATCTTATGGTCCTCTACAAAGATTGTTCAAATTATGACCCCAGGGCCAAAAATGGCCCCGCCCAAGGGCTTATCAGTTTTTCATAGGAAAATCTTTAAAAATCATCTTCTCTGATACTGTTAGGCCTAGACCTTTGGTATTTGGTATGTAGCATGATCTTATGGTCCTCTACAAAGATTGTTCAAATTATGACCCCCGGGCCAAAAATGGCCCGCCCAAGGGCTTATCAGTTTTTCATAGGAAAATCTTTAAGAATCTTCTCTGAAACCGTTAGGCCTAGACCTTTTATATTCGGTTTGTAGCATGATCTTATAGTCCTACAAAGATTTTCAAATTATGACCCCCAGACCAATAATAGCACCGCCCAAGGGCTTATCAGTTTTTCATAGGAAAATCTTTAAGAATCTTCTCTGAAACCGTTAGGCCTAGACCTTTTATATTCGGTTTGTAGCATGATCTTATAGTCCTCTACAAAGATTTTCAAATTATGACCCCCAGACCAATAATAGCACCGCCCAAGGGCTTATCAGTTTTTCATAGGAAAATCTTTAAAAATCTACTGAAACTGTAAAGGCCTAGACCTTTTATGTTTGGTATGTAACATGATCTAATGGTCCTCTACAAATATGTAGCTGTGGCTTGTGGTCCTCAGCCAATAATATTCAACTTACGACCCCTGACCACTGGGCAAAACTTGGCCCTGCCTCAGGGCTTATCAGTTTTTCATGGGAAAAATATAAAATATTATTTTTCTCTGAAACCATAAGGCTTAGACCTTTAATTAATGGCATACTGCTTTGCCTTGTGGTTCTCTACCAAGGTTGTACAAATGATTTCTTGTGGTAAAAAATGGCCCCGCCCCTTGGGTTATCTCAGGTGAGCGCTTCAGGGCCTCATGGCCCTCTTGTTATAATACCACCTTAATATGGACATCAAGATCTTAAGCAGAAATTAGAAAATGTCTACACTTATAAGGCATATTGATTTGAATCAGAAAAGTTTTGCAATTAGTAGTATCATGTACCGTTCACGGTACTCTTGTTTTAGACTAGATCTCAGGTCAAGATGCCTTGGTACAGTAATACAACAGTGAGGCTGTTAGATATATATCTATACACACTTTAAAATCTCTTCGGTGGAATGGTTTTACTGTTTGATTGTGTTGCAATAGTAAGAAAAAAGTTGTGTGGTTATTTGTTGGATTGGCGAATGTTGGGGTTTACCTCTAGGGTGTATGCTAAATTTGGTGGCAGCGATTGAATGAAAACAATTTCTGAACTAGAATTGGTAGGGGATACTGGTTAAAAAAATGTAAGGACCTGTGATAGATTGAGGCTTTGAATCCTGGAGTATTTTTGAGGTTCTACCCAAATTTTCTTCTGTGCTAAATAATGTTAGTTGTTTTGTATGCAGAACATACTTATCAGTCAGAGGAATAAGTGTAGCTTATGCAATACACATGTAGCTTGGTGATGTTGCATTTGAAGCAGCATTGCCAAAAAAAATCCACAATATTAAGCCTTTACTCCATGAATATTTATGAAAGAAATAATGGCATCATGAATATTGATTAGTTTATTTTTCATAATGACACATAAACTCAGGATATTTTGGCAATGACAAAAACTGTAGAATTATATCTGTATTATTTCATAACTGTTTGCATAGATTATCACAAATTTGCCAGTAGTGCCCAAAGGATTATTGTCATTGGAACTAGCCCTGTCTTTATTCACTTTTTCGCCATCATAATGGCTACAATATGACAATATTGTTTTTAGCTCACCAGAGCACTTTTGTGCTCAGGGTGAGCTTTTGTGATCGCCTGATGTCCGTCGTCGTCCGTCATCGGGCGTCAACAATTTCAACCTTTAAAAACCTTCTCCTCTGAATCTACAGGGTTCTCAGCTTTCATCTTTGGTACATAGCATCATCTGTAGGTCCTCTACAAAAGTTATATAAATTATGCCCCTGGGGTCAAAATTGGCCCTGCCCCAGGGGTGTTCAGTTTTCAATAGAAACATATAGTGAAAACTTTGAAATTCTTCTCCTCCCAAACTAGAAAGTTCTCAGCTTTCATATTTGGCACATAGCTTCAACTTCAGGTCTTCTACAAAAGTTATATAAATTATGCTCCTAGGGTCAAAATTGGCCCCACCCCAAGGATTGCCAGCTTTTTGTAGCTGACTGCTTAAACAACCCATGGGATCACTATATATGCATAGGAAAAACTTTGAAACTCTTCTTGTCAAAACTACATGTCCCAGAGCTTAGATATTTGTTGTATAGATTTACTTAGCATACCTTTATGAGTTTTGTTAATATCATAGTTCTGAGGTTAAAATTGGCCCTGCCCTGTGTATATAGACTTCTTCACATCAGAAACAACAGTTTAAAAGTTCCCCCTTAATCAGAGATAAGCCAGTGCTCTGATAGGACTAGTATTGGTAATCACCCTTAGCCTGATCAGTAGAGTAGAAATTGTGTTTAGACAAATTATACACATTAATATTAGATTGAGAAAACTATGTGGATAATTCTCAAAATGCAGAAAGATATTAAAGCTTTTTTCCCATATCTATGCCCTGCATTAAGCTGCCAGCTATCAAAATAAATTCTATCATTGTATCTGTTTTGAAGTTCAGCTTAATACAAATTCAAGTGTTCTATTGCATCTTGGAGAGCAGTGTCTATTTTTAGCTGGCTATTTTTAGCATACATAAAAGGTAGGTTATCTCCCTTTTGCACTTTTTGATTACAACCTGAATACCTCCCTTCTGGATAATGGCAGTTGCAAATTAGATCTGACCTGTAAATAGAACAATTAACCCTTTACTCCATAAATATGCATTTCTACACCTTTGCAAACAGAGTAGACCCAGCTCAGATTGCCCATGTAGTAGCCATCTGATCAATCTGCTCTATTTGCTTATGATAAAATATAGTGCAAATTGCATTAAATTATTTTCATTTTGTTTACAATATACATGTACTTATAATATGTTTACTTAAGCCTTTCCCTCATATAAATGCTTTTTCATGCATTTGCAAACAGAACAGACCCAAATCAGACGGCTCCTATAGCAGCTTTCTAATCAGGGTCTGATCTGTTCGTCAATGGAATTTGAAATATGTTTCTTTACTTTCTAAAATGGCCACACTGTCCCACTTTCCATATTTCATTATAACTATTTTGTCCATGAATATTCACTAGGTATTGAAATTTTGAATAAACATAGAACAGGGGAAGGGTTAAAAGTACATCAATCTTAAGATAAGATATATGAATAATAATATGAACTTGTGAAGATGTAATGAAAATATTTGAAATTTTGAACATACAGTAAAACCTCTCTATAATGACCACTAAATTACATCAAGTATTTTGTGTTAAAGGCAGGTGGATGCTTAAAACAAGGTGAAAGTAAAACAGAACGCTCCTATAGGAGCGTTCTGTTTTACTTTCACCTTGCTTTAAGCAACCACCTGCCCAAAATACCAACTAATTAACACAATTTAGTGGTCGTTATAGAGAGGTTTTACTGTATAAGTATAGATTAATTTATTCTTTCTGAATTAAAATTGGCCCCACCCCAGGGCCGGCTAGTTTTCTATAGAAACATATAGTGAAATCTTTGAAAACCTTCTCCTCTGATTGTCTGGTGAGCGATGTCAGGGCCATTCTGGACCTCTTGTTAAACTTTTTACACTGTCATTTATTGGCAGAGATGTGTCCCTTTACAAAAGTATTAATTATTCGTTTTATTAACATTTCTTCAGTTGAGATTGAAAAACTGGTATTCTTATGAAATATTAAAATGATATTCTGTTACTCAAAACTTTTGCACAGAACAAGAAGAAACAGACCAAGTTGACATGTTTATGGGCTGACAGTGATGACGATGATGATGACTGTATTATCTTAGATCCTTTGCCATCTAGATCTACATGCAGCTCCTTGAGAAAAGCAGACATCCCCGTGGTCAAAGTTAACAGCACAAAAGTAAGAAACACATTTGATTTACCTTGCATTGCTTTTCTTAATCCTTTCCTCCATAAATATGCCTTCCTTCACCTTTGTAAAAGTCACTTTTTTAAACCATTGTGACAAATAGAGCATTTGCTTGATAGGAGCAAATGTTCTACTTAAAGTATATCACAATGGTTTCAAAACTACACAATTCTAACATTTTCCTTTTTTCTAGTAAATGCTCCTTTTCGGTAAATTTATTCAATGAGGTTGGATCTAGAACCAGATCAGATGCCTCCTACAGAAGCTGCCTGATCAGGATCTGCTCTGTTTGTGTAATAAAAAAAAGTCATGTAATTAATATTCATGATGTCATTATTTCTTACATGAATATTCATGAATTAAATGGTGAAAAACCCAGTAAGCCTGTTTCAAGACAATTCTACAACTACAACATCAAAAAGACTTCTAATCCTTGTCTACATAGTCTGTGAAAGATTGTTTACTTCTTTCCAGCATTCATAGGGTTTCATGCATACAGTGTACTACATAATAATTGTCGTACTGCATGTGTCAGAGGTCCAGATAAGATGCATAGATTAAAACATTTTCAAAAATAACTCCTTTATTTTTCACCAAACCCTGTATTGTGACCACTTTTTAGAATCGTCTCGAAGTTCTAAAGAGTGGTCACAACATAGAGTTCAGTGAATAAATGACATAATAATTGAGTACGCACATTTATCTGTTGCTCTGTGTGTCATATCTACTTTATTTCATTTTCAGAAAGCCAGTCAATGGGTGTCATCATCGTTTGATGACTTTTTCAATGGATCTGAACCTGATTCCGGGCAAGCGAGAGCCAAAACACTATCACAGAAGCAGAAAGCATTGGAGAAGGCAGTAGGAGTGAAAAGACCCCATCAGGCTATCAGTGACGGGACTGATCATGGTAGAAAGACAGTTACTAGACGACCCAACAAACAGCTTGAGACTGTTCTGTGGTCAGAGAAATACACACCCAAAACACAGGTACCATACTGGTCTAGATTGTGAATCATAGAGAAAGGAATGTTAGATTATGTCTTAATTTATTTAGATTTATTAAATGAGTCTTTTGAAAAAGTGTCAAGTGAAGCCTCTATCTTACAGTCCCATCTTTAGACAGGAAGTGTTATGGAAATATCTTTGGTTGGGTTCAGCAGATATTGATCATTTTCCGATTGGAGTAATCATACCGCCACAAATGAAGCTTAGAGAGGATATATAAGTGTCAGTATGTCAGCCGGTTAGAACATAAGTTGGTCCATCCTTTGGTCGTATTGCTGATTTTACTTATCCACTTTATGTCTAAGTAATTACTAACAGATTACAATGACACTGTATGAGAAGTTTGATCATCAACTTTTTCATGAGGAGATATGCATATCATTATATCATTCTGGTCAGATGATTTTATACAGAGTTTTGATTATTTAACCCTTTCCCAGTTCTATATTCATGTAAGAAAATAATGACAGCATGAATATGTTATTAGCTCAATTTTTATAATGTAAACTTTTCAAGGGAAGTTTTTGCCATGACGAAAACTGTAGAATCATATCTATACAATGTCAAAAGCAAACAGAGCAGACCCTGATCAGACGGTTCCTATAGGAGCTGTTTGATCTAGGTCTACTCTGTTTGCAAATGCTTGAAAATGAAGGAAAGGGTTATATGAAGGAAAGGGTTGAAATATCACATAGTCTCTGACAAGTGCTTGGGTAGGGTATTAATCATGTTAATAATTCTGGTTTTTATTTGATTCATACGAAACCAAATCACGATATTTATAGTGAATGAATGAAATGAATATCTGAGGCTGAACACTGTTCAATCACAAGCCAGATTCCCTTATTTATTTATTTCAGAATTATGTCCCTTGAATTGAAGAAATTCCAGTCTGATTAAATCGACATCAAATTTGCTTTCCTATAATTGTATGTATATAGTTTCAGTATAATTGTATATGTGCTGTATTTTCACAGGCAGACTTGGCTGTGCACAAGAAAAAAATAGGGGAGGTGGAAGCATGGATACAAGACCATCTGAGTAAGAAAAAGGTATGAACATGTATAAGTACCTAGGTATATGTCATAACTTGAAGCTAAAGCTGGCCACTGTTACTGTCGCATACTTAATGTCACTTATATCCTGGATTATCTGTTTTGCCGTTCAGGCCTTTGATTTATGGACAAGCTCAAGGTAGTAATCAAAGCTATCACTTAGAACCCTATGGCCTGTTTTACTAAAGATCGTACACCTAACAATGGATAATTGTAACTGGATGTTGCAGTTGTTGTATGTAAGATCTTACGATAATTACTGTCATACAAACTTTACCTTTACCGCTGCACACTAGAATGTGCAATAAGTACATGTAGTAACAATTGTCATAAATTAGGACTTACAATAATTTAAGTTGTATGATCTTTTAATAGTAAAACGGGCCCCATGTGTGTACAGTAGAACCCTTCTTAACCAGAAATTTATGACAGAACCATTTAGGTCTTTTTAGGCAGGTGGCTGCTTATTGCAGGATGAAAGTCATGCAGAAAGCTCCTGTTGGAGCTTTCTGCATGACTTTCACCCAGCATTAAGCTGCTACCTGTCTGAAAGACCAGTTTTCCTACGTATATTCACATCCAGTTTTAGAGGGGTTTTACTGTATTTATGATTTACATTGTACATGATTGTAGTTGCCACCTATCCTACTTTTAACTGGCCCTGCTGGAGTGGGTAAGACAGAGACGGTGAAGGTCCTGGCCCGGGAGCTGGGATGTGAAATACATGAGTGGACTAACCCTTTACAGGATACCAGTGATGGATTTATGAATAATGAAGACTGGAGAGCAAGTAAGCCTTTCTTTGCCAATAATAACCCCCCACCACTCTGCTTTCGTAAGATGTGGCATTGTCTGTATTGGGGTCATTGTACATCAGCAATTTGTTGCTATTTTGGTAACATTTCTACCATATTTTAAGAGGGATATTTTGATTTTGATTGTTGGGCATACTTGCTTTTAATGTAAAGGCAAAGTGCAAACTATTGTTACATCATTGTTTATCAGCAGCTGCAAAATTGCTGTATAAAGATCAGTTTTTCTTTGACCCCTTTTCAAAAACACAATCCGGGTGTCAGTCAGTTTTGAACCTAATGATACACAGATTTACCAAACATCTGATTTGGAAATAAAAATAGTATATACAAAGTTTGTTAAGAATCCAACATGGGATAGTTACAATAGTTTGATCCCCAGCCGGACTAAGTCCTTTGGACAAGGTCATAAACCGAGGTCCAATGTATTGGTGCTTTGCACTGGGCATCTAAAAGAACAAAAGAAAATTTCGATAAGGAGAATAGTATATCGCATGCGGGTTTCTCTGTATTCTCTCCCCTCTCTCTTAGCCCATAGTGAGCAGAAACAGACGTTAAAACAAACAAACACATGACATTTTTGCTCAGATAGAAACTGTAGAGTCCTGTTCAGATCTGATCTGGATCTACTCTGTTTGCAAATGCGTGAAAAGGCGTTTATATGAAGGAAAGGGTAAACCCCTTACCAGAGGTATACTCATATTAGAAATAATGATATGAATATTAATTAGAAACTTTAGAATCAGATCTGTATTATTATACCCCCACAAACAGAGTTTGAGGGGGGTATACTGGAATCAGCCTGTCGGTTGGTCGGTCGTTGGACGTCGGTCTGTCCGCAAAATCTTGTACTTTCAACTCCTCCTTCAGTTTCAACCCGATTCATTTGATACTTGGCATAAATGTTACTCAGGTGTAGTAGATGTGCAAGACACAAATTTCAGGTCTCTGTGACCTTGACCTTTGGCCTTGAAATTGGTCTTGAAATTGGCAGGCAAAAGCTTGTACTTTAAACTCCTCCTTCACATTCAACCTGATTCACTTGATACTTGGCATAAATGTTACTCAGGAGTAGTAGATGTGCAAGACACAAATTTCAGGTCTCTGTAACCTTGACCTTGACCTTTGGCCTTGAAATTGGTCTTGAAATTGGCAGGCAAAATCTTGTACTTTGAACTCCTCCTTCAATTTCAACCTGATTCACTTGATATGTGCAAGACACACATTTAGGTCTCTGTGACCTTGACCTTTGGCCTTGAAATTGGCAGGCAAAATCTTGTACTTTGAACTCCTCCTTCACTTTCAACCTGATTCACTTGATACTTGGCATAAATGTTACTCAGGAGTAGTAGATGTGCAAGACACAAATTTCAAATCTCTGTGACCTTGACCTTTGGCCTTGAAATTGGTCTTAAAATTGGCCGGCAAAATCTTGTACGGCGAACTCCTCCTTCACTTTCAACCTGATTCACTTTATACTTGGCATAAATGTTACTCAGGAGTAGTAGATGTGCAAGACAAATTTCAGGTCTCTGTGACCTTGACCTTGACCTTTGGCCTTGAAATTGGTCTTGAAATTGGCAGGCAAAATCTGGTACTTTGAACTCCTCCTTCAATTTCAACCTGATTCACTTGATACTTGGCAAAAATGTTACTCAGGAGTAGTATATGTGCAAGACACAAATTTCAGGTCTCTGTGACCTTGACCTTGACCTTTGTCCTTGAAATTGGTCTTGAAATTGGCAGGCAAAATCTTGTACTTTGAACTCCTCCTTCACTTTCAACCTGATTCACTTGATACTTGGCATAAATGTTACTCAGGAGTAGTAGATGTGCAAGACACAAATTTCAGGTCTCTGTGACCTTGACCTTTGGCCTTGAAATTGGCAGGCAAAATCTTGTACTTTGAACTCCTCCTTCAATTTCAACCTGATTCACTTGATACTTGGCATAAATATTGCTCAGGAGTAGTATATGTGCAAGACACAAATTTCAGGTCTCTGTGACCTTGACCTTTGTCCTTGAAATTGGTCTTGAAATTAGCAGGCAAAATCCTGTACTTTGAACTCCTCCTTCACTTTCAACCTGATTCACTTGATACTTGTTTTGGCTTGTAATATGGGGAGTTTGTGTCGCAAACTCCTCCTTCCGTTTTAAAAGTTACTGAATTTATATTTGGGATACGTAATAGTCACAAATAGCAGATGCGCAAGACACAATTTTCATGTGTTTACGGTTAGCCATTGTAGAATTATCCCCCCCTGAACTTTGAATATTTTTTGTCATTTTTGCATGAAACATGGGGAGTTGGTGTCACAAACTCCTCCTTCATTTTGAAACTTATTAAATTGATACTTGCCATACATACTAAACACGAATAGTACATGTGCAAGACACAATTTTCCTGTGTTTAGTGTTAGCCATTACAGAATTTTCTCTATTTGAACTTTGGGTATTTTTGTTATTTGGTCCAGTTACATGTTCAAAACTTGGATTTGCAATCAAGGCTGCCATGTGGGGGTATTCATCACCTTTAGTGATAGTTCTAGTTCTATAAGCAAAGAGAGCAGGTCCTGATCAGATGTGTTCTACAGTAGCCGTCTAATCTGGGTCTACTCTGTTTATAGAGGCATTAACCTTTACTCCATATATACGCCTTTCTATGACTTAGCAAATAGGGTAGACCCAGATCAGATGGCCCCTATAGGAGCTGTCTGATCTGGGTCTGCTCTGTTTGCTTATAATACGATATAGATACAATTCTACAGTTTCTGCCATAGCTGATTTTCCTGTGTCATAACAGATATTCTAATTAATATTCATGATGTCATTATTTCTTACATGAATATTCATTGAGTAACAGGTGTCTCCATCAGGTTTAAGTTTGTTGGTTAACCATCATGAATATTAATAATACTAATTATTATAATAGTGCACAGACAGGAATTTTTGGCAATGGTAGAAAAATGCAAAATCATATCTATACTATATCATAAGCAAACTGAGCAGACCCTGATCAGGCAGCTCCTATAGGAGCAGTCTGATCTGGGCCTACTCTATTTGCAAAAGCGTAGAAACTGAAAGATGTATTTATGGAGTAATTATACAAGGTATTGATTGTCATATTTTCAGGATCAAGGCTGGATGGTATTTCATCCAAGTCCCACTTAGCCCAGTTCCAGGAGTTTTTACTGCGAGCAAACAAATATAATACTCTCAACATATTTGGAGGAGATACATTTACGAAAAAACTGATCTTAGTAGAGGTGAGTTATTTACACTTTACCAGCTAACTGACTCATGTGTTGGCTTAAGACATTATAATATTTGTGGAATGATTGATTGATTGCACAAGCAGCTAGCTGCTTATGTCATCAGGTTTTTCTGCACTGAACGTCGAGCACCTACATGAGACTTGGCCAAAAGCAACAGCTTTCAGATGGATGGTGAGCTAGAGAACTGTTTTGAACATTTGGGAAAATATATTAATAACTCCTGTTTTGAATTATATTTTATATGTATTTCAAAGTTAGGTTTTAGTCAGTCTGGTTTTTAACCCATTCCCTCATAGGCTATCTTTGGATACAACCTCTTTGAATAAATCTACTGAAAAGGAGCATTAACTAGAAAAAAAGAGAAATTTAAGAATTGTGTAGTTTTGAAACCATTGTGATAAATAGAATATGGTGCAAATTCTCTATTTATCAATTGTTTCAAAAAGTGACGTTTACAGAGGCTTCAAAAGGCATCAATATGAGGGAATGGGTTAAAGAATAGGGTTTATAGGATTTTTGTGTCTGAGTCTAATATGTGTATTGTCTTTTTCAGGAGTTCCCTAATATGTTCTACAGAGATGCAGCACCTTTCCATGACATACTCAGGTATACACATACATTTTGACCATTACCATTTTTATGCCGCCACTTTTGGCAAATGGGAGTATTGTTTATTTATCAATTAATCCCTCCATCTGTCTTCAAACTCCAAACATGATCAGGACATTGTTTGTAACATAGAAAAGCAATTTTCTCTGGTGATGCAGCTCATCATTTTAATTTCAATTCTTATTATCTCACCTGAGCCAAAGGCTCAGGTGAGCTATTGTGATCGCTATTTGTCCGGCGTCCGGTGTCCGGCTTCCGTCCGGCGTCCGGTGTCCGTCCACATTTTCAAACGACATCTCCTCTGAAACTGCTGACCCGATTTTAACCAAATTTTGTCAGAAGCATCAGTGGCTAGGGGGAACGAAACGTTGGTCACATTATGACCCCCGGGCCAAAAATGGCCCCGCCCAAGGGCTTATCAGTTTTTCATAGGAAAATCTTTAAAAATCTTCTTCTCTGAAACTGTAAGGCCTAGATCTTTGATATTTGGCATGTAGCATGATCTTATGGTTCTCTACAAAGATTGTTCAAATTATGACCCCCGGGCCAAAAATGGCCCCGCCCAATGGCTTATCAGTTTTTCATATGAAAATCTTTAAAAATCTTCTTTTCTGAAACTGTAAGGCCTAGATCTTTGATATTTGGCATGTAGCATGATCTAATTGTCCTCTACAAAGATTGTTCAAATTATGACCCCCGGGCCAAAAATGCCCCGCCCAAGGGCTTATCAGTTTTTCATAGGAAAATCTTTAAAAATCTTCTTCTCTGAAACTGTAAGGCCTAGATCTTTGATATTTGGCATGTAGCATGATCTTATGGTTCTCTACAAAGATTGTTCAAATTATGACCCCCGGGCCAAAAATGGCCCCGCCCAATGGCTTATCAGTTTTTCATATGAAAATCTTTAAAAATCTTCTTTTCTGAAACTGTAAGGCCTAGATCTTTGATATTTGGCATGTAGCATGATCTAATTGTCCTCTACAAAGATTGTTCAAATTATGACCCCCGGGCCAAAAATAGCCCCGCCCAAGGGCTTATCAGTTTTTCATTGGAAAATCTTTAAAATTCTTCTTCTCTGAAACTGTAAGGCCTAGACCTTTGATATTTGGCATGTAGCATGATCTAGTGGTCCTCTACAAAGATTGTTCAAATTATGACCCCGGGCCAAAAATGGCCCCGCCCAGTGGCTTATCAGTTTTTCATAGGAAAATCTTTAAAAATCTTCTTCTCTGAAACTGTAAGGCCTAGACCTTTGATATTTGGCATGTAGCATGATCTAATTGTCCTCTACAAAGATTGTTCAAATTATGACCCCCGGGCCAAAAATGGCCCCGCCCAAGGGCTTATCAGTTTTTCATAGGAAACTCTTTAACATTCATCTTCTCTCAAACTGTAAGGCCTAGACCTTTGATAGTTGGTATGTAGCATGATCTAATGGTCCTCTACAAAGATTGTTCAAATTATGACCACAGGCCAAAAATGGCCCCGCCCAAGGGCTTATCAGTTTTTCATAGGAAAATCTTTAAAAATCTTCTTCTCTGAAACTGTAAGGCCTAGACCTTTGATATTTGGCATGTAGCTTTGGCTTGTGGTCCTCTGCCAAGATTGTTCAACTTACGACCATGACCTTTGGGCAAAACTTGGCCCAGTGGCTTATCAGTTTTCATGGGAAAACTATATCATTTTTCTCTGAAACCATAAGGCTTAGACCTTTAATTAATGGCATACTGCTTTGCCTTGTGGTTCTCTACCAAGGTTGTACAAATGATGGCCCCGTCCCTGGGGTATCTCAGGTGAGCGCTTCAGGGCCTCATGGCCCTCTTGTTTTGTATAATTCTTTCAGTGACAGATTTCTTAATGTCATCTGCAACCCAATTTTGTTAAAATTTCAGTAAAATGAAGAATTGAGATAAATAAATGCCAATTTCAAAGTAATAAACCGCAGACACACAACTAGGGATTGAGACAAACAGTGATGTCCCTGATCTTGAACTGTGCTGTTTTTTATTTTGCATTTTGGTAGAAAGTTAATTATGACTTTCACACAGGAAGTACAAACAGGTAGGCGGAAGTCCATTGGTATTTATTGTAAGCGACAGCACACGTGGGGAGTCCAATGAAAGATTACTGTTTCCTAAGGATTTACAAAGTCAGCTGAACGTGGCCAACATCAGGTTTGTACAGAATTATAGTGATCATGTTATTACGCTTGTTTAAACAAAGCTGAAGAACTTTTGTCTGTTGCTTTCATTATTTTATTTTCATGGTAAATACTTTATTCTTTCATTGATTTGATTGTCCGTGATTGATACACATACCTTTCTATACCTTTGCAAACAGAGTAGGAGCCATCTGACCAGGGTCTGCGCTGTTTGCCTATGAAATAATATAGATATGATTCTACAATTTTCTGCCATGGCTAAATATTCCTGTGTTCATGTGCATTTATAAAAATTAATATACATGATATTATTATTTGTTATATGAATATTCATGATGTTGAGCTTTCTGCATAACTGCATCTTGCATTCAGCATTCATACGTACATTATTTCTTACATGATTATTCACGGAGTAACATGTTCATAGCTTTTGTTGAATGTTACAAGAAAAAGAGAAATTGTTTTCTTTCATTGGATAGCTTCAATCCTATTGCCATGACATCGTTGACAAAGATCCTTACAAAGATAGCTACAGAGGAATCTCTGAAGGGATCCCATAAGTTTACTGTTCCGTCCAAATCTGTGATAGAGTCTATTGCCATGGCTTGTACTGGTGACCTGCGTAGTGCTGTGAATGCCTTGCAGTTTGCTTGTCTGAAAGGTAAGTGGGGGGGGGGGGGGGACAGATTCTGCAATGACTGGCCACATATCAATGTGGAAGTGTGTCTGACTGTAAGCCAGGGGATGATACTGTGTGTTTGTGTCAAATAAGGCTGTTACAGGGCTGGAAAATTCCTAAAAGTTTTACTCGTCCTGCCCACTGCTTTTGTCTTAGTTTACTTAAATTCATTGTTAACATTTCTGGAATTCTACTCGTCCTGCAAGAAAGTTACTCGTCATGGCGAGCGGATGAGTGGAATTTTCCAGGCCTGTCAAATGGACATATTAGTTTTGTACCTTCACAGTGCTCTGGGTCAATGCTTATAAAACTTTTTAGCTGAGTCTGAGTTCGTTCTCAAGCTTCTGATTGGTCAGATTTGAGTTCTCAAGCTTTTGATTGGTCAGATTTGAGCCAAAGGCTTAAATCTGACCAATCAAAAACTTGGGAATGAACTCAGACTCAACTAAAAGTTTTATAAGCATGGATACTGATTATGATGCAGTATGCTCAACTGATTGCTGACTAGATGGAATGTATTGGTATATGTTAGAATGCAAATACAGTAGAACCTGTCTATAGCAAACATATAATGAATAAAATGAATAATGAATAAACACGGGGGCCAATAAGAACAGATGAATGCTTAATGCAGGATGAAAGTAATGCAGAAAGCTCCTGGGAGCTTTCTGCATAACTTTTATCCTGCATTACGTTACCACCTATCTTAAATACCCTGAATTAGATTTACCATGGGTGGTTGCTGTAGATAGAGTTTAATAAATAATTCTAAACAGCTTTTGTTGCTGTAAAGCCAAATGTCTGTTGGCACAAGAACACTAATATTGTTTGAGATATGAGTAGGTATATAAGACATTACACTTACTTTACTCCATGAATATTCATGTAAGAAATAAGGACATCATGAATATCAATTAGATTAATTTTTATAATGGCACATGAATACAATGTTTGGCCATGGCAGAAACTGTAGAATCATATCTATGTCATAAGCAACCAGGACAGATCATGATCTGGGTATACTCTGTAAGCAAATGCATAGAAATGCGTATACGGTATATGGAGTAATGGGTTAAGAAAATCTGTTATGGACTTACTGGAGTGGATGTGCACACATATAATTTTTATACGCCCCGCTAATAAAGGTGGTCGTATATTGTCGTGGCCCTGTCCGTCCGTCCGTTCATTCGTTCGTTCGTTCGTCCGTCAACATTTTGTTTGTCCGCTATTTTCTGGGAAAACTATATGAGAGATATTAATGAAACTTCACACAAATGTTTAATACATCAAGATCTGAAGCTGAGTCGATTCTGAGGTTCATTTGATTTTTCATTTCAGAGTTATGGCCCTTGTCCTTAAAAAATATGCAAATAGTTTGTCCGCTGTTTTCTGGAAAAACTATTTGAGAGATATTAATGAAACTTCACACAAATGTTTAATGCATCAAGATCTGAAGCTGAGTCAATTCTAAGGTTCATTTGATTTGTCGTTTCGGAGTTATGGCCCTTGTATTTAAAAAAATAATGCAAATAGTTTGTCCGCTGTTTTCTGGGAAAACTATTTGAGAGATATTAATGAAACTTCACACAAATGTTTAATGCATCAAGATCTGAAACTGAATTGATTCTGAGGATCATTTGATATTTCGTTTCAGAGTTATGGCCCTTGTCCTTAAAAAATAATGCAAATACATGCAAATAGTTTGTCCTCTGTTTTCTGGGAAAACTATTTGAGAGATATTAATGAAACTTCACAAAAAATGTTTAACGCATCAAAATCTGATGCTGAGTCGATTTTGAAGTTTATTTGATTTCTCGTTTCGGAGTTATGGCCCTTTTACTTAAAAAATAATGCAAATATATGCATATAGTTTGTCCGCTGTTTTCTGGCAAAACTGTTTGACAGATATTAATGAAACTTCATACACATGTTTAATGCATCAAGACCTGAAGCTAATTCGATTCTGAGGATTATTTGATTTGTTGTTTCGGAGTTATGGCCCTTGCACTTAAAAAATAATGCAAATCTATGCAAATATGAGGATGGCCATAACGTTTTCATTTGAAATGATATTTACTTCAATTTTTTTATATGGTTAAACCTTAATGTGAATTTTCACATATATTGCGGGGGTTTTGATATGTCATTTTATTCTAAAGTTATGGTCCTTGAACTTTGTGTGTTCGTTGCTTTGTTTGTCGGTCAACTTTTAGTTGTCTGTTGTTTTCTGGGAAAACTATTAAAATGATATAAATGAAACTTAACACAAATGTTTTAAGTAACAAAATTTGAAGCTGAGTTTATTTTGAGGTTCATTCAGTTTGTCTTTACAGAGTTATGGCCATTGCACTTTACAAAAATCTGCAAAAATGAGGATTAGCTGTAACTTTTTAGCTCACCTGAGCCAAAGGCTCAAGGTGAGCTATTGTGACCGCCTGTCGTCCGTCTGTCCGTCTGTCCGTCTGTCCGTCTGTCCGTCCGTCTGTCCGTTCACTTTTATTTCAAATGACTTCTTCTCCTAAACCACTGGGAGGATTTCAACCAAATTTCACAGAAATGTACCTTAGGGTGTCCTTTATCAGTTTTGTTAAAATCATGACCCCCGGGCAAAAAATGGCCCCGCCCCACTACTTTTACAGGGTTTTTTTTTAAATCTTTAAAAATCTTCTTCTCTGAAACCACAATTTCTAGAGCTTTGATATTTGGTATATAGCATCATCTAATGGTCCTTTACCAAGTTTGTTAAAATGATGACCCCCGGGCCAAAAATGGCCCTGCCCTGGGGCTTGTAGTTTTTACATAGACTTATATAGGGAAACCTTTAAAAATCTTTTTGTCTGAAACCACATAATCTAGAGCTAAGATATTTGGTATGAAGCATCACCTAATATACCACTACCAGGTGTGTTCAAATAATGACCCCTGGGCCAAAAATGGTCTCACCCTGGGGTTTTATGCTACTTAACATCAGAATCTGTAACACTTAAAAGGTAATTTCCTCACAGTTATTTCCCTTGTCCCATCAGCATAGCCATAAGCGACAAAGGGAGATAACTGCATTGGAGGTCTAGTATCATTCTATTTATAACTATTTATAATAAAATGTTGAAGGTGAATCAGTGTAGCTGTTTTAGAAGGCATAGAAACATCTATCAAATTCCATTAGCAAATAGCAGACCCTGATCCTATAGGAGCCACCTTATCTGGGTCTACTCTGTTTGCAGATGCATGAAAACAAGTTTATATGAGAGAAATTAAGGGTTAAACTGCAGACCAGCAGCAGTTCAAAGGTTACAGCTGCTGGGCAGTAAAATCTCTCCAGGTCAATGCATGACTCTTAACTCTTTGCATGCTAGTGGTGAAACTGTGATTACCTATGCAAACAGTTTGGATCCAGATGAGAGGCCGCATACTGCGGCGTCTCATCAGGATCCAAACTGTTTGTCATCTTAACCATATTTTTGCAAAAAAATGAAAGTAAGTTTATTTTAAGAATTGAAGCAGATGACAATAACTTTTTGTTGCAGACGAAACATTAAAGGCATTTTGAAAGGGATTTGACCCATTAACCCCAGTGTGTAGTGTGAGTGATAGCTAGATGTTACAATCATGGTGTCTTCCAATGTCTCTCAAATTAGATGTGAGAGATATAGGAAAGTAACAATTCAGCCAATCAAGGAAAATGATCACCATCTAGACTTTTGATCTGGGTCCAAACCCAACTGATGTATGTCATGGTAATGTTTAAGAAAACTGTGAAAACATGATTATGCAATGGCCCAACTAATATAAGTCATGGTAATTCTTAAGAAAACATGATAATGCATTTGCCATCCCCCCCCCCCTTACAATGATAGGTGTTAAACTTACTACTGTGGATTAAGTCTGCTGCCCCAAAAAGCATCTTAAATATAACTTTTTTATAAAATTTGATGACAACACATTTAAAAGTCCTAAAATGTCTGAATCTTGTATGATATTAATGAAATAACTGAGTAAATATAACTTAATTATAACAGTAGACGTAACTCTTCTCAATTTCAATTGTTAAAAATACTAATGACCCGTTTAATTGAATTATCATCAGATATTCACACCTAGAGCTAGAATTATTTCTAAACACCTATTAACCCTTAACCTGTTTGCTTTGACAAAAATTGATCTGGGACTACTCTTGTTTGCTAATGCTTAAAAAAATTGTTATTGCCATAAATAGAAGTTTTAGCTTTGAAAAAAACTGTAAAATCAAATCTATATCTTGTCAAATGTAAACAGAGCAGACCCTGATCAGACAGCTTCTATAGCAGCCGTCTGATCTAGTCTACTCTTATTTTTAATGTGTAAAACACATTATTTCTCTGAAGAGAAGTTTTTGCTTTGACAAAAACTGTAGAATCCGATCTATATTGTGTCAAAAGAAACAGGAGTCGTCTGATCTGAGTCTACTCTGTTTGCTAATGCATAAAAACAGCTTTATATGAGGGAAAGGGTTAAACGATTTTTAAAGATATTCTTATTGGTCATTTCACTCAAAAACTGGCATTATGTACTGCCTAGCACTCTATTTGCCTATATACCTGGGTCAAGGTATAATTGCATAGCTTTATTGAAGTCATTTGAATTTCTCAAAGACCAGTTTTAGGCATTTTGAGCTAAGGCAAAAATGGCACAAGTTGTAAACAGTTTAGATCTTGGTCAACCAGTCACTTGGTATTAATTCTGAATTCAGTTCAAGTTTATTCAGCAGTGAAAGGGTGAAAGCAGTGCACTAAGCTTATTTCATCTGCTAGAAATGTTGTCCACTGAAAAATTAACATGTCAATATACATGTATTACTTTAACTCAGGTGAGCGATATAGGGCCAATGGCCCTCTTGTTTATTTAATAAGATATTAACTTCATTTTTTTTAAAAATAGTATCACCTTAATATGGAAATCAAGATCTGAAGCAC
Organism: Azorinus chamasolen; assembly: GCA_963576725.1. Lineage (NCBI taxonomy): Eukaryota > Metazoa > Mollusca > Bivalvia > Cardiida > Solecurtidae > Azorinus > Azorinus chamasolen. Next base: position 71,834,778 of record OY755243.1, read on the forward strand.
AGATTAGAAAATGTCAACACTTAAAAGGCATGTTGAATCAGAGAAAGTTTGCAAGTGGGCGTATGATGTACCGTATTCGGTACTCTTGTTCTTCCTTGACATCCTTTGAATAAATAATGATAGAAATAATAATAAATAAATTTGGAAACCTTATGTAAAACCTTTCACAGGTAGTCAACCTTGATGTACAGATGCTCATAAAGGTAGGAATTAACAGCTGTGATCTGTTTGAAAAATTACATGTATAGTATAACCCCTGTAAACCGGAATTTTAATAGAGAAAAATAAATCAGATACTTTTAGACAGGTGGCTGCTTAATGAAGTTAATGCAGGGTGAAAGTCATGCAGAGGAGTTTTCTGCATGACTTTCACCCTGCATTAAGCTGCCACCTGTCTTCTAGACAAATATTTATACCAAATTTAATGTCTGGTTTACAGGAGTTTTACATGTTATACATGTTCTTTGGTCTCCCTAATGCTTCATCACAGGAGCATGCATGATTCTTGTTTTAGGTTTTTCCAATCCCTCTTGAAATTGTTTTGCAGACACGGATGACCTGGCAGTGCCTAGTTTTTGTAAGGAGACTTCAAGGGGGAAGAAATCAAAATCATCAGACAAAAGCAGGAAGAAAGGCTTGACCAAAACAGGCAGCTTTCAGACTGATGATGAGCTGGCCTCCATTGGTGGACGAGATACCTCACTGTTTTTGTTTCGAGCACTTGGAAAGATATTGTATTGTAAAAGTATGTACTGGCAACATTTTAGGGGTTGTTGTAGTTTTTGTCATGTTTCAACTCAATTTGTTTAACCTCTTTGCCTCAGACAAACACTTCTTATATCATTGTAAACAGAGTACTCAGATGACCCCTGTAGGAACTGTCTGATCTTGATCTGCTCTCTTTGCTTATGGAATTATAGAGATCTGATTCAGCAGTTTTTGGCATTATCTAAAACTTCCTTTTAGCTGTCTGATCTGGGTCTAGTCCTGTTTGCAAATGCATCAAAAATGTCTGTATTGGTAAAGGGTTAAAGGATAGTTCTGTTGTATGTATCGCTCGAAGAGAAACTTTACATTTGTTACTTGACAAACAAGGTAGATTTAGACCAACTGATTCATTAGAGATGTTGTTTTTGATCTCTTTTTTCACTGTGTTCAGCATCTCTTGTTAATCTGACTAAACTATTTAGACTTTAGTCATATGCCTCCCACATTGTTTGCAAGACAGCATAGAGCACTTTTCTTGTGGTATTGATGAATACACATCTTTATTTATAACTCTGTGACCTTTACCATAAATGGGACAAGTTCTGATCCTGATGAGACATTGAATCAATCTGCATCTCATCAGGACCTACACTATCTGACACTAGGTTTGTATGCTTCAATACAGCTAATAGTAGAGGTCCAGGTAGTATACATAAATTAGAACATTTTCAAGAAGTTCAGCTTGTTTCCGTTTATAGGAGGAGAACCAGATCCAAGCACTGTGTCACCGTCCTTGCCCAAGCACTTGTCTGAGCATTACAGAGATCCACTACTTGTCAATCCTGAGGTATGGATAGTCATATGACAATTTAAAGAATGGAAGATGGTCAATTGTTATCATAATCAGAGTCACATTGAATTAGTCATTCAAGAAGCCTTGGGCCTAAGGTTATAAATTTCTGAGTTTGAGTATGAGCAAGCATAGGGCAGATGTTGAGATCAGCTCAAAGTCTGACCAATCTGATGCTTGAGAATGAATCAGGTTCAAGAAAGTTCGAAATGGTTTGACCCCTTGATAGCATTTTGAAAACAAATGGAAGAAAAATATGAAATCTCAGTTTGTGGCTATTACATTAATGTTAGCATGGGCCTGTCATATAACAGTAATTGCAGAAAGGTACCTAAGGTACCTTCATGCCTCATATTTGAAACAAACGTGTCCCAAATATATTTACCATTCCCAGAGCTATAGAAGGTGCATATTCAAATACTAAAGTCATCTTTTCTACACCAAACACTATGTTGTGACCACTCTTTAGAATGGTCTCGTCTATTCTTCTGATTCCATAAGGAAAATCATATACTTGTTTTTTATTGATTTTAAATCAAGGATAATCACTTATTTTACTTTGGTGCCTATCTTATGATGTATACCTATACTCCAGTTTTATGGAAGTAGTATTTTCATTTTAAATATGATACAAACTTTAGTTTTAATCATCTTAACCCTTTAGACACTAGAAGATATACCTTGCAAACACAATACCTCACATCTGGAATTTGTCTGAACTGTTAGCGATGCCCTGTAGGTCTTAAATTGTGGATTCTGAATTACCATACTACAATACTGGCTTTTATAACATTATTTGTTGTTTGGTAAAATACATTGTTTCTTGATATAATTTAAATTCAAGCAAATTGTCGGACCATAAGTTTGCCTGTATTGTAAATATATTTTTGCTCTTAAATTGCAATTCAGTTAACCCTGTTTCAAGCTACCACTTGCTGATTAATCACAGGAGTCTTAACCTTTTACTCCATAAATAGGCTTTTTAATGACGTTGCAAACAGAATAGATCCAGATCAAAGATCCCCTATAGGAGCCGTCTTATCAGGGTCTAGTGTGTTTGCTTAATTTTCTTAGGCCACTATAAAAAAAAAATCTAGTTAGTATTCATGATAAAAATTATAATTATTTTTCACATGAGTATACTGTATTCATGGTGTAAAGGGTTAATTAAGCAGAAAATTGCTTTATACATGGCACAAGTATTGCAGATACCACCTGCCTTACTGGCCCAGAATTAAGGCTTCTTTTTAATGGTCAATCCTTATGCCCTTTCTCCTTTGATGCTATTCATTTGCACCCTAGTTACATGGACAGACAAACTTAGGCAAATATTGCAGACCAAGAACAAACAGCTCCTGAAGGAGTCGTTTGATCAGGTTCTACACAGGCCTGGTTCTACATTATTTTCTACAATGCTAGACTTATTTAACCCATTCCTCCATAAATACGCCTTTCTACGCCTCTGTAAAAGTCACCTGTAGAAACCATTGTGATAAATAGAGCATTTGCTCCTATAGGAGCAAATGCTCTCTTTATCACAATGGTTTCAAACTACAAAATTCTAAAAAAAATCCTTTTCTCTAGTTAATGCTCCTTTTCAGTAGATTTATTCAAAGTGGTTGGATCTAAAAATAGCCTATGAGAGAATGGGTTAAATTATCAAAATGGTTCCAAATTGAATTATAATTATTCATTATTGCAAACCTGAGGAAAGGGAAGATTTTGTGTCCAAATATTTAGGGTAATTAAGGCAAGTCTTGATTCTATATTTTTATGTACTCAATTTACTGTAGGAAGTGGTGGAGAAGTCTCATCTTTCTGGGGATTACTTCAGTGCATACCTGCACCAGAACTACCCAGAGTTCTTTCAAAGCATAGAGGACGTAGTCTCAGCCAGCGAGTACATTAGCGACGCTGACTTCCTGACAGTAGACTGGGCTGTAAGTAGAACGATTTGAACCCAATCTCAGGCTTTCAATTCACAAATACAAGTTGAGATTATTATTTCAATTTGATTTCTAGCTTCTACTATTCTGTTAGGACTGGGGAATGAAACAAACATGTTTAACCCTTTCTCCCGTGCATATTCATGTAAGAAATAATGACGTCATGAATATTAGTTTGTTAATTTGTTATAATAGCCCATGGATTAATTTGTTATAATAGCACATGGACACAGGAAGTTTAAGATATTGCAGAAACTGTAGAATCATATCTATATTATATCAAAAGCAAACAGAGCACACCCTGAACAGACGGCTCCTATAGGAGCCATATGATCTGGGTTGTTTTATTCTCCTCACAAATTTTAGCATCAGCATTTGGGTTTCTCATAAGTATTGATGAATTCATCTATAAGACCAAATCATTCACTCTCAATGTGCCCATATCGCTTGAGTTACATTTTCATGAAGTTGAGCCCTGGCAAGTACATATTGATATTGATAATGGACATGTTTCATTCATCCATCATAATTTTACCTGATAAAGCTTTAACCCTTTACCTCATAGATACGCCTTTTAATGCCTTTGCAAATACAGTTGGCCCAGATCCATTGACACCTGTAGGAACCATCTGATTGGGTTTGCTGTTTTCTTATGAAATATATTTCCAATAACATAGATCTGATTGTACAGTTTCTTCTATGGTAAATAACTCTCTTGTTTATAATGTCATTTAAAAATTCAGCTAATTAACCCTTTCCCTTATATTGACGACTCTGTAAAAGTCACTTTGTGAAATCATTGTGATAAATAGAGCATTTGCTCCTATAGGAGCAAATGCTCTATTTATCACAATGGTTCCAAACAACAAAATTCTAAAAAAAAAAATTCCTTTTTCTCAAATTAATGCTCCTTTTCGGTGGATTATTTCAAAGAGGTTGTATCTAAAAATAGCCTATGAGGTAATGAATTAATATTCCTTAAGTCCATATTTTTTATATGAATGTTCCTTAGGTGAAAGGATTAAGCATATTTGTCTCCAAAGCAAGTTTTCTGCTTCAGTTCTCAATAGAAGGGATTTGGTTCATGTCTTTTCAAAAGCATTAATCTGAATGTCAGCAGTTTGGTTCTTGGTGAGACACAGAGTTACTTGGCATCTCATCTAGATCTAAGTTGTTTGCAAGAAGTTATCACAAAGGTTCATTGCATGCTAAAAATTAAAACTACGGAATTTTAGTATAAATGAAGAATTTATGTCTTTGTAGGCAGGTGGCTGCTTAATGCAGGATGAAAGTCATGCAGAAAGCTCCTAGAGGAGCTTTCTGCATGGCTTTCACCCTGCATTAAGCTGCCACCTGTGTTAAAGATCAATAATGGTATGTATTTGAGTGTTCAGATAATCGAGTTTTCACTGTATTATGATGTACAATAAAGTAGCGATAATCTGAGGACTGTCTGGAACTGAGAAAATGCTCGGATTACCGCTACCCTCAGATTATCCATCAAATCATACTTTGTGGATTCATATGCGTAATGCGTCATATCTATTGTATAGTGTATACACGTACATAATGTTGTTTGCAAACAGAATGTCACTGATATGTTTGCGTATTTTAGACAGTCTCGCTCAACCAGGCGCTTGCTGGATCATCTTGCCCTGATTTTCTTTATTACGAGACACCACGGGAGCAAAACAATGTTGTTTATTAACATCCACAACTAAATGAATGTCGATGAATGGAAAATTAAGCATTATATATATGCGTTGTACAGGTTAAACTCACAATTACCGCCTGCATACGTGTATACTTTTTGAACCGGTGTTATTTGCACTCAGTTGCAAAACAAACACAGCGGCACCTCTAATTGCTGGGGGCAGGTTTGACGTGAGACATCAGTTAAGGAGACGTGATAAATTGACTTTGAGGTGTCAGCGATGCATACTCGGATTAGGCAGGTAATTTAATGAAGCAATTGATTGAAGGGCCCGGGGCACGTGATTGAAAAATCGGATTATCGAGACTCGGATTACACTGTACATTGTTGTATTAAAGTAATAGATTAAATGTCCGGACCACAGGGGGCCATTTCATGGGTCTATATGGTCTAAAAAGTCAAAAAAATTGATTGGGTCAATTTAGTGTTATATTATATACAAGGGGTCTAACTACCCATTCGCTGATTTCATGACCAATTCGAAATAACGTCCGGTTTTGGGCTATCAAGATAAAAGACCCACTAATGTTTGGTACGAATAAGCTAAATCAGTGTATTTTGTAGGAATTTCACGTCGGCACTGGCTACGACTTAGTCGGAATGTATCAAAAGTTATATTATTTGAAAAGTACAAGGTCTCAGCTTCACGTTCGTACCAAACATTAGTGGGTCTTTTATATTGATAGCCCAAAACCGGTCCGGACCATACAAATTCCCTCAGATTATACCATATACTCGGAAAAACGCTCCTCAGATTATCGCCGTTTTAAATTTACTGTATCTTTTTTCCAGTCCCGGTCAATCCTGCAGCACTATGCTGCCTCTGTTGCCACCAGGGGTATCATGCACTCCAACACTGCCAGAGCCAGACACACTGACAATGGGGGTGGAGGACTGGGCTGGAAACCTTTACATAAACCACAGTGGTACACAACAGCCAAACAGGTGAGAGTCCCCCATATCAATTATAAACACAACTCTAGTAGCTTAGAGGAACTCTTTATGCACACTATGCTTTGAGTAGTGCAATATGGAATGCAATAGGTGCATTTCACTGATGTCTACTGTATTGGGAATCGGACTAAAAAAAATTTACTCAATCATCGTCACATGTTCGTGATTATTCATCAATTAAATCACAATTGAATTCTGAAATGGCTGACTTATTTGGGTATTGATAATATGGGTGTTAGGCTTTCAATCAATGTATATCCTGACCATTCTCTTGTCTAAAACATGGCATTTGATAAGGGTAAACTGTTTTAAATCTTAGATTACAAAATAATTTTGTTAGTTAAAACAATGTGACAAATACCATATAAAACCCCAATCAGATGTTTTGACCTTGTCTGGCTATTACTCTTTGCTAAACAGTATGGTCTCCATAATATTATGTATAATCGTTGATAATGGCCTGTCGTTCATCAGTCATCATGTCCAAACCTTTATGACGTGATCGCTGAGTGCTGGGATTAATCGGTACATCACTAATATCAGCTTTCTCTATATCAGCTATTAATGCTCCTCTAGCACTTGAGTAGTGCAATAATGAATTAAACAGCCTAAAAGTTTGGCTTTGCTTAAAAAATGTAATGCCCATTTGTCTACTCGTATATTTAAGTTAACACTACATAATGGGAACTAAGTAATCAATTGTGGCAATGTTGGGTGTTATTGGCTTTTCTTTTTCCTATGAATTTTTATTAATGCTGCATTGATGTTGGATGTGATGGTTGTATTCAATATCTGTCAGACATCCCACACTGTTTTACAAGTAATACAATCTGAGTAGAAAAGAGGCAAACTCCTTTTAATACCCTTTACTCGATATAATACACATATTAATTTCTTCACAAACAGTAGAGATCTTACAGCACCTAATATAATCATTAGTTTCGTGAATACGGTAGAAGCAGTCTTAACCCATTACCTCATAGGCTATTTTACATCCAACCTCTTTGAATAAATCTACCGAAAAGGAGCATTAACTGGAGAAATGGAAAATTTTAGAATTTTGTAGTTCTGAAACCATTGTGATAAATATCGGTACACAATGGTTTCAAAAAGTGACTTTTACAGAGGCGTAGAAAGGTGTATTTATGGAGGAAAGGGTTAAGTGGCCATCAAAAAGAGGTCAAATTATGGGTCTGTAATGCACGTGGTAGCAGGTCAAAGGTAATGCATCAAGCTCCTATAGGAACTTTTTGCATTACTTTTACCCTGAATTAAGCAACCACCTCGTTTTTAAGACAACTTTGTTTTTTAGCTCCACTTTTTCAAAAAGTGGAGCTATTGTCATGACCCTCTCGTCGGCGTCGGCTTTGGTTAACCTTTTTGTTAAGGTCCTTTTCTCAGAAACCATCAAAGATATTTGGTTCATATTTGGTATGTATGTTTACTATCACAAGGGGAACCCATTTCACAAGAGTAGGTAACCCTAAAATTAAATTTGCTATAGTTATGCCCCTTTTTCGACTTCGAATTTTCATTGTTGGTTAAGTTTTATGTTCAGGTCCATGTCTCAGAAACTGTCCAAGATATTTGGTTCATCTTTGGTATACATATTAACTATTACAAGGGGGGCCCATTTCACAAGGGCAGGTAACCCTTAAATTAATTTTGCTGTTGTTAACTCCCCTTTCTGACTTAGTCTTCAACTACACTATCCAGCACCTTTTTGTTAAGGTCCTTTTCTCAGAAACCATCAAAAATATTTGGTTCATGTTTGGTATGTATGTTTACTATCACAAGGGGAATCCATTTCACAAGGGTAGGTAACCCCAAAATTAATTTTGTCATAGTTATGCCCTTTTTCGACTTAGAATTTTCATTGTTGGTTCAGTTTTATGTTCAGGTCCATGTCTCAGAAACTGTCCAAGATATTTGGTTCATCTTTGGTATACATATTAACTATTACAAGGGGGACCCATTTCACAAGGGCAGGTAACCCTTAAATTAATTTTGCTGTTGTAATATCCCCTTTCTGACTTAGACTTCCACTACACTATCCAGCACTAAAGAAAGTGGAGCGCGCTGTCTGCGGACAGCTCTTGTTATAAATAAGCGAAGGGCCACTTAAGATAGATTCTACTGTATCCATCAGGTAACGGGTTAATTATAACTTAAGATGGGATCCATTGCACCTGCAATTTTCATTACAATCTGACAGCATGAGTAAATGCCAAGTGTTTGTTGCCTTTCACATGGTTATGGAGATGGGCAGTGGAGATATTGTTTAGCCCATGGTTTATTCTAGATTGTGAAGTTGTGTTATGTGATCATGTATGTTTTCACATGTGCATCTTGTTTTTAGGTACACGAGAGCTTTCTGCATAACTTTCACCCTGCATTAAGCTGCCACGTTGCTTTAAGACTCAGAATTATGCATATTTTAGGTATTCATGTTAAAGATGTTTTACTGTAGTATGTTATAGATTGTGTTATATACCAATTTCTAATTAAATTGTGTTTTGTTTCTAGGCAAGAGAGAATTGTGAAAGTGCTCGGCATTTGTTTCGATGTAAGTACATCTTGTTTTTTACAAAATTACCAACATTATGGGGTAAAGACCACTCCACTATACGCAATCTGTAGATCCATATCAGTCAAGGCATTAACCCTTTCCTCCATAAATATGCCTTTCTATGCCTCTGTAATAACCACTTCTTGAAACCATTGTGATAAATAGAGCATTTGCTCCTATAGGAGCAAATGCTCTATTTATCACAATGGTTTCAAACTACAAAATTCTAAAATTTTACTTTTCTCTAGTAAATGCTCCTTTTGGGTAGATTCATTCAAAGAGGTTGTATCTAAAAATAGCCTATGGAGGAATGGGTTAATATATTGAGTCTGATCAGTTTCTTCATTGTTTGTCACTTCTCGCCAGCTGTAGTGTGTATTTTGTTAACCCTTTGAATGCTGAATAGTGTATATAGGTATAGTCCATTCAGCATGAAATGTTTAAATATGCTAGATTAACCTTTCACTCCATGAATTTTCATGTTAGAAACAATGACATCATGAATATTAAATAATTAGATTATTTTTTAAAATGGCATATTAACACATGAAATTTTTGCCAAAGCCGGAACAGTAGTCAGATCTACAAATGTATATTGTTTCATAAGCAAACAGCAGATGCTGATCCAATTGGAGCCGTCTGATCTGGGTCTACTCTGTTTGCAAAGGTGTAGAAAGACGTAATTATGGGGCAGATGGTTGATTTGAATGACAAACAATACACACCCTCCCAGGAACCCTATGAACCTGTTAACAAATTCCAGAACACTTGTTTCCTTCATTCAGACATCAGGTCCTGACATGGTTCTTGGTCTATGTCTACATTGATGGCGTTGTCCAAGTATCTTTTTCATATAATCTAATACTGTCATTACATCTTTAATACATGAATTTTCATGGCGTAAAGAGTTAATGACTGAAAATTCAACCTCTTTTTAGCTCACCAGAGCACAAAGTGCTCAGGGTGAGCTTTTGTGATCGCCTGATGTCCGTCGTCTGTCAGCGTTTGTTGTGCGTCGTACGGTGTGCGTCGTCAACAATTTGAACCTTTAAAAGTCTTCTCCTCTGAATCTACAGGGTTCTCAGCTTTCATCTTTGGCACATAGCATCACCTATAGGTCCTCTACAAAAGTTATATAAATTATGCCCCTGGAGTCAAAATTGGCCCCGCCACGGTCCCAGGGGTGGCCAGTTTTCTCTAGCTGACTGTTGTTCTGTTTTCTGTAAAAGTAGCAGAATGCTGGGTTCATTAGGTTAGGCATGGGGAAAACTTTAAAAAAATTATTGTCAAAAACTACATGTCACAGAGTTGTCTGCTTCAGAATTAGTGTCTGTTTGTTCACACTGTTTTTAACCCATTCCCTCCTAGGCTATTTTCAGATCCTACCTCTTTGAATAAATCTACTGATAAGGAGCATTAATTAGAGAAAAGGAAAATTTCAGAATTGTGTAGATTTGAAACCATTGTGATAAATAGAGCATTTACTCCTATGGAGCAAATGCTCTATTTATCACAATGGTTTCATAAAGTGACTATTACAGAGGTGTAGAAAGGCATTTTAATGGAGGAAAGGGTTAATGCATATCAATCTTACAATTAACTCATGTACAAACCACATATGAAGTTACATACAGGTATCATATGCGTCAGATCAGAATCCAAACTGTGTGCTAATTTCAGTCAAGTCATGCTAAGAAATAAAGCCCCACCCCAGAGGTGGCCAGTTTTCTATAAACATAGTGAAAACTTTGAAAATCTTCTCCTGATTGTCTGGTGAGTGATATCAGGGTCATCATGGCCCTCTTGTTGTATTGTTGCTTTAGAGTGGACCGTACTGTCTGTATGTCATTACAAATATGTGCATACATTATTACGATGCAAGTTTGTTATCTTTCAGCCTTTCGGACCTCTCCAGTGGTACTACAGACTGAAGTTATACCATACATATCTCTTATCAACACCACTTTACATGATACAGGTATGTAAACAAAGCTGTAGATAATAGAAGTAAGGTTATCAGTAAATCAAGTATTTTCTATATTCCTCTGATACAATAAAACCCCTCTAAACGGGAATTCAAGTAGAGAAGAATTTAGATACTTTTGGGAAGGTGACTGCTTAATGCAGGATGAAAGTCATGCAGAAAGCTCCTAGAGGAGCTTTCTGTATGACTTTCACCCTGCATTAAGCTTCCACCTTTGTCCAAGACAGTTATTTACACTAAATTTAATGTTTAGAGGGATTTTAATGTATACCCTATGGTTTTACTAGAATCTATGTACTTACTAGAATCACCTCTTAGAGGCAATTGTAATAAGAACCAAAAAGATAAGGTGCAGCCAACATGATAGGGTTAGGCTGAGAAATAAGAGAATAAGAGAGATCAATATGCTTCATATCTGAATTAGATCAATGTTCTTATCTACAGCTAAGGTATAGGTCAGTTGTCTCACGTCCTTGATTGTAGTGGAATGTCACGTTGTAATACTGATAAATATGAATGTTTGCCACTATCAAGGAATAGTAGTTGATATCTGTCTGATAGCTCCATAACAGCTGTCTGTAGTGATCATTTCATGAATAAATATGGGTGTCTTAAAAAGCAGGTGATAGAACGTTTGTCCTGCATTAATGCTGCACCTGATAGAAACACTTAACCCTTTACTCCAATAATAATAATAATAATGCCATCATGAATATTGATTTGATTAATTTCTATAATGGCCCATGAATATAAGAATTTTTGGCCATGGCAGAAACTGTAGAAATATATATTGAACAGACAGAGCAGACCCAGATCGGATGGGTCCTACAGGAACCATCTGATCTGTCAGCTCTGTTTGCAAATGCTTAGAACGGTGTATTCATTGAGTAAAGGGTTAACACCTTTGCAAACAGAGTAGACCCAGATCAGACAGATGCTGCAGGAACTGTCTGATCAGGGTCTGCTCTTGTTTGCTGAATGAGTATGAGCGTTTAAGTAGATGACAGTTTTATAGAAAACAATAAATCAGCATTCTTATACTTATTCATATTTATTAATCATCTTAAAGGCCGAAGACGAGTTTTATGACATGATAATTCTTTCTGCTTTTCAGAGTGCACAATACATGTATTAGCTATAAAAAACTTATCTTACACTATGCATGCAAATATCCACATTGTTATTGTTATTCCATCAGGATCTGAACTGTTTATGATTCTAAAAAGATGAGACAAAGGTGTGAACGAAACGGACAATTACTTTGTATACCAAGAGTTAAATCTTTGCAAGCTAGTGGCAAATTCTTGATAACCTATGCAAACAGTTTGGATTCAGATGAAACTCTGAGATACTTGTCATCTCAAAAGGACAAAACTGTTTGGCATCTCAACAGGATCTGACTGTTTAGCAATCTGATTGCATTTTTTTTCTTCTAAAAAATTAATTTTGAGAATTGTAGTGGACAACAAATTTTTTCTGGTTATTGCTTTGCATACCAAAAGCTAATTCTTCATTCCAATAGATTTGCCTTTTAATGCCTTTGCAAATAAAATAGATCCAGATCAGATGACTGCTGTAGGAATTGTATGATCAGGGTCTGCTCTTATTGCTTTAACCCTATCCTCCGTAAATACGCCTTTCTATGCTTCTGTAATATACACTTCTTGAAACCATTGTGATTAATAGAGCATTTGCTCCTATAGGAGCAAATGCTCTATTTATCACAATGGTTTCAAACTACAATTTTTTTAAAATTTTACTTTCTCTAGTAAATGCTCCTTTTGGGTAGATTCATTCAAAGATGTTGGATCTAAAAATAGGCTATGGAGGAAAGGGTTAATATGGAATTATATAGATCATTTTCTACATTTTCTACCATGGTCAACATTTTCTGTGTTCATTATAAAAAATAATCTAATTGATATTCATAATGTCATTATTTCTTACAAATCTGAACAGAGTTACCATACAGTCTTTCTTTATTCACACAAGTTTAGCCGTTGTATTTCATACCCAACACTGGACATTCTGTCAAATGATCAGATGCTGAATGTTACATTTTTATATTGCAGGTCAAATCAGCTTTATACAAGAGATATGTCGTTTTTCCAGTCTTAGAACAGGACGGTGAGTATAAGTTTGTAATGTACACCATATATCAGTGATAGATATTTCACCAACATAAGTTTTAAACATAATATTATAATAGCCACAGTACTGAATATTTTTAACCACATCACTGAAAATATGTTGTCTGATCAGGATCCACACTTGTTTTTGTTTCAGCGGGGTGACACTAAGAGATCACTTATGTTGTCTTGATCTCCTTTCTATTTATTCCTTGTCTGTATTTCTGTCCTGTAACATTTTCATCAGATCTATGTTATTCCGTAAGCAAACAGAGCAGACCCTGATCAGATGGCGCCTATAGGCGCCATCTGATCTGGGTCTACTCTGTTTGCAAAGGCATAGAAAGATGTATTTATGGGGTAAAGTGTTAAGCTGATTAAACTGCTCCTTCTTTATTTACATATATTAATTTATTGTATTTGCAGTAAGGTTAAGTTTTGGTAGTGTAAGTGGTGATTAATCTGCACAGTTTGTAAATTTTCAAATGCTTGTTATACCTTGATGAAAGAAAGGCTTTGTTAACAGCAGATGAAAGAAAGTCTTTGTTAACAGTACGTCATGGGGGTTGTTTTGCTGAGATTAAGTTACTATTGAAATGTTCCCTTGCTTAGATGAAATATTCTAGGCTGTTATAATAAATCCTTTGCCAAGGTCATATATTAATAATATACAGTAAAAGCTGGCTTATCCAAATTCTCAATTTTTTCGAAGGTGAATGTCATGCAGAAAGCTCCTCTGTCATGCCAATTTCTTAGACAAAAATTATACAATGGCATAAGCAAATAGAGCAGACCCTGATCAGATGGCTCCTACAGGAGCTGTCTGATCTGGATCTACTCTGTTTGCAATGGCATGAAAATGCGTTGTATGAAGGAAAGGATTAAAGTTCAGTTTAGAGAGGCTTTACTGCAATGATAACAAATCTTATGTGTGAATTTTTGTCTTACATCTGATTTAATCAGACTATTAACAAACTTTGGACGCAGTGTCAAACAGCTTGAATCCTGATGACATCTCAAGTTACTCAGTGTCTCATACGTATCCAAGCTCTTTATAAATGGCAGTCAGGTCATGCTTAACACTTTCCTTCATATAAACACCTTTTCACACCTGTGCAAACAGAGAAGACCCAGATCAGGTTCTGCTAAGTTTGCCTATGAAGTTATATAATTCTGATTCTACAGTTTATGTCTAATCCAACACTTCCCTTTGAATGTTTGTTTTATTAACCCTTTCCTCCATAAATACGCCTTTCTACGCCTCTGTAAAAGTCACTTTATGAAACCATTGTGATAAATATAGCATTTGCTCCTATAGGAGCAAATGCTATATTTATCACAATGGTTTCAAACTACAAAAATTAAAAAAAAAATCCTTTTCTCTAGTTAATGCTCCTTTTCGGTGGATTTATTCAAAGTGGATGAATCTAAAAAATAGCCTATGGAGGAAAGGGTTAAAAAACAAGGGCTAAAGGGATAAAGATTAATGCTTCAGAGAAATGCCAATGGGTTATGCAACACTTCTTCATAAAAACATCTTTTCATGCATTTGCAAACAGAGTAGACCCAGATGAAACGGCTCCTATAGGAGCCATCTCATCTGGGTCTACTCTGTTTGCTTATGATATGATAGCTGGAAAAGGGTTATCATTACAGGTATGCCAGAGTATTTCAGAGAAATTCCAGTGGATTATGCAAGACTTAAAATAAATGATACGTACAAACAAGAGGATTTAAAGTTGACACAATTCGTTAATTTATTCAAACAGATCTGCATTAGAGTGATGAATGAGTGTATTGGTTGCATGCAAAATTCTTACCTCTTTGCATGTTAAGTATTGCGAACATTTTCATCTATGTACTTAAATGTTTGTATGCTAAGTAATTGTTTTCTACAAAAACTTATCATCAGCTGCAATGCTTAATCTTATTTTCATGCCCGCAAGATCTAGATCGAGAGCAAATTGTTTTTGGTCAGGGTTTCACTCTGTTTGTTTGTCTGACAGAATGTCTGTCTGTCTGAAACTTTAACTTAGAGATAGAGACTTCATACATGGCATTAGGGACATCTCATGAAGTTGTAACTTTTGAGAAGTTTATGTCAAGGCCAGAATTATAGGTCAAAGTACTTGCATTGTGTTTCACAACATATCTTGTTGCTTCCATTTCTCTACAAAAAAAATGCATTCCGAATCTGTGAGTGTCAAAGAATGCAAATTCTTGTGAGATGACAAGTTACACGTAACTGGTTTCTCATCTGGATCCAAACTGTTTGCAAAGGTTGTCACATATTTGTCAGATGCATGTAGAGTTAGTATGTATATGACTGATACATACTGCCACGCAGTCCCTGAAGTAAGGCATCTTAGTGATCATGAAAAAGACTGGATAAAAGATTAATATACAGTGTAATCTCGCTATCTCGAACTCGGATAACTCGAACTTCGGATAACTCGAACTGAAAGTTTGGTCCTTCCAAAATTAACCATAAAGGATTGCTCAAAATATATCACTACGCATATCTAGAAATACATGTAACCGCTTAATGTAGGTGAAAAGTAATGCTGAAAGCTCCTATAGGAGCTTTCAGCATTACTTTACACCTGCATTAAGCTGTGAACTTCAGAAATTGTCCGGATTAGAAATCAGATAACTCGAACTTCTGTTATCTCGAAGTAATTTGCATGGTCCCTTGAAGTTCGAGATATCGAGGTTCAGCTGTATGTGATGTTGTTTATTGCTGCACAGATTTGAAAAGCTGGATGAGAAGGATGTTGAGATGACAGATGATAGTGAACTGTGTCGTGATACCCAATCTGGCCCCCAGTCTAGTGACCAACAGCCAAGTTTAGATACTGAAGACACCGTTAGTAGCAGTCAGAAAGAAATCACCACATCACAGCAAGAAGATGAAGAGTATGAAATAGAAGAGTTTGATGATTGAATGAATCATACTTCCTGTAGCTGGTCTGCTTTTTCTGGAAGACAAAAATCAGTATTGTGATAGTTTAAGTGTTATTCTACTGTATTTATCCTTAACCATTTCCCTGTTGCATATTCATTTAAGAAACAATTACAATATGAATATTTATTAGCTGAATAATTTATATTAAATGGCATTTGTTCCCATTTCTGAAACTGTACAATCAGTCCTATATTATTCCATAAGCACACAGAGCAGACCCTTATCAGACGGCTCCTATATGAGCCGTCTGATTTGTGTCTACTCTATTTGTAAATTCATGAAAAGGCATTTATAGGAAGGAAAGGGTTAATCATTTACTCCATTGATAAGCCTTTTGATGACTTTGCCAAACAGAGTAGACTCAGATCAGACGGCTCTCGTTGGAGCCGTCTGATCATGGCCTGCTCTGGTTGCTTATGAAATAATTAATATCCGATTCTACAGCTTTTGTCATGGTCAAAATATTTACTTGTTCATGATGTCATTATGAAAGTCAGCTAATTCATATTCATACTTCTTAATGAATATTTATGAGGCAGAGGTTACGGGTTAGCATTCAGACCACCAATGGTTCATCTGCATTTATGAGTAATGCTGAATAAGTGAATTCTGCACAATTTTTATCCCTTTACACCATGAATATTCATATAAATAATTACATCATGAATAATAATTAGATTAATTGTTATAACAGCACATGGACACAAGAATGTTTGGCCATACCAGAAATTGTAGAATCATATCTATATTATGTGAAACGCAAACAGAGCAGACCCTGATCAGATGGCTCCTATTGGAGCCATCTTATCTAGCTCTGCTCTGTTTGCAAAGGCATATTATGGATAGGGGTGAAACGGTACACTACCCCCACGGTACGTTCGGTACACGGCACATGAGCCACGGTTCGGTACATTTTCGGTTCACGAATTTTTATCTTGTAAACATAATTTTGAAGCTTACCTACAAAACAACCCTTTTGAATTAATTTGTTTTGACTAGAATCAGTAACTGCCACAGCTAGCAAAGATGATGATTAATCTCTTAAAATTATAAACAGTCAAGTATTAAGGGAAAAACACAAAAATAATGTAATACTGAACACCATGCCATAGACTATTGATCTATAGTTCTTAAGATACAAATCTCCTTCTATGGAAAATATCACTATCTAATAATCTCTTCAACTGGAACTTTAAAATAACCAACAATGTGCTGGAAACAAGTAAACAAAGCATTGCAAACTGTAGATATGATTAGAAGTTTTCAAATCTTGGACTGTCCTGTTTGTCTATAAATATTATACAAGTTTAACAGTGTGACATGTAGGATGATAATTGAAATTGAGCCTCACTATAAGATTTCCATCCAAAGTGCATTGCAAACAGTGTAAGCCCTGAGCAGCTGTCACATTTTAAGCTTATCTTAGTCCACACAGTTTTCAATGGACTATGATTGAAAATCTCAGAGCAGAGTTTAAGTCTATTATATAATAATACCCAGCACATTAAGGATTAATAACAATAACTCACTTGTCTATCATGAGTAATTTCTACAACAGTCAGATTGCGATCAACATGCTTTATACGGCACGTCCGCGAAAACAACGCTTACATGACATGTTGCCATTCTGCTCTCAGACTGGCCTTTCCGAAAACCAAAATACTTCCAAACTTTCGACCAGTAGCTTGTTGATGCATCTTTCAATTTGGGAACAGTTTCAAACTGTTCCCAAATTGAAAATATGCACTTTCGTTTCGCTCCGGAGAAGGCATGTATGTAAACTATGAGTAATGTACTTAACGCGTAATCTAATTGGATATTATTTATAGAATGAACCAATCAGAGAACGGCTTTTATATTATTACGGCAGATTCGTCCCTAGACATTACGAAATGTTCGGTACGTACCGTAAAGTGGAAATAAATACCGAAAACCGAACCGTAAGTGAAAAAACCGCGGTACACGTGTACCGTAAGATACCGTTTCACCCTTAATTATGGAGTAAAGGGTTAATATTTTTTATGTAACTAAAGAGTTACTGAGTAGCAAATAGTGTAGACTGATAAACCTGCTCCTTCATACGCTGCTTGATCTGGGTTTTCACTGTTTGCCTAAGTTTTGCCTGGCTAAATATTCAGTGGTTACAGTAATTGTTTATCTTCTATAATAAATGTTTGGGAGCTGACCCTGTTAGGTGTTACATATAGACAGGGTTATGTTGCTTTGAACATTTTACAATATTGCAGACAAATATGATCGCTGGAATCTGCTTAAAGTTCTGTGCTTGATGCTGTACCTGTTTGTGCTGGAGGACACCAGGAAAATAGGAGCAAATTCACCCATAAAGTGTTTGAGCCATTCCGTAACAAAACTCATATAAGCCCTTTCTCTCATATAGACGTCTTTTAACGCCTTTGCATACAGAGTAGACCCTGATCAGGTGGCTCCTGTCAGAGTCATCTGAACAGGAACTGCTCTGTTTGCTTATGGAATGATGCAGTTTCTGTCTGAGCCTAAATGTCATGATGTACATATGCCATTATGAAAATTCAACTCATAAATATTCATAATGTCATTATTTCTTACATGAATATGCAACAGGGAAAGGGTTAAGACAATGTAGATAGCATAGACCCAGATCAGCAGTCATAATGGGTCTGTGCTGTTAGACATATAGTTGATTTGTGATCAGTGTTCATATCTTTGCGATTTTGATTTTGATGTTAGGGAACAAAAAGTGTTTCCACACATGTGTTGGTACTATCATTGTTTCCATTCATACACGATATAGTTTCAGGTAGTAAACTAGAAAGAATAAGTGGATTTCATTCATTTTACATTCAAGCTAATAATAAAATTATTTATTTGTTGATTAAAAAACAACTGAATTACCAGATTAATTTTTACTGAGTTTTCATATTTTTATGCCCCCCAATGGCGGGCATATAGTAATCACATTGTCCATCCTTCTGTCTGTCCGTCCGTCCGTCTGTCCTTCCATCTGTCCCTTCTTTAACTTTTTTATCTGTGAATGGATTTCAAAATAACCTGGCACAAATGTTTACCACCCAAAGACGATGTGTCACGTTCAACTCCCTGGTCCATGGGTCAAAGTTCAAGGTCATCCTTCAGGATCAAAGGTCGGGGCATAAGTATTTCACAAGCATACTCTTGTTGTGTCTTTAAATACCCTGAGATTTTATTTGTGCCTCCTGCTTTATAAGGGTGACACTCTGGGAAGCACACTTGTATTGTTTTTTGTTTTATTCTGCATGCTATTCTTCTTGTTATT
The DNA here is from genome assembly GCA_963576725.1 of Azorinus chamasolen. Taxonomy (NCBI): domain Eukaryota; kingdom Metazoa; phylum Mollusca; class Bivalvia; order Cardiida; family Solecurtidae; genus Azorinus; species Azorinus chamasolen. The sequence continues at coordinate 71,853,889 of OY755243.1, forward strand.
TTTGAAGTTGTAGGTAATTGTACATAATACCAGACTCTCAAATTTTTACAGATATACTTGACAATTTACTCTATAAATACGCCTTTCTACACATTGCAAACAGAGTAGATCCAGATCAGATGGCTCATATAGGAGTCGTCTGATCAGGGTCTGCTCTATTTGCTTATGAAATAATATAGATCTGATTCTACAGTGTTTGTTGTGATAAAAATTATATTTGTTCTAGCATTATACAAATTGATCTAATTCTGATGTCATTATTTCCGGCATGGATATTCATGGAGTAAAGGGTTAAATATCTAATTTCTGCATTTTCTTTAGTTCCATCTCTCCTCTAGGAGCTTTCTGCGTGACTTTCACTCTGCATTAAGCAGATGCCTGCCTACAAAGACATAAATTCTTCATTACTAAAATTTCGTAGTATCGAGTTTTTACATGTGTTTCAAAGTGCTATGTTTACTGCATTTCATTTGCATGCAAATTCTTTGTAAGAATTTATCAAATAAATTGTTGACTCTACATGTTTTTTGTGTTTCCTTGATATTTGAACTGAATTAGTCACATATCACATACATTTTGTTGTTTTCTTGAACCTTACCATGCTTAATTAACCCTTTACCTGATAGAAGCGGCTTTTAGCGTGTTTGATTTATTCCTCCGCTGAAGAAAATAGTTCAAATTCATACAGTCATGAACATATTGCATAATAAATATTTTCTATATCCTAGTAGGTGGTAGCTTAAAGCAGGCTGAAAGTAAAGCAGAATGCGCCTTAAGGCGCATTCTGCTTTACTTTCAACCTGCTTTAAGTGGTCATATGTCTTCAAAACTAGAAACAGGCTATTGGGTAAAGGGTTAACATGGCCTGACTGGCATTTTTGCAAACATTTTGGATTGAGATGAGACGTCAGTTGATGCGGCACCTCATCAGGATCCAAGCTGTTTGATATTTGGTCAGTATTTTCTCAAAAGCTTGAAAGAATCGTAGACAATTACAGATAAGAATTTGAACAGACATCAGGTCTTTTTTAGCTCAACTGGCACAAAGTGCCAAGGTAAGCTATTGTGGTCATCATGTGTCCAGCGTCCACATTTTAATTCAAACAACATCTCTAAAATTATAAGGACTTAGGTCATATGTAATGTAACTTTCCAAGGATGGTCTTTGGGTAACCCTGTGCCAAAATTGCTAAAAAAACTCTTTCGCTGCCAATGTCTCATCTAAGATTACCTATGCAAACAGTTTTGATCCAGATGTGACGCCGAGTAACTCGGCGTCTCATCAGGATCCAAACTGTTTGTTACGGTGACTATGTTTTTGAAACAAAAATGAAGAAAATTAAAAAATGAAAATTGTTGCAGCCGACAGAATTTGGCAACGAAAGAGTTTACACATAGGAAATAGTTTTCAAAAGTTTGATCCCGTTGGATGTTGTCAGAATTGCAGACATTATTTTGTTCACAGCAAAATGAGGGTTATGTTGTGGTATGTAGACCAACAGTTGTTCATTACAAACTGTCCATCCATATAATAGATGATAGTAAAAAGAATTGGTACACTCCGGGCATTTAACACGTCACTCCATGAATATATTCATGTCAGAAATCATTAATGGAAGTTAAACCGTGGTATAAACTGTTACAAAAATTTTACTTCATAAAAGGTTTATTCATCAACAAACAGCGCAGACCCGGACTAGACGGCTCCTACACGAGTCGTATGATCTTGGTCTACTCTGTTTGCAAAGATGCCGCAACTGAAAATGTATCTTTACTGAGTAATGGGTTCAGTCAAACTATGTAGGTAAAACCAACCAGCTCTGAACTAGCATGACCATAACGCAATTAGATAAGTAAACTATCGATATTTTATTAATGAAGAATTGAAAAAATTGTTGCTTAATGCAGGTGAAAGTCACACAGAAAGCTCGCAGAATAAGTTTTTGTTAAACCACTGTGATAAATAGAGCATTTGCTCCTATAGTAGCGAATGCTCTATTTATCACAATGGTTTCAAACTATACAATTCTAAAAAAAAATCATTTTCTCTAGTTAATGCTCCTTTTCGGTAGATTGTATCTAAAAATAGCCTATGAGGTAAAATGTTAATCTACCACCAGTCTTCATCGGTGATAATGATGCTGATTTGTTGGGTTGAACTAGCGAGGTTATACTAGATTAACCTTTAGCCTGCTGAGCAAATTATTTTTACAGAATGTTCCACCTACTACATTTTCAAAAGTTATGCTTTAATCCATTTGTCTACCAAAATGCAATCAGGGTGTCAAACAGTTTGGATACTGATGAGACTCGGCGTCTCATCTGGACCCAAACTGTTTGCATAGGTATTCACTCATCCGCCCATAGCAGGCTAAAGGTTAAAGAAATGCGAGACATACATTTACTGGAATATTACTGTCTTCCTTGTACCAAGTTGAATTATCTTTGTCATACTAACTGAATTGGGTAACATTACTAGGTAGCCTAGTGCCAATGGCATTGAAGTGTCAAACTGGCATACAATAATTTAAACAACTTACTATATAAATGTGACATGCTCATAGTTACATGATAACTATTACAAGAGGGGTTGCTTAACCGCTTCCATCATAGGCTATATGAGAGAATGGGTTAATGCAGGACGAAAGTAATGCAGAATGTTCTTTTGGTGATTGCATAAGAGGGGTTTTTTCTGCACGTGTAAGCTATTTATGAACGGTGTGCAACGTAGAAAATACATGTTCACTGCTAATATCGATGAGCAGTCCTATAGGAGCTGCTGATCAGAATCTGCCCTGTTTGTTAATTATATTATATACGTGTAGAGTTAATTCTAAAGTTTCTACAATAGCCAAAATGCCCATGTTTATAATGCTATTATAAGAATTCAACTCATTAATATTCATAATACATGTAGTACATAGAGTAAGGGGTTATACAAATCCCTGGATGGCTGGAATGATTGGGTATGTAGATGTGGTTATAAGTTATTGTGGCGTGCAAACTGTCATCATGAACAATTCTCAAGTTAACCCTTTTCTTCATGAATATGTATTAGCTAGTTTTCTATAACAGTGTGTGCATACATAATACTTTGACTAGAAAGTGTAGAATCGGATCAATTAAATTCCATTAGCAAACTGATCAGAACTTGAACATACGGTTCCTACGGGAGCCGTCTAATCTGGGTCAACTCTGTTTGCAAAGGCATAAAAAGGCGTTTCCATTAGGCGAGGGATTAAGCATTCAGTGTACGTTACTCCACAAGTACAGTTGAACTTCGATATCTCGACAATGAATAACTCGAATATCTGGATAACTCGAAGTAAATTTTCGGGCCCTTCCAAAATTTATAATACGGAAATTTTCTATCACGCATATGTAGAAACACGTGATGTCTCGAACCTCTGTTATCTCGAGGTAATTTGTACGGTCCATTGAAGTTCAATATATCGAAGTTCAACTGTACATGTATTTGACTTGGGCTCATGTACCGTTGTAGGATAGGTGGACATTTTACACTGACCCAAAATGAAAACTTTACATATAATTCAAAAGTCTGTCTAGAGCAGCCAAAATGATGCACGACGTTATTTACCATTGATCCCGCCCTGAACATACCAATTGTTAAACAAATTAACTTTTATCATCAATGCTGAGCAGCAAATAATTACTTGTCGGTGAAAACCTGTAAGTGAAACACCTGTTTCTGCGCACGTGCAAAGTAAGGAACACGTTTTTCAAGCTTGGACGCTTAACGGGACTTGGGATTTGGAAAAATAAATTGCATAATCGATATCCGCAATGAAATCGTGATAATCATGTGTAAATCCTACAACAACATGTACACTAACAAAACAGATATTCCAACAAATAAAGTGTAATGTTTTCGTTTCGGGTCCGTGTATGAACAGGTGCACTTTAGCCGTGGTTATATGTTCTAAGTAGCGATAACTTGATGCGTAACTGGACTTATTCGTGTCCTGATAAATCATTACCTGATAAAGATGTCTTTTGATGCATTTGCAAACAGAGTAGACCCAGATCAGAAGGTTCCTATATGCTCTTACATCTGATTCTGTCATATTTATTATAGCAATGTGTTCACTTGTTTTATAGAACAACATAAAACATAATTAATATTCTTAATAGATGGAGTTTTCTATGAATGTTCACGAGGTTAACTGATAACACGTTTCTTATTTACTCTTCACTCATCTCCTGTCTGCAGTTTGACCCCATCGTTTTGATATCGACACAGTTGAACTTCGATATCTCGAACTTCAGGAGACAGTGCAAATTACTTCGAGATAACAGAGGTTCGAGCCACCCGATTTCTAATCTGGACAAGTTCTCAAGTTCGCATCTTAATGCAGGTCTAAAGTAATGCTGAAAGCTTCCACATTTCCTCCTTTTGACCTGCATTAAGACGTCACATGTGTTTCTAGATAGGCACAGAGATACATTTTAGAACAATACTACAGTGTATATTATAAAGTTTGGAAGGACCGACCTTTTACTTCGAGTTATCGTGAAGTTCGAGATATCGAATTTCAATTGTACTTCTACGTAACAAGTAGTAGAATATGCTACTTGTGAAATACACATGATTGAATTTTATATTGACATATCGCCGAGATGGTGATAACTCACGGATATTCCAGACACTAATGCCAAACAATTATTATTTGAACAATATGGCTCTTGTATTATAGTGTATGGAGACGACGGAATTCCTCGAAACAGGCTACGTTTTATCAGCCTAACAACATATTATTACATTGGTATAATAGCTATTCATGAGTCAGCTAAAATGAATACTGTAAACTGAACGAAAAAGCACCAATCTGTCTCTGTCGCTATATCTCTCTGTCTATATGTCTGTCTGTCTATCCCTGTCTTTCACTGTCTGTCTGTTTTTCTCCTCCTCCTATCGCTTCTCTCTCTCTCTCTCTCTCTCCTCCTCCCCCCCTCTCTCTCTCTCTCCTACGCTCACTCCCTCCTCTCTCTCCCTCTCCCTCTTTCTATCTCTCTTTTCCCTGCCCCTCTCGGCCCTGCAAAGCCCTCCGCGCTCCGACCTGCCCATGCACAAGCAATGTTCATATCTATATGCCCAGGCCGAGACCCCTGCTAAACGTGTCACACCCTTGCCCATCCCGCACCCACGCCCATCACGCCATGGCTTGTCCTTTTGATTCTAGTTTTATTCTATTTATCCATTTATTATATATCTTAATGCATTCTTCAATCTTCCGGATCCCTGTATTCAGTACACCCAGCAATGAGCTCATCTATCTAACAACCCATTTGTCTACCTTTTCTCGCTTTTTTGTATTTCCTACTGTGAGCTGTCAGTATTTGAAATACAATGTGATTACTAGATTTGAATGCTCGGAACGTCAGGTGTAATTTATCTGATGATGCACGTGAATTTATTAAACCACACAGCAGGATTTTGGAGGTCAAGGTTACTTGCGTCTACATGTACTTCAGGTAAACAGCGAATACATTGCCTGCTATACTTATACTTATGTGTTTTCTTCAAATTATCTTTTGTTTGTGTTACTCTGTTCTTGTGTGTTGTTACTCTGATGAAGTAAACTATTAACCAGGGAGCAAGCAGTGCAGAAGCTTACCAAAAACACGATCTGTGCAGCTTGATTATAGTTTACACTGGTTTCAGGGGACATCGGTGTGTGCGTCTGCATGCAGGGGGCTTTTGTATCTATTTCAAGGTGATGGACAGTTCATGATGTTCACCGTAACGAAGTAAACTCTAGAATGCAGAGTTTGAAATAAGCGAATAGTTGTGTTTATATTTAAATTTCTTCGGGGAATACGACGTCTTAAATTGTATGTATAAAGATTTCTTCATTTCGCCCATTGTTGCATTTCTTTATACTGCACGTGGTAGCACCTTTCTAAAGCGACCACTTAATGTATAAACATGAATGTCTTATAAAGCTGGTGGTTTGTTTAACCCTTTCCTCCATAAATACGCCTGTCTACGCTTCTGTAATAACCACATCTTGAAATCACTGTGATAAATAGAGCATTTGCTCTTAAAGGAGCAAATGCTCTATTTATCACAATGGTTTCAAACTACAAAATTCTAAAAAATTTACTTTTCTCTAGTAAATGCTCCTTTTGGGTAGATTCATTCAGCTCATTTCGCCCTGCATTAAGCTACCACCTGCCTGTATGACCCAGAATTAGACATCTTTTGGGTGGTCGATTTAGAGGGGTTTTACTACGTACATATTTATGAAGCCTCAGCTGAAATCAAAATACGAACACATGCAATACAGCAAAACCTGTCTTAAGCGGTCATCAAAAAGAAGTCTAAGTGTTGGTTTGTAAGGAAGGTGGTAGCTTAATACAGGTCAAAAGTAATGTAGAAAGCTCCTTTATGAACTTTCTGCATTACATTTGCCCTGCATTAAGCAATCATCGGCGTTTAAGACTCCTATATTCAATAAATGAATGGTCGCTTAGGACAGGTTCTACTGTATACAGGTGCGGATCCAGGATTTCAGATTGGGGGTGGGGGGCGTAGATTTTTATGTTTGATGACATAGATAAATAGCGTGTTTGTAATACATGTTTAAAAAGATCTTAATTGGGTGAGGGAAATAAAACAATCCTTTTGAATCACTGTTTTATCGATTTTAGTAGATACAACGACCACTAAATTACATCAATTATTTTGTGTTAAAGGCAGGTGGCTGCTTAAAGGAAGGTGAAAGTAAAACAGAACGTTCCTATGGGAGCGTTCTGTTTTACTTTCACCTTGCTTTAAGCAGCCACTTGCTCTAAATACCAACTAATTAACACAATTTAGTGGTCGTTATAGAGAGGTTTTACTGTATATAGATCTAAAATATTACTAAAAAGTTCAATTTGTCTGATATGCTGCTTCATGTTTTCTTTTTATGGACTTTTGTAACATTTAGCAGACGACTTTTTAAGATGACGCCATCAAGCGTCTGGTTTAGCCGGTACGTTATATATAAGTCTGCATATATGTCGTCTCCATGAATAATCATGTCAAAACTAATGACTGTATGAATTTTTATACGCCCACCTAATAAAGGTGGTCGTATATTGTCGTGGCCCTGTCCGTCCGTCCGTTCGTTCGTTCGTTCGTCCGTCAACATTTTGTTTGTCCGCTATTTTCTGGGAAAACTATTTGACAGATATTAATGAAACTTAATACAAATGTTTAATGCATCAAGATCTGAAGCTGAGTTGATTCTAAGGTTCATTTGATTTTTCATTTCAGAGTTATGGCCCTTGTCCTAAAAAATATGCAAATACTTTGTCCGCTGTTTTCTGGGAAAATTATTTGAGAGATATTAATGAAACTTCACAAAAATGTTTAATGCATCAAGATCTGAAGCTGAGTCGATTCCTAGGTTCATTTGATTTGTCGTTTCGGAGTTATGCCCCTTTTACTTAAAAAAATAATGCAAATACATGCAAATAGTTTGTCCGCTGTTTTCTGGGAAAACTATTTGAGAAATATTAATGAAGCTTCACACAAATGTTAAATGCATCAAGATCTGAAGCTGATTTGATTCTGAGGTTCATTTGATTTTTCATTTCAGAGTTACGGCCCTTGTCCTTAAAAAATAATGCAAATAGTTTGTCCTCTGTTTTCTGGAAAAACCATTTGACAGATACTAATGAAACTTCACACAAATGTTTAATGCATCAAGATCTGAAGCTGACTTAATTCTAAGGTTCATTTGATTTGTCGTTTCGGAGTTATGGCCCTTGTATTAAAAAAATAATGCAAATACATGCAAATAGTTTGTCCGCTGTTTTCTGGGAAAACTATTTGAGAGATATTAATGAAACTTCACACAAATGTTTAATGCATCAAGATCTGAAGCTGAATTGATTCTGAGGATCATTTGAGTTTTCGTTTCAGAGTTATGGCCCTTGTCCTTAAAAAATAATGCAAATAGTTTGTCCGCTGTTGTCTGGAAAAACTGTTTAAGAGATATTGATGACACTTCACAAAAATGTTTAATGCATCAAGATCTGATGCTGAGTCGAATTTGAGGTTTATTTTATTTGTCGTTTCGGAGTTATGTCCCTTTTACTTAAAAAATAATGCAAATATATGCATATAGTTTGTACGCTGTTTTCTGGCAAAACCGTTTAACAGATATTAATGAAACTTCATAAACATGTTTAATGCATCAAGACCTGAAGCTAATTCGATTCTAAGGATCATTTGATTTATTGTTTCGGAGTTATGGCCCTTGCACTTAAAAAAATAATGCAAATCTATGCAAATATGAGGATGGCCATAACTTTTTCATTTCAAATGATATTTACTTCAATTGTTTTATATGGTTAAATCTTAATGTGAATTTTCACATATATTGCGGGGGGGGGGGGGTGATATGTCATTTTATTCTAATGTTATGGTCCTTAAACTTTGTGTGTTCGTTGCTTTGTTTGTCGGTCAACTTTTAGTTTGTCTGTTGTTTTCTGGGAAAACTATTAAACTGATATAAATGAAACTTAACACAAATATTTTAAGCAACAAAATTTGAAGCTGACTTTATTTTGTGGTTCATTCAGTTTGTCTTTACAGAGTTATGGCCGTTGCACTTTACAAAAATGTGCAAAAATGAGGATTAGCTGTAACTTTATTCACTTCATTTTTTTAAAAAAAATAGTATCACCTTAATATGGAAATCAAGATCTGAAGCACAGATTAGAAAATGTCAACACTTATAAGGCATGTTGAATCAGAGAAAGTTTGCAAGTGGGCGTATTATGTACCGTATTCGGTACTCTTGTTATATAATTGCATAATTGAGTTTTACTATGGCAGAAACTGTAGAAATATGTCTACAGGAGTCATCTGATCTTGGTTTGCAAAACAAATGCCAAAATGCGCCTTTATGGAGTAAAACGGTTGTGGTATGTTTCATATAATCAATTTTTTCGTCCTTGATACAGAAAATTAAGTTTGATATACAGTGGAGCTTCGCTACAATGACCATAATGAGTGTGCATGTGCTTCATTTAACTCTTTCACTACCAATGGCGAATATGTGATCTTACGTATGAAAGCAGTCTAGCTGGATCCAGGGTCCATGCTTATAAAACTTTTTAGTTGAGTCTGAGTTCGTTCTCAAGCTTTTGATTGGTCAGATTTGAGTTCTCAAGTTTTTTGATTGATCAGATTTGAGCCTTTGAACCAATCAAAAACTTGAGAACGAACTCAGACTCAACTAAAAGTTTTATAAGCATGGCTACAGGGGAGACGCCGTGTAACTCGCTGACTCATCATAATCAAAATTGTTTGTCCTCATTATGATGTTGGGTTGAAAGAAAGGGGAAGAAAGGTAAACAAAGAACCTGTAGCAGACGATACATTTTGCAGACGACTGAGTATGGCAGAGAAGAAGTCAAAATAAACATAGCTGCAAACGCAGAAGTATCGTATTCGTTTTGTTCCGCATGCATTATTTCATCGCGACAGTCTCCGGAAAGCGATTCAACGACCTGGTGTTATGTGTGAATCTGTGATTACCTTTACAAGCAGTCTAGACTCAGATATGACGCCGGGTAACTCGGCGTTTCAACTGGATCCAAACTGTTTGATACACCTGTTATGTTGTTGAGTAGAAATTGAAGGAAAGACCACTCTGAAACTTAAAGCAGACAGAGATATGTGCAGACGAAACTTGTGTAACGTGCACCATCGGCAATCCCTAGCGGTCACCCATACAGCCAGAAGCCGCGCAGTCTGTAGCTTAACCTCGCTACATTTCCAAACACTTAAACCACGTCACCAAAGAGCTAGCTCCCCAGCAAGGAGAGTTTATACTGATTATATACCTAACAGCCTCATTGTTACGTTACTTTCCCCTCCGACAAATCTCGACGCGAGATTTTTGCCTGGGAAATAACCGTGAGTAAGGCAATTCCAGTCCGGCAATTGTCTTCATACCACCGCTGCCACCAATGTGCCGTGCACCATCGGCAATCCCTGGCGGTCACCCATCTAGCCAGAAACCGCGCAGTCTTAACGTCGCCACATTTCCAAACACTTAAACCACGTCGCCAAAGAGCTAGCTGCACAGAAGGTGAAAGTCATGCAGAAATGCCTAAAAAGGTTTCAGTTTTTCTTTACTGAACGTTCTGGCTGGCGAGAGTTTACTCAATGCTTTGTTATTACATGTACAGTAAAACCTCTTTATAACGGCCACTAAATTGTGTTAATTAGCTGGTATTTAGGGCAGGTGTCTGCTTAAAGCAAGGTGAAAGTAAAACAGAACGCTCCTATAGGAGCGTTCTGTTTTACTTTCACATTGCTTTAAGCTGCCTTCAGCACAAAATACTTGATGTAATTTAGTTGCCGTTATAGAGAGGTTTTACTGTATATACTGAAGGCCTACAAAATGGGCGTAGCTGAATCTATATGTAATGGGTCCGGGGGCATGCTCCCCTGGGGAAAATTTAGAATTGTATAGTTTTGAGCAAATGCGGTATTTATCACAATGGTTTCAAAGCCTGAAAGGGTTACTTTTCAAAATGTGTCGACATAAGGGATTGAGTTGAAGCGTACATAACAAATCAGAACGTTTATCAAAGTCTATCCCGCTTAGCCTTTGGTCATAATAATGTTTTCACCTTTCGGGTTGATGTTACGCACGTGCGTAAGTGCGAATCGCTAGCTACTCCCCATGCAGAGGGTCGGTCAGTTTATAGGGATATTCCAATTTTATCTTATCTTTGAAGTCATAAAAGGTCGCCACGTAGGATTACAGTAAAGTTCGTTTAACCGGACGTTCATATTGGTTTTAATGTCGACCTTTAACTCTTTACCTCATGAATATTCATGAAAGAAATAATGGCATCATGATTATTATAAAAAAACAACACATGGCCACTGGATGTTTTATCCGTGACAGAAACTATACAATAATTTTATCATTATATTAATCCTTTCGATGCCAATGCAATGTGATTACCTATATGCAAACAGTTTGGATCCAGATGAGACGCCGAATAACTCGGCGTCTCATCAGGATCCAAACTGTTTGTTACGGTTACTATGTTTTAGACAAAAATGAAGAAAATAAATGAAATGAAAATTTGTATCAGATGACAAAGTTAGCAGACGACAGAATTTGGCAGCGAAAGGGTTATAAATTTTATAAAATTCCGGTTGAGAAGGGGTTTTCTGTATTGCCTTACATGTAATATATGTACATGTACAAATATATAGTTCACGACCCGTGCGAGAACATTTTATTAAATACTGGTATATTGGTGGTCAAACATGTCGGGAATATTTTCGCTGGTTTTAGCTATCAGCACTTTGGGGATCGGGGCGTTTGCCGGACACAATTCAAAGTTCGACAACCTCGAGGCTGAACTATTTGCTGAACCCGCCGCAAATACGCCATTAATGGATGTTGACTCTGGAAAAATACTGAAGATCGTTCTGGACCTTCAGAGAAAGGTACTGTGGCAAGAGAAACGGGTCCAGGCATTGGAGAAACGAGACGGTCGAAGAGAAAGTGCATTCAGAAAGCTTTTGTTCAGCGTGAGAAAACTGGAAAAAACATGTGATATTGTTGAGAAAAAAGACAAGAAACAAGCAACCGATGTTCATAAAACGTATCCCGCAGGACAAGGACATCCCGTCAACAAACCAGTTCCAGCTCTTCACAGTATTGTAAAGAAGCGAGCAGCTCGCGACTCGGAAAATATTGGCTTCACAGCTTACCTAGATCATAACATTGACCACATGTCTATTGGTCACACGATCAAGATGAACCAGGTTCTACTAAACGACGGTGACGCTTACAGCAATTCGACCGGTATTTTCACTGTCCCCGTGAGCGGAGTGTATCTGTTCAACTTCCACTACAATAGTCATTACCGCAAGACGATGATAGGTCTTTTCGTAGACGGAAAAAACGAGGTGGACGCCATCTCGTCGGTCAAAGACACGACACAAGAGATGATGGGTGGTAACACGGCACTATTGAGAGTGTCAGCCGGACAGAATGTGTGGCTTGAAGACATCGTAGCTGATGACGGGGAGATATTTACTACTCCGTCCGCCAGATACGCTACTTTCTCTGGGGTTTTGTTATATTAACCCTTTCGGCATCTTTATCTGGATCCAAACGGTTTGGAAAGAAAAGACCACTGCATTGTTTGCACGTGTCCTATTGTAATATTCCTATTACGCATGTTAATGTTTTAGTAAATTATTTAAATGGTTGCTGAACCCTTTACTCTATAAATATTCAGGCACAAAATAATGACATCATGAATATTAATTAAATTAATAGTCATAATCGCATATAGGCACTGATCGGGGCATAAACGGTAGAATCATGTCAATATTACGTCATAAGCAAACTGAGTAGATCCAGATCAGACGCCTCCTTTAGGAGCCGTCTTGTCTGGGCCTACTCTGTTTGCAAAGGCGTACAAAGGTGTAGTTATGGAGTAATTAAAGGGTTTATGTTCAGATTACTTCTTGTTCTCCAGAATGACGACACCCTTGGTCTTGATAAATTGTCATTTAGCAAATCAACAACATTTGAGAAATACAATTATAAACGGAAAGTAATTCATCGGGATTGATAACCATGCCTGTAGTAGATGAAATTTATTTGGTGGCTAAAGTGTGTTTCTGTTTTGTTTTGCTTTTGATACAATATTATATACGGCCAAAATCCCTGTGCCCATGTGCTGTTATAAAAATGTGTAATTAATATTCATGACGTCATTATTTTTTGCATGCATATTCATGAAGTTAAGTGTTAAATAAGAAATAGTGATTGACATACTAACACCATGTTCAGAAATGATAAAAAAAAATAAATAAACCAAACAATATACATGTGTCATTTTCAGTGTCGTATCTCTTCTAAATGGGAACAATGGTATTTATTGCCACCCGCCCCCATGTCGACAGTCTGCCTGAACAGAACGTACCTATACTACTGTCCTCCAAAGGTTAAATTAAAATACAGTAGAATTTGTGTGAGTCGAACATTTATTAATTGAACATGGTCTTTTTATAAAGCACGGTTGCTTAATGCATGGCCAAAGTAATACAGAATGCCCCTATAGAACATTTTTGCATTACTTTTGACCTGCATTAATCAACCACCTGCTTTAACCCTTTCGCTGCCAAACTCTGTCATCTGCTAACTTTGTCGCCTGTTGCACATTTTCATTCTTTTAATTTTCTTCATTTTTGTTTCATAAACACAGTAACAGTAACAAACAGTTTGGATCCTGATGAGACGCCGAGTTACTCGGCGTCTCATCTGGATCCAGACTGTTTGCATATATAGGTAATCACAGATCCGGCATTTGCAGCGAAAGGGTTAAAGACCCTGAACTTGATGGTCTCTAACCCCTTATCCCACTATCCGCGATCTGACTCGCATTTGCAAATAGGTTAAATCCGACCTGTTTGGCACTCAGTCAATAGTTTCTCAAACACTTGATCATATCGGGTGTAGTCAAAATGCACCAGATTCAAATTTGATCAGACATTATTTGTTTTACAACAGCGTAAGGGTTAATGCAGGTTTTACTGTATGTCTATAGCAAAACGCCTAGTACTATGCATGAATACATACTATGGGGTAAATTAACAACCAACATGTTATTTATTTTACTGCATACATGTTTCGATTTATATCTTCATCAGTGCATAACAACTATTTTGAATACATAATATGAATTACTAGTTTAGTAGAACCTGTCTTAAGCGACAATAAATTGACTGAACACATGAATCTTGAAAAGTGGATGGTAGCTTAATGCAGGAAAGAAGTAATGCAGAGAGCTGCGGTGCAAATTTCTTTCTAGAAATTCCAATGTTATCTTATCTGAATTCTTCTCAACTAAAATTCCGGTTTAGAAGGGTTTTACTGTATTGTCTTATATGTAATATATGTACATGAATATAGTTCAGGGCCTGGGCGATAATATTTTGTGAACTACTTGTATATTTGGGGCTAAACATGTCGGGAGTATTTTCGTTGGTTTTAGCCATCAGCACTTTTGGGGTCGGAGTGTTTGCCGGACACAATTCAAGGTTCGACAACATCGAGGCTGAAATAATAGCTGAACCCGCCGCAAATACGCGGTTAATGGATGTTAATTCTGACAAACTGCTGAACATCGTTCTGGACCTTCAGAGAAAGTTACTGTGGCAAGAGAAACGAATCCAGGTCTTGGAGAAACGAGACGGTCGAAGAGAAAGGGCGTTCAGAGAGCTTTTGTTCAGCGTGAGAAAACTGGAAAAAACATGCGACATTGTGGGGAAAAAAGTTGACGTCCATCTAGACAAGGAACAAGCAACTGATATTCATAAAACGTTTCCCAAGGGACTTGGTATTCCGATCAATAGGCCGGTACCAGCCCTACACGATATTGTAAAGAAGCAAGCAGTTCGCGAGGCGGGAAATATTGGCTTCACAGCTTACATAGACCATAATATTGACCATACGTCCGTCGGACACACAATCAAGATGAACCAGGTTCTACTAAACGACGGTGGCGCTTACAACACTATGACCGGCATTTTCACTGTCCCCGTGAGTGGAGTCTATCTGTTCAACTTCCACTACAACAGTCATTTCCGCAAGACGATAATAGGTCTTTTCCTAGACGGAAAAGACGAGGTGGATGCCATCTCCGTGGTAAAAGACTCGACACAAGAGATAATGGGCAGTAACACGGCAATATTAAGAGTGTCAGCTGGACAGAGTTTGTGGCTTCAAGAGATCATAGTTAATGAAGGGGAGATATTTACTGGACAGCTCGCCAGATACGTTACTTTCTCCGGGGTTTTGTTATATAAAGATGCTGCCTTGTAAGACTTTATTGGGTAAAATATGGAAACATTGTTATGGTTCACACCGTTTATAATTCGTTAGCATCGTAGTAGTAATTTCACTAATTTGCATGTACAGTAACACTTGTTCGTGCGGCCAGTCATTTACTGATCACAGGAGTATTAAAAATCAGGTGGTTGCTTAATGCAGGGTGAAACTAATGCAGAAGGCCTCTATAGGAGCTTTCTGTATTACTTTTGTCCTGCCTTGCAGACCCATGATTAGACATGTTTTTGAAGGCCGCTTCAGGCAGATTCTACTGTACTTTAAACATTAACTCCATAAATATGCATGTCAATGCCTTTCCAAACAAGTAGATCCAGATCAAACAGATTCTATAGGAGCAGTCTGTTCTGGGCCTGCCCTGCTTACTTATGGAATAATATACAGTAAAATCTCAATTATTCGCATTTTCGTTATAAACGAATTTAGACCCTTTTAGGCAGGTGACTGCTTAATGCATGATGAAAGTCATGCAGAAAGCTCCTAGAGGAGCTTTTTGCGTGACTTTCACCATGCATTAAGATGCCGCCTGTCTTAAAGTTCGATAATAATACGTATTTTAGTGTTCGAATAATCGAGGTTTTACTGTAGATATGATTCTACAGTTTCTGAAATGACCACTTTGAATTAAAGATTCACCGAGTTGAATATTCATAACGGCATTATTTCATACATGAATATTCACTGAGAAAATGGTTAAATCTTTCTCTGTTAACTAGTGCTAAGCATTGTCGTTGGCAAAATTTGTTCTCTGCTTCAGTTTATATATAAAAGAATCTGGTAACAGCATAAAACCGTTGGATAATGGCGAGATGTCTACTGCCCAGACATCTTATCTCGTAGATCCAAACTGTTTGGAAAAAATGGAAACTAATTCGTCATTGGCAGTAAAATATTTACACTCGACGGATCATGGTAACCCGTAGAATATGGACGTAACATTTGAACCTGGTCTACACCGTTTGCAAATGTACTGTTGCTATATTCCTATTACACACGTGAATAATGTGTTTGTAAAATTTTAAAATGGTTGCTCAGAGCAACGTAACTTCTATTCTTACTTCTTGGAATTACTTCATCCATTGTCTTGATTTTAAACGGAAAGTAAATAATCGGGTATTTATAAGAGAAATATACCTGTGGAGGCTCTGGTACATGGAATTTATTTGGCGCCGAAAGTTTGTTTCTGTTTTGTTTTGTCTAGATACCCCAGGATATTGATTGAGGGCTCATTGTTTTGGGCCTGGTTGTCTGTCTGTCTGTCTGTCTGTCTGGTAAAATAAACTTGACCATACATTTTGAACAATAAGCTCTCACGAAGTTGAAACTTTTGAATGGTGCCAATGTCAAGATCAAACTTCAGTACTATTAGTTTAGCTTAGAGGGCCTGTTGAGAGCATAGTGTTTCATGAAACATATCTTGTTTTAACTCATCCAGCTCTGGGAATCTTTCATGTATAAAATATATTGCCTAATTATCTAATCTTTCAATTCTTGTTTTTAATCATTCAGCCCTGGGAATTTTATATGTATAAAATAATTGCCTAATTTTATATCTAAACCAAATCTTCAGTTTATTCACAGCAACGTGACCGGATTGTCAAGCAGATCGGACCCTGGTCTCATATCGACGTCTCATCTGGTTCCAAACTGTTCGGCATCAGAACTGAATTGGTTAAATAAAGAATAGTCCTGTAGTCCATAAATACGCAATGCTACACATTTGCAAACACAGTGGACTAAGATCAGATGGCGCATCTGATCAGGGTCTGCTCTGCTTGCTTATGGAATAGAGATGAGTAGCCTATGCAGATTCTGCCACGGCCAAACATTCATGGACCTATGTGTTATTATTACAATTAACCCTTCGCTTGTTGAATTTTAAAATACATTTCTCCTTCTTTACCCATGCCCTGTTGTATAATTACATATATCGTCACTGTGCACAAGTATTTCGCTGTGCAATCACTGCTGTGGAGTGCACTGGTTGCACAATCAATTTGTAAATAGTGCAGACCCTGATGAGACAGCTCCTGCCGGAGCTGTCTCATCAGGGTCTTCACTATTTACAGGTACAATGTATGTATATTGACGTGAATAGCAAGTGAAGGGTTAACTAATAACCATGATATCATTATTTCTTACATGAATATTCATGAAGTAAACAGTTTAATAGGAAATAGTATTCCGTGTACAGAAATAATAAAACATTAGATTAATAAATCAAACGGCACACAGGTGTCATTTTCAGTGTCTTATCACTTTTAAATGGAAACAATGGGATTTATTTCTTCCCCTCCTGTCGGCAGTCTGCCTGGACATAAGGTATCTTTGTCACTGTCTTCCAAAGATTAAATTAAAATACAGCAGAATCTGTGTGAATCGACCATTAATTAAGCATATGTTTTTTAAAAAGCATGCGGTTGCTTAATGCATGGCCAAAGTAATACAGAATGTCCCTATAATAGCAGCTAAATTTGCATTACTTTTGCCTTGCATTAAACAACCACCTGCTTTAAAGACTGAATTAGACCATCTTTTGATGGCCCCTTACCCCTTATAGAGTTATCCGCGACCTGGCTCGCATTTGCAAACAGTTTTGATACAAGCTGTTTGACACTCAGTCAACAGTTTCTCAAACACTTGATCATATCGGCTGTAGTCTAAATTGCTACAGATTCAAATTTGAGCAGACATTTTTTTCAGCGGGGTATGGGTTAATGCAGGTTTTTACTGTATATCTTTAGCAAAACGCCGAAGACTATACAGTAAAACCTCTCTATAACGGCCACTAAATTGTGTTAATTAGTTGGTATTTAGGGCAGGTGGCTGCTTAAAGCAGTTTGAACGTAAAACAGAACGCTCCTAGAGGAGCGTTCTGTTTTACTTTCAAATTGATTTAAGTAGCCACCTGCCTTCAGCACTTGTAAACTATTTGATGTAATTTAGTGACCGTTATAGAGAGGTTTTACTGTATGCATAGTATGAATGACTTGTACAGTAGAACATATCTTAAGCGACCATTCATTGATCGATCACAGGACTCTTGAAAAGCGAGCAGTTGCTTAATGCAGGACAGAAGTAAAGGAGAGAGCTCCTACAGGAGCATTAAGCTGTCCCATGCCTTAACCTATAAATACGTCTTCGTGCGCTTTGCAAACATAATATACCTAGATCAGACGGCTCCCGTATAGGAGCCGTATGATTAGTGTATTCTCTATTGGCTTATGAAATAATATACAGTAAAACCTCTCTATAACGGATACCAAATTGTGTTAATTAGTTGGTATTTGGGACAGGCGGCTGCTTAAAGCAAGGTGGAAGTAAAACAGAACGCTCCTATAGTAGCGTTCTGTTTTACGTTCACATTGCTTTCAGCAACCACCTGGCTTTAACACAAAATACTTGATGTAATTTAGTGGCCGTTATAGAGAGGTTTTACTGTACATCTGATTATACAGTTTCCGCCATGACTAAATGTTCCTATGTCATTATAAAAATCTGTCTTATTAATATTCATGATTTCATTAATATTCATTTGAATATAGGGTTAAAGCACAAAACTTATACCTCTTTTTGACGGGCCCTTAAGACAAGTCTACTGTACCTTCAGAACATTGCAAATAATATCGTGTACCACTGACTGTACCACTGGCCAGGATTAACACTACTTCTGGTACCAGGGGATAAAATGCTGAACTGCCTCTGACTGGTTTCACATTACGTAGAATCTGGTCAAATGTCGCATCGCTGTCCGCCGCAGCAGTGTCTGGTCTGTATCTGCACTGTTGCAAAATGCCAGAAACCCCCTCTGTCTCGTAGCCCAGATGAAAACGACAAAGGCTAGAACTTGCTCCTTGTTTAACTCACCGTTAAGCCTGCTGAACAATTTTTCGTCGATACATTTAGATTTAAAAGTACGTGTATCAATTTTTGTTCAGTTATTTTCAACAACGTGCCAGCTTTGTGCCTGGTGAGATATTGGGTAACCCAGTTGACTTCCAGTAGCGACAATCCTTGTTTATAGAGATTCCAATGTTATCTTATCTTTGAAAACAAGTCGTACAAGGTCAATACGTAGACTTTTCCACTAAACCAGACGTTCAGATAAGTATTAGTGTCGGTCTTATGCTAGAATATTTTGTGAATACTGATGCATTGGTGGTCAAACATGTCGGGGATATTTTCGTTGGTTTTTGCCATCAGTATTTTGGGGATCGGAGTGTTTGCTGCACACAATTCAAAGTTCGACAACATAGAGGCTGAAATAATAGCTGAAACCGCCGCAGATACGCCATTAATGGATGTTAATGATGACAAACTACTGAACATCGTTCTGGAACTTCAGAGAAAAGTACTGTGGCAAGAGAAACGGATCCAGGGCTTGGAGAAACGTGACGGTCGAAGAGAAAGGGCGTTCAGAGAGCTTTTGTTCAGGGTGAGAAAACTGGAAAAAACATGCGATATTGTTGAGAAAAAAGTTGACCTCCATCTAGACAAGGAACAAGCAATTGATATTCATAAAACGGATCCCAAGGTACCTGGTAATCCCGTCAACACACCGGTACCAGCTTTACACCATATTGTAAAGAAGCAAGCAGTTCGTGAGGCGGAAAATATCGGCTTCACGGCTTACCTAGATCATAGCATTGACCACATGTCCATCGGTCACACGATCAAGATGAACCAGGTTCTGCTAAACGACGGTGACGCTTACAACAATACGACCGGCATTTTCACTGTGCCCGTGAGTGGAGTGTATCTGTTCAACTTCCGCTACAACAGTCATTTCCGCAAGACGATAATAGGTCTTGTCGTAGATGGAAAAAACGAGGTGGATGCTATCTCGGTGGTCAAAGACTCAACACAAGAGATGATGGGTGGTAACACGGCAATATTGAGAGTGTCGGCCGGACAGAGTGTGTGGCTGGAAGAAATCGTTGTTAATGACGGAGAGATATTTACTGCATCGTACGCCAGATACGCTACTTTCTCCGGGGTTTTGTTATATTAACCCTTTCGATGCCAAGTAAATTTTATTTGCTAATCATGTTTGGAAGTGGCGTCTTTTTCAGTTTCTGTACAGAAATATCATCAATGTGAAACAGGTGAGAGGCCGGGTTAATCGGTCTGTCTGGATCCAAACTGTTTGCAAATGTTATTACGGACTCGCCTTTTAACCCTTTACCTCATGGGCTATTTTTAGATACAACCTCTTTGATTAAATCTACAGAAAAGGAACATTAACTAGAGAAAAGGAAAATTTTAGAATTTTTATAGTTTGAAACCATTGTGATAAATAGAGCATTTGCTCCTATAGGAGCAAATGCTCTATTTATCACAATGGTTTCACAATGTGAGTTTTACAGAGTCGTCAAAAGTCGTCTATATAAAGGAATGGGTTAAAGCTGCTGCACTGACTTGTAAGGCTCTATTGGGATTTACATCAGAGTAAAACTGCATTCGAACACGTGCAAATAATTTGTTTTCAGATCAAGCGAAACGTTTTAATATCGAAAATGGTCATGGTCTACACTTTTATAGTTCATTAGCAACATCAATAGTCATTTGCATCTACTTTAAACTATTTACCCGATAAATACGCCCTTTAATGCCTTTGTGAACAAAACAGACCGAGATCAGATAGTCATATAGGAGCTCTCTGATCAGGGCCTGCTATGCATGCTTATGGATTTATATAGAGATCTGAATCTTCATTTTCTGCAATAACGATCTTTTTGTGTGTTCACGTGCCATTTTGAATTAAACTATTCAACGATTATTAAAAATGTCATTGCTTCAAACCATAATAGTCATAGAGGTTTAATCGTCGTTGGCAAAGTTTGCCCGTTGCTTCAATTCGTATTCCTGTTAGTTCTTTAAACAAAGCCGGTAACAGTATCAAACCCTTGGATAATGACGACACGTTTACTTCCCAGGCATCTGGATCCAAACTGTTTGGAAAAAAAACTGTAGAATATGGGCGTGGCAACTGAACAAGGTCTACACCGTTTGCAAATGTCCTTTTGTTATACAATACAACCTCTCCATAATGGCCACCATATTACATCAGGTAGTTTGTGTTAAAGGCAGGTGGCTGCTTAAAGCAAGGTGAAAGTAAAACAGAACGCTAGGAGCGTTCTGTTTTACTTTCACCTTGCTTTAAGCAGCCACCTGCCCTAAATACCAACTAATTAACACAATTTAGTGGCCGTTATAGAGAGGTATTAATGTACTCCTATTACGCATGTTAATGTAATAGTAAAATATTTAATGGTTGCTTAAGGCAAAGTGACGTCCGATTTTATACTTCTTGGAATGACGTCATCCCCGGGCTTGATAAATTGATACTTAGCGAATTAACAATATTTAAGAAATACAATTATAAACACAAATTCATCTGGACAGATAATCATATTGTTGTACATAAAATTTATTTGGCGACGAAAGTGTGTTCCTTTTTTGTTGTATATGCCCCCGAGATATATTGATTTGCCTGTCTGTCTGACACATTAAAATTGGCCACGTCTTTTGAACAATAAGAGATAGATAATTGGCATATATACTCATATCATGAAGCTGAAACTTTTCAATGGTGCTAATGTCAAGATCGAATGTCAATGTTGTTAGTTTAGATCAGAAGGCCTGTTGAGTGCAGAGTGTTTCACAAACACATCTTGTTTTGAGCCATTAGGCTCTGGGAATATTTCATGTATAAAA
The DNA here is from genome assembly GCA_963576725.1 of Azorinus chamasolen. Taxonomy (NCBI): domain Eukaryota; kingdom Metazoa; phylum Mollusca; class Bivalvia; order Cardiida; family Solecurtidae; genus Azorinus; species Azorinus chamasolen. The sequence continues at coordinate 71,875,518 of OY755243.1, forward strand.
ATCATTGACTCATTTTATATCTAAACTAATCTTCAGTTTATTCACAGCAATTCGACCAGAATGTCAAAGAGATTGATCCTGATCTCAGATCAGCGTCTCATCTGGGTCCAAACTGTTTGCAAATGTAACCACAATTCGTCAACAGGACTGATTGGGTAAACTCGTTCTCTCCGAGGCTGTTTTTAGACCCAACCTCTTTGAATGTATCAACCGGAAAGGAGCATTAACTAGAGAAAAGGAAACAAATAGAATTTTGTAGTTTGAAACCCTTCGGGCTTCACTAACTTTGCTCATAAAGCTATGCGTTGCATAACCTCATGAACACCGGGAGCACGTCATTCATTTCTTAATTCTACGCCTTTGCAGACATATAATAGATATAGACCAGAGGCACCTGTAGGAACTGTCTGATCAGGGTATGTCCTGCTTGCTTATGATATAATATAGTTATGATTCTACAGTTTCTGCAATGGCCAAACTTTCCCAGGTTCGTGTGCTGCTATAACAATTAATCTTATTAATATGCAGGATGACACTATTACTTACATGAATACCCCCCCCCCCCCACACACACACACACACACACTTATCGACAGTCTGCCAGAACAAAGTGTATCTTTGTCACTGATCTCCATAGATTAAATCAAAATACAGTTGAGCCTGTGTGAAGCGACTATTTATTAAATGAACACAGTTCTTTTAAAAACACGGCAAAAGTAATACAAAAAGCTACTATATATTTTTGCATTACTTTTGACCGGCATTTAGCAACACCATAGTTTGACACCCTTTTGATGATTGTTTACCCTTTTCCCGCATCCACGACCTAGCTCTCATTCGCAAACAGTCTTGAATCCAAGCTGTTTGACACTCGGTCAATAGGTTATCAAAATCTTGATCAAGTCGGATGTTGTCAAAACTGCATTTATAAGATTCAAATTATTCAGCGGGGTAAGCGTGGAGGCAGGTTTTACTGTATATCTATAGGAAAACGCTGAAGACTATGCATTTTAACAGCATATTATGAATGACTCTAGTATAGGATTTGTCAAAAGCGAGCAAGCATTGATTGAGCACACAGATTTTGAAAAGTGACAAGTATTAGGTTGTTCAATGCATGACAAAAGTAGTGCAGACAGTTCATACGGGGATCTTTCTGCATAATTTTTGAATTGCATTAAGCTACCAACTGCCTTAACTTTTTACACCATAAATACGCCTTTGCAAACAGAGAATACCTAGATCTGGCGGCTCCTGTAAGGGTCGTCTGATCACAGTGATCAGGGTCTGCTCTATTTGGTTATGCAATAATAAAACTATGATTTTACCATTTTAATGCCATGGCTAAATATTCATGTGTTCATGTGTATTATAAAAATCAATCTTATTAATATTCATCATGTCATTAATTTTTAAATGAATATTCATGGAGAAAACTGTTAAAGTCCTCAAATTAAATCTCTTTTTGAGGGACGCTTAACCCTTCGCTTGCTATTCACGTCAATATACCTCCCTGTAAATAGTGAAGACCCAGATGAGACAGCTCCTGCAGGAGCTGTCTCGTCAGGGTCTGCACTATTTACAAGTTGATTGTGCAACCAGTGCACCCCAGAGCAGTGATTGCACAGCGAACTACTTGTACACAGTGAAGACATATGTAATTATACAACAGGGCGTGGGTAATGATGGAAAAATATGTTTTAAAATTCAGCAAGAGAAGGTTCTACTGTACCTTCAGGGCTTGGCAAACAATAAAGTGTCAGAGCAGAGACGACCACTGATCAGTATTAACACTGCTTCTGGTGACGGTACAAAATACTGGACCCAGATACGTAGACCCAGATCAGATAGCTCCTCCAGGATATACTTTGTTTTCAAATTCGTAAACAGGATCTCTATCATATAAACCATAGACTTATCTAAGCAAAATCACAACCAAAAGCAAGTAAAATAACAACCGAATAATGTCAGTTTTCTGTAAATATTTGAACAGTGACATATGCACAATTTCAAAGGCCAAGACGAATTATAGTTGCATAGCTCCAGTATGACAATGTTGACATTGCATTTTGCCCTTATCTATCAAGCATGTTATTGTGATTTTCTTTTTGAATGTGTGAAGCGAGTATACAGTAAACCCCCTCTAAACCAGACGTAAATTTTAGTATACATGTAAAATTCGGTCATGGAGACGGGTACCAGCTTAACTCTTCGCTTGCTGTTTCCGTCAATATACCTATCTGTAAATAGTGAAGACCCTGATGAGACAGCTCCTGCAGGAGCTGTCTCATCAGGGTCTGCACTATTTACAAGTTGATTGTGCAACTAGTGCACTCCACAGCAGTGATTGCACAGCGAAATGCTTGTACATGGTGAAGATATATGTAATTATACAACAGGGCATGGGTAAAGACGGGAAAATGTGTTTTAAAATTCAGCAAGCGAAGGGTTAAGCAGGGTGAAAGACATGCATACAACTCCTCTATAGGATCTTTTTTGCACGACTTTCATCCTGCGTTAAGCATTAAGCAGTCACCTGCCTAGAAGTGTATAAGTTCTTCTCTACTAGAATTCCGGTTTAGAGGGATTTTTCTGGTACTGACATTGACACACAGTGCAAAACCAGCTCGGAGAGTTCCTCAATGAGCCCTCTGATCTGGGGCTGCACTGTTTGCCATTCAGATTCCTCTCGCAAAATATACCTGTTTTTAATGGATGGTATATATCGCTTAACAATGATGGACCGTTTCACTTTGAAAAATCAGCAAACACAGGTTTAACCCTTTCCCTCATATTGGCGACATTTGGCGACTCTGTAAAAGTCACTTTGTGAAACCATTGTGATAAATAGAGCAAATGCTCTGTTTATTACAATGGTTTCAAACTACAAAATTCTAAAAGTTTCCTTTTCTCTAGTTAATGTTCCTTTTCGGTAGATTTATTCAAAGAGGCTGTATCTAAAAATAGACTATGAGGTCATAGGTTAAGGGTAACCCCATCTATAACGGCCACTCAAATGACATCTAATTCAGGGCGTAGCTTAACTCTTTCAAAGCTGAACCTTCAAATGGACTATTCAAACAGGACAATCTTACCGCGAATATTCAGGGATAGTTTTTAAAAGAAAAATGTAATTTGAAAAACAGTGCAGACTATGAACGGCGATAAGTACATGTGATATTGAATTTAGCTTTAATGATATCGTCCAGTCTTAATCAGATCTATATTATTTTACAAGCAAACATAGCAGATCAAGATCAGACAGTTTCTGTACGAGTTGTCTCATCTGGGTCTACACTGTTTGCAAAGGATCTAGTGACTCGTTTTCCCTATTACTGAAATGGGCTAATGATAGCCGCGGGAGCTTTCTGTACAGTAGAACCTATCTTAAGCGGCCATAAAAAAGATTGAATTGTCTAAATAAAAATGTATGGATCTGTTATGCATGCGGTAGCTTAACTCATTCTTTCCTACTGGCGTTGTTTTTAAACCATTGTGATAAGTTTTAGAGAGGCGCAAAAAGCGCCTCTCTAAAACTTACCACAATGGTTTAAAAACTACACAAATCTAAAAATCTCCGTTTCTATAGTTATTGCTCCTTTTCAGTAGATTAATTCAAAGAGGTTGGGTCTAAAAAAGGTCTAGGAGGGAATGAGTTAATGTAGGTTAAAAGTAATGTAGAAAGCTCCTATAGGAGTTTTATTGCATCACTTTTGTCCTGCATTAAGCAACCACCTGTTTTTCAAGACTCCTGCGTTCAATAAATGATTGGTCGTTTAGGAGAGGTTCTACTGTATTCACTGCGTGCTGCATTAAGCCGCTGCCAGACCATGTTTGTTCATTAAGTGGTCGTTATAGAGACCGTATTTGGTTTTATCTGTGACCATTACAAGGGCTATATCCAGACCAAGGTTCTTAACCCCATGCATATTGATAACAATGTAGCCTGAAAACAAGAGATATTGCTGAAACAGTAAAACCTCTAGATAACGACCACTAAATTTCATCAAGTATTTTGTGTTAAAGGCAGGTGGCTGCTTAAAGCAAGATGAAAGTAAAACAGAACTCTCATATAGGAGCGTTCTGTTTTACTTTCACCTTGCTTTAAGCAACCACCTGCCCTAAATACCCGCTAAATAACACAATTTAGTTGTCGTTATAGAGAGGTTTTACTGTACTACTGATAGTGAATGATGGTTCGATCTTAAAATATGTCCTGTCTTACGAGGTCAACCTTATTACCTGATGAATCTTACGTAAGAAATTATTAAATCAAGAACATTTAGATATGCTATTTTTTTTTATAATAATTATAAACACGCGAGTTTTGGTCATGGTAGAAGCTAGAATAGGATATATATAAAATTCCATAAGCAATCAAAGCAGACCCTGATCAAAGGCTCCAATTGGAGCAATCTGATCTGGGTCTACTCCGTTTGTAAATGTGCCAAAATGCGTTTCTACCAGGTCTACAGTTAACTTAAAAACAGCCATAACGTTCGTCGTAAGTTTAAGACACGCCCAGTGGCAGTTTGCAAAGAGACTAGTGTAGGCATATACATTGTCAACTCTGTCGTTGCCAAATTTTGTCGTCTGCAAAACTTTATCGTCTGCAACATTTATCATTATAGATCTACTTATTTTTCTTCATTTTTATTTTAAAAACAGTCACGGTAATAAACGATTTGGCTCCAGATGAACTCCTTACTCGGCGTCTCATCTGGAGCCAAGCGGTTTGCATGAAGGTAATCACAGATGCGACAATGGCAACGAAAAGAGTCTTATAACATAACACGTGGCTTCAGCGTGACGTAACACTATCATTTATTTTTTGATAATCATGGGCATATAATCACTAGTGAATAACATTCGAACGACCGAATGACATTCGAACGATTCATACGCGCTGTCAAAACAAACAAACTGGCGGACGGTGGTCGACCTACCTGTCCACGATTGAGTCACGATAGATGGCAAAGGATTGTTGGCACTTGCGCCTTAATTTCGATAAAATGATACAAATTGTAATCGCTGTCAGGAATCATATACAAAATGTATGCCAAAAAAGACCTACCAGCTACTGTGACCCATGGATACAATCAATTCTACATTTAAATTAAAATGCCTCCTCAACTTTGCATTTTCTTCACCGCATGTCCTTTTGTTTATGCAGATTTCTACTCATACAAATATCTCATCAATCAACAACAATAGTCATCTGAATCCAGCACAGCACAAACATATTTCAAATATGCTATACTCACTAACTCAGCTGATCGCGAAAATCTTCCTCCTGTTCCAACACATTTTATGCAGCAGTTCGTACTGAATCTTTTGTCCATTTCAAACATTTTCACTGAACTTGAATCGAGATTTTTTTTCTCGGTGGAAATGTCCATGTCCATGTGTATACATACAACACTAATGAAGGGCTTAAATATACCAAAACGAAGGCGCATTTCGAATCCCATTGACAGTGAGTGTCGGACGTGTTGGCGACTACATAATGTAGGTCTTCATGTAAATGGCGCGCTTAACATAGACACATGTTGTGTACAATGACGTCATAATGTGACGTGATTGTAACTATGTATGTCAAAACTGTAACTCAAAAATTATTTTGACGTGTTTCTGTATGTTTTTGTATCATAAACTATCACAGTTAAATTGAATACCAGAGAGGTCTGAATTAGATCCTGGTTGATATGACAGTAAGTAGAAAATAAAGTTGGAAAATTTGGACCTACTTTGTCCCAGTTACCTAGCGAACCTAATAACACCTTTCATTCATCATTTCTATATGTAAGGAGAATTTATAATAATCCACGTTACTGCTGAAATATTGGCTGCAAATAACATTTGTGTGTGTTATGTTATAAATAGGATCTTGCATTCGTGTTCATGATTATTGGATTTATTAAATTCGTCTTTTTAAAACGATAAAAAACTCGCTAAAGCTCGTTTTTTATCTTTTAAAAAGACTCATTTAATAAATCCAATAATCAAGAACACTCATGTAAGATCCTCTATATACGCCACGTCTATGACATGGCGTCTATACTTAGGGACGTCTTACAGAGTAACAGATAAATGTGCGTACTCAAATACTAAAATCATCTATTTCTCCACCAACCCCTATCCTATGTTGTGACCACTCTTTAGAATAGTCTCTTTGAGACGATTCTAAAGAGTGGCCATTACACAGGGTTTTGTGGAGAAATAAAGAAGTTATTATTGAAAATGTTTTAATGTACGCATCTTATCTGGATCTTATCTGGACTAAACTGTTTCAAGAGTACCGGATGAACTCGTTTCTCATATCTTTTAACGCTTTGCACTCTGAGTAATTGTCGTCTATGAAAAAGTACCGTCTGCTACCATTCTGAAAGTTATTCTGTCTTTTATTTATCTTCAATATTTTAAATCAGAGTGTCAAACAGTTAAGATCGCAATAAGACGCCGAGTTATTTGGCGTCTCATCTGCACCCAAACTGTTTGCAACGGGTATCACGAACTCGTCGCTGGCAAACTATTTGCAACGGGTATCACGAACTCATTGCTGTCATGCAGCGAGTTTAAGAAGACACGATAATCCTTTACCTCGTGCACATATATACAAGCATTCACGACCTCCTGAATATAAGATGTAATACATGTAATCCTATTATTTTTGCATCATGGCAGAAACTGTAGAATCACAATTACATAGTTTCAGAAGCAAACAGAGTAGACCCTGATCAGACGGCTCCTGTAGGAGCCGTCTGATCTGGGTCTACTCTGTTTGAAAAGGTGCGAAAAAAGTCTCTATCAGGTAAAGGGTTAACTTTATCAGTTTATCGCTGTTATGTTTCAGATTGGGGTCATCTTCACTGGTAAATGTGCCACTGATAACACTGGAGGCTGTCTGAGAAATAAATATCCTTGCCGAAACGGGATTCTTGTGACAGGATGTGTGCATGTGTATGACATTTTAAAATAATTCATTAGGGTTAAGACTATTAAGAGCTTATGTGAGTTAAACCTAGAAAAATGAAATCGGGTGGAGAGTTTTATGAATTTGACCATGAAGTGGTTGGAGAGCCTGACAGGAAGAGCCGATGCACCCGAGAAAGAATAATTTGGGCGGTTGTTGTTGTTGCCCTTCTAGCTGTCATAATAGGCGTCGTAGCTCATTTCGTTCCAAAAGACAAGGACAACGAAAATACCATATCTGACCTGAGGGCCCAGGTAGGCAAGGTGCCCGGGACAACAAGCGGATCCCGCAGTTCTAGTACGCATACTCCGTCAGTTTCCCCGAGTCCAACATCAACAGCGCCAACTATCACGGATGCAATGCTTCGTAGAATAGACTGCATTCCCGAGGCAAGAGGATTGTTTGTGAATGCTACAGTGGAATTATGTGATCGTCGGGGATGTATCTACGACGACACGGGGGTCACTGACGTCCCCGTGTGCTACCATGGCCCTGAGAGGGGGTATAGGGTGGTTGGCTATAAGGAAACGCCACTGGGCTTTCAGCTTGTCCTCGAGTCGAGGGGAAGGGGACCTTTCGGAAATGATATAAAATCTGCAGTGTTCGATGTAGAAATGTGGAGCGAAAATGTTATTAGATTTAAGGTAAGAAAACCAAACGATCAATGTCCTTCGTCACTTTCATTTTCTCGCTTTCTTAATCCTTTCCCTGTTGTATATTCATGTCAGAAATAATGACGTCATGAATATTAATTAGAATATTTTCTATAATGGCACATGAACACCGGACATTTTGCCTCCGGCAGAAGCTGTAGAAATAGATCTACATGTATATTACACCATAAGCAAACAGAGTAGACCCTGATCAGAGGGCTCCTATAGGAGCCGTCTGATCTGGGTCTACTCTGTTTGCAGATGCATAAAAATGCGCTTACATAAGGGAAAGGGTTAAACGCCATAATAAGTAGTGTTATAATGTTTGTTTTCAAAATTCGTTATCTCTTTCGCTGCCTAAGGAGAGTAGTCTGTGATTACCTATGCAAACAGTTTGGCTCCAGATTAGACGCCGAGTAACCTTATAAATGAACAGACGACACATATTGCACACGACAGTATTTGGCAGGGAAAAGGTTAAAGGTCAAGGATAGAAACAAATGTCAAGGGGTTCCAATATAGAAACATTTTTATACAGAGCTTGCATTTTGTCACCAGAGCATGAATTATTAAGCAATCGTTTTGTCATTTTTAGATGGAAGACGATCTTCTTCGAGGGTTTGTAGCAAATGACTTATTAGAAAGGTCGGATACCAAAGAACCATCATTTGGATAACGGTTCATTTCTAGAGCATAAGATGTATTGTGACTTAAAGTCTTTAAACCTTTCGCCGCCAATGTCGCAAAAATACACCACGACAAATAGCACAGTCCCAGATCAGACACCGCCTTTTCAAGGCGGCGTCTGATCAGTCACTTCACTTTTTGTCTCAAACTCAATTTCTATATATGTGCTTTATTCCTTTGAAATTTGCATTTATTTATCTTATTTCCGTGTTTTACCGAATGATTAAACAAAAAAATTGGATTGCAGACGTCAATTAGAAATTTTGCGCCGAAAAAACCCCATTACTGTCTGCTCCATCTGTGATTTGCTGTAATTTTCACTGACTTCCGATTCGTTCAGTCCTTTGAGAACCTATTGATCGAGTGTCAAACAGGTTTGATCCTGGCGAGACGCCGAGTTACTCGGCGACTCAACTGAATTCAAACGCTTTGCAAATGCCAGCGAGACGCGCGTAGCGTTAGAAGGATCAATATCTTACTCCATAAATACACCATCGTAAACAGAGTATAGGAGCCGTCTGATCTGGGTCTGCTCTGTTTGTTTATGACATAAAGTGTAGATCTGATTCTACATTTTCTGTCTTGGTTAAATATGCCTGTATTCATGTTATTTTAAAAATACAGCTAAGTAATATGCATAATGTCATTAATTCTTACATGAATATTCATGGAGTAAAGGGTTAACCCATATATGCATACAGATTATACCAAAACCGTTCTTGACCCAAATGGAGCTTGCTTGCTGATCCAGCAATCCAGAGATACTGATATTTTATTAACCCATTCCCTCCTATACTGACGCATTTTGACGCCTCCGTAAACGTTACTTTTTGAAACTATTGTGATAAATAGAGCATTTGCTCCATAGGAGCAAATGCTCTATTTTCACAATGGTTTCGAAACTGCACAATTCTAAAAGTTTCGTTTTCTCTAGTAAATGCTCCTTTTCGGTAGATTTACTCGAAGAGGTTGGGTCTAAGAAGTCGTCTAGGAGGGAACCTGATCAGTGATCGAACATCCGACCCGAGCAGCAAACGTTACCTGCTATCATATCTATACTCACCTATTGCACACCAAATGATTGTCGTCTGCAAACAATTGTCGTCTGTTGAACATCGGAAAGTTATTTTTGTTTACATGTTTTTTTTCCTTCAAAGATGCATTCACAGTTTCAAACAGTTTAGATCCTGATGAGTTTCTGAGTTACTAAGGGTCCCATCTGGTTGCAAACTATTATGCAATAGCATAGGTAATCGGTAATTCGCTACTACCGTACACAGAGCTGACTTTTCTTATATGGTAGGGCTTCTTTATCATTTCTATAAATGAAAACTGGACCGAACGACAAACCCGGGTCACTGTTCAAAGCCCGTGCTTCCTCTGTACTGTCACCAAGCGACATAAAGTGTCGGCCTTTGTAGCAGTACTTGACAGCCAGTAATTTTGAGAGCAGGTGACATTCTGATGCGGAGACAGTTATAGTTTATCATGTAATCCGCAGATTATACACAGCTACAGATAACAAGTCCAAAACAAAACACACGACCAATTATGACAGACTGACAGTCCGCCAACCTGGCCTCTCAATTCATAGATTTTTGACCATGAACAATTATTCCAGTCTCATTCGGTTGACGTTTGCTCATATCGGAATTTCTTTTTGTTTTCAAAGATAAGTCCTGTTATATTAGATCGGGGTATGCCACTGCGCGGGCGTCAACTTGATTTCGGACAATGACTTTAGTTAGAAAAGGCATTTTGTGACCAAATTTAAAGCGTAGATAGCTTGTATCGAGGCAAATGAACTTGCAATGTTTCTGTAGGAAGGTCTTTGTTCAAGATCAAGGTCAATCTAATAACAGAAAAAATGGTGTCCGAAAAACAACGTAGGAAATACGTTTTGTACCCAAAGTTGACGGTCAGATAGCTTGTGCAGACAAAATGGTTGGTGTTACATTAGGGGAATCTGCGGTCAATGTCCATGTCAATGTTTACTAAAAAAAAATAAATAGGGAACGCCTTTTAAATGATTTATTCATTTACGAAATACATTTTTGTTAATCTTGGTGTACAGATAGCATGATGATGACAAATGTTGGGTGGGCATGGAAAAGAATTTCAGAGGTCAAGGTCACTGTTATCAAATTCCCAGGTTGCGGAAGTAGCTTTCGTACGGAAACAATTTGTGATAAAATGACGTAAATGTAGCTTGTGTGTAGACAGGTTGGACTTCGTTGGAATGTCAAGGGTCTAAGTCTGGTTCATTTTTTTTCTCTAAAAATAGATGGTTACGGGGTTATAACCTTAGTTAGGAATGTGACAATTTGTGACAAAGGTTATTATAAGGATAGCTCGTATGTAAGGCCATTGTCCGGAAACTGTTTTTATTCTATGTTCAGGAACAACGACCTTAACCCTTTCCCTGTTCTATATCTAGTCCAAATTTCAATACCTGCTGAATATTCCTGGAAAACGAGATATAATGAAATATGGAGAGTGGAATATTGTAGCCATTTTAGAAAGTAAAGAAACGGATCTATCAAAATCCACTAGCAAACAGAGCAGACCCTGATCAGACGGCTCCTATAGGAGCCGTCTGATCTGGGTCTACTCTGTTTGCAAATGCGTGAAAACACGTTTATATGAGGGAAAGGGTTAACATTGACCCAGACATCTCAAATAAAATCCCAACCTTTGTCTCTAATCAAGCAATATGTCACAAGTGTCTTTTTTAAGTAACAGTAACTTTGACCTTGAACATAGAACTCCAAAATTTAACCAAAATTGGTTAACAAATAGCTTTAAAATGCTTATTTTTATTCGTTTGGATGACCCAATTAGTGACTGCGAGTTTGAATCCGAGACCCAAGCTAGGTTATTAAACTTCCGAGTCTGAGTCCGAATGAGCTCGCTCAAAATCTGACCAATCAAATACACACGCACTTGAGAATGATACCAGACTCAAGCAAAACCTTTTAATAAATCGGGGCCTGTCAGAGGTAATAAAACTGTTTGCTCCAGTCTGAGCTCATTCTCAAGCATCTAACTGGACAGAGTTTGAGATCTGACCAATTAGCCTACTTAACCGTTTCCTCCATAAATACGCCTTTCTACACCTCTGTAAAAAGTCACCTGTTGAAACCATTGTGATAAATAGAGCATTTGCTCCTACAGGAGCAAATGCTCTATTTATCACAGTGATTTCAAATTCTATTTTTTTTTCTCTAATTAATGCTCCTTTTTGGTGATTTATTCAAAAGAGGTTGGATCTAAAAATAGCCTATGAGGGAATGGGTTAAGAAAGAACTCAGGCTCAGACGTTTTATAACCCCGGGGCCCGGAGAGAAGCAGGTTTACTGTTAGTATATTATCTGGATCCAAGCAGCATGCAATTGTATATTAGGATTGTCGATTAGGAGAATAATGATTAACTTTGATAATTGGTTAACCATTAGCGAGTCTTCAGTCCACGTGAACTTTTTATGACGTTGTATATCTCGGCGTATCACCAGGTTCCATATAGCATACCAAATACCATACGTTTTTGAAAATAAATGTAACAATTAAAGCCTTCTTTGAAATCTGATTTTTTGAAGCTTTGCTCAACAGGGAACACTTGCGTAGCCTACTCGATTTTAATCCTTCATTTTTCTTTAAATACTGTATGGAAAAATCGAAACGGTAGGCTACTTATCAGAGCTAGGGTGGATTGCATTGTTTGCTTAACTAATCGATGACAATGTTTTTTACCAGCAAGTTCTTAGATACAATGAATCAAATAGTTTTGCACCCGAAATGAAGGGGTTAATTTATTAGACCTGACCTGCGCAGGTGCACGTGGCGTCATAAAGATGTCTGTTGTTTGCCGCCACATTTGACAAAAATCGGCTAAAAAGCCAGAGCTTGTATATTCGGAAAAATAGCGGTTTCGCACATGTTTACAGCATTATCCACAATTCAAAATGCAGGGGGAACACAAGACCAATTAAAAATGTCCGATTTAAAGTAGAACTGAGCATCAATACAGCGCCATCGTGGTTAAGAAATCTTGGGTGATCAGAGGTAGGCCTATGACCGTAAGTTCAGTGCTTAGAAATTATGGAAGGCCGGGCGTCATGAGAAATGCCCCTTTTCCTATTTTGGTACTCTATGGCCGGTGCGCTATGCTAAATGCGAAATGCTTCTTTTCCTATTTTGGTAACTTTTTTGAAATGCGAAATACTTTTCCAATTATGGTACCCATTTTGGTACTCTACTCCGTACTGTATCATGGGAACAGATGTACCCATATTATTTATCCTCAAATAGATCTAGTTTTTGCCTCAAGTTTTATTAATATTGAGCCCAACTTGTGTTTGTTCTTTGAATGAACAAAGACTGCATAGATCTATATCTATATTTTGTGCAGTGAAACATTAATTACATTAAATCATTCTCCTCTAGACTATTTTTAGACCCAGGCTCTTTGAATTAATCTGCCAAAAAGGAGCATTAACTATAGAAAAGGAAAATTTTAGAATTATGTAGTTTTGAAACTAGTGTGATAAATAGAGTATTTGCTCCTGTGGAGCAAATGCTCTATTTATCACAATGGTTTCACAAAATAAAGTTTACATAGGCGCAATAAGGCGTCAGTAGGAGAGAATGAGTTAAGATTAACCTGAGCCTACAACAAATTAAGATTGCTTTGAAACATGATCAACTCCACATCGAAAATAAATTAATATTTAAATAAATTAACAGGTACTGGCAAAACAAACAAGAGTACCGCATACGGTACATAATACGCCCACTTGCAAACTTTCTCCGATTCAACGTGCCTTATAAGTGTTGACATTTTCTAATCTGTGCTGCAGATCTTGATTTCCATATTAAGGTGATACTATTTTTAAAAAAATTGAAGTGAATATCTTATTAAATAAAAAAAGTTACAGCTAATCCTCATATTTGCAGATTTTTGTAAAGTGCAACAGCTATAACTCTGTAAACACAAACTGAATGAATCTCAAAATACACTCAGCTTCAGATTTTGTTGCTTAAAACATTTGTGTTAAGTTTCATTTATATTATTTAAATAGTTTTCCCAGAAAACAATAGACAAACTAAAAGTTGACAGACAAACAAAGCAACGAAGTTCAAGGACCATAACTTCAGAATAAAATGACATATCGAAAACCCCGCAATATATGTGAAAATTCATATTAAGGTTTAACCATGTAAAAAAATTGAAGTACAATGTACATAGCATTTCAAATGAAAAAGTTATGGCCATCCTCATATTTGCAATTTTTTTTTTAAGTCCGAAACGACAAATCAAATGAACCTCAGAATTGACTTAGCTTCCAGTCTTGATGCATTAAACATGTGTGTGAAGTTTCATTAATATCTGTTGAACAGTTTTCCCAGAAAACAGCAGACAAACTATATGCATATATTTGCATTATTTTTAGCTCACCAGAGCACAAAGTGCTCAGGGTGAGCTTTTGTGATCGCCTGATGTCCGTCGTCCGTCGTCGTCCGTCGTCCCGCGTCAACAATTTGAACCTTTAAAAATCTTCTCCTCTGAATTTACAGGGATCTCAGCTTTCATCTTTGGTACATAGCATCACCTATAGGTCCTCTACAAAAGTTATATAAATTATGCCCCTGGGGTCAAAATTGGCCCCGCCCCAGGGGTGGGAAGTTTTCAATAGAAACATATAGTAAAACTTTGAAAATCTTCTCCTCTGAAACCAGAAGGTTATTAGCTTTCATATTTGGCACATAGCATCATGTTCAGGTCCTCTACAAAAGTTATATAAATTATGACCCTAGGGTCAAAATTGGCCCCGCCCCAGGGGTGGGCAGTTTTCAATAGAAACAAATAGTGAAATCTTTGAAAATCTTCTCCTCTGAAACTGAAAGGCAATCATCTTTCATATTTGGCACAGAGCATCAAGTCCAGGTCCTCTACAAAAGTTATATAAATTATGGCCCTGGGGTCAAAATTGGCCCCGCCCCAGGGGTGGGCAGTTTTCAATAGAAATATATAGTTAAAACTTTGAAAATCTTCTCCTCTGAAACTAGAAGATTCTCAGCTGTCATATTTGGTACAGAGCATCATGTGCAGGCCTTCTACAAAAGTTTTATAATTTATGCCCCTGGGGTCAAAATTAGCCCCGCCCCAGGGGTGGGAAGTTTTCAATAGAAACATATAGTAAACCTTTGAAAATCTTCTCCTTTGAAACCAGAAGTTTCTTAGCTTTCATATTTGGCACATAGCATCATGTTCAGGTCCTCTACAAAAGTTGTATAAATTATGACCCTGGGGTCAAAATTGGCCCCGCCCCAGGGATGGGCAGTTTTCAATAGAAACAAATAGTGAAATCTTTGAAAATCTTCTCCTCTGAAACTGGAAGGTTCTCCGCTTTCATATTTGGCACATAGCATCATGTTTAGGTCCTCTACAAAAGTTATATAAATTATGGCCCTGGGGTTAAAATTGGCCCCGCCCCAGGGATGGGCAGTTTTCAATAGAAACAAATAGTGAAATCTTTGAAAATCTTCTCCTCTGAAACTGGAAGGCACTATAGCATCATGTTCAGGTCCTCTACAAAAGTTATATAAATTATGCCCCTGGGGTCAAAATTGTTCCCGCCCCAGGGATGGGCAGTTTTCAATAGAAACAAATAGTGAAAACTTTGAAAATCTTTTTCTCTGAATCTGGAAAGTTCTCAGCTTTCATATTTGGTGCATAGCATCATGTTTAGGTCCTCTACAAAAATTGTATGAATTATGGCCCTGGGGTCAAAATTGGCCCCGCCCCATGGGTGGGTAGTTTTCAGTAGAAACATAGAGAGAAAACTTTGAAAATCTTCTCCTGAAACTGAAAGGTTCTCAGCTTTCATATTTGGCTCATAGCATCATGTTCAAGTCCTCTACTAAAGTTATATAAATTATGCTCCTGGGGTCAAAATTGGTCTGCCCCAGGGCCGGCTAGTTTTCTATAGAAACATATAGTGAAATCTTTGAAAATATTCTCCTCTGATTGTCTGGTGAGCGCTTCAGGGCCATTCTGGCCCTCTTGTTTAAGTTTTAAGGACAAGGGCCATAACTCTGAAACGACAAATCAAATGAACCTCAGAATCGACTCAGCTTCAGATCTTGATGCATTAAACATTTGTGTGAAGTTTCATTAATAACTCTCAAATAGTTTTTCCAGAAAACGGCAGACAATCTTATTTGCATGTATTTGCATTATTTTTTTAAGGACAAGGGCTATAACTCTGAAACGAAAAATCAAATGAACCTCAGAATTGACTCAGCTTCAGATCTTGATGCATTAAACATTTGTGTGAAGTTTCATTAATATCTGTCGAATAGTTTTCCGAGAAAACAGTGGACAAACAAAATGTTGACGGACGGGCAGGGCCACGCCAATATAGACCACCTTTATTAGGTGGGCGTATAAAAAGAGTACCGGTATCTAGTCTTTCTGAATGGACTTATCCCTTTCCCTGTTCTATATTTATAAACTGTCTTTTTATGGTCTGTTCTGTAAATGCTTATGAAATAATATATTTAGATCTGATTCTGATACAGTTTCTACCATAGCCAAAAATTCATATGTTCATGTTTAAAAGTTAAATTAATATTGATAATAATTCATTGGGACATTATTAGTGGAATACACGGTTAACCCTTTGCCTTTTTGAAGCATTTGCAGACAGAACAGACCCGGATCAGATGGCTCCTGTTTGAAATGTCAGCTGCCAAAGCAAAACATTTTCTTGAAATGTTGACATTGTAAAAACTCAACTAATAAATATTCATGATGTCATTACTTCTAAAATGGATATTTAACAGGGAAGGGGTTAAGACCTTAGTATAACATCTATAAATTGTTTTACAGTACGATGATCCAGAGTTCAGCAGATACAAAGTTCCCTTAAAAACAGAGGTGCCATCTGAAAAGAGCAATATCACAGCCTACGAATTTAAGATAACCAACAACGAGACATTTGCTTTCCAGATCATACGAAAGTCTACAGGAAGTGTTTTGTAAGTATATCCACCTTCATTCTAGCTTGGTATTGTATATCTATTGGCAAATCAGGGTCTGCTCTGTTTATTTATGATATAGATCTTGACTATACAGAAACATTCTACAGTTTCTGTCCTGATAAAAAAATCTTGTTTATAGTGCCATTATAAAAATTTAACCCTTTCCTTCATAATCACTCTCATACGTTTGCAAACAGAGTAGACCCAGTAGATCCTATAGGAGCCATCTGATCAGGGTCTGCTCTGCTTGCTTATGACTTACATAGAGCCGACTCTACATTTTTTTTCAAAGTAATAAATTCCATCGAAAAATTTACATTTAATATAAAAATTCAGTAGCATTTACGGAGCAAAATATTAGACTGAATAATAAAGTTTACCCTTTCCCTTGTATAAACGCCTTTACACATGTTTGCAACCAGAGTAGACCCTGATCAAACAGTCATCTGATCAGGGTCTGCTCTGTTTGCTTTTTACATGGTGTACATCTGATTCTACAGTTTTTGTCAAAGCAAAAATCTCAGCAAATAAATATTCATGTCATTATTTCTGACATGAATATTGAACAGGGAAAGGGTTAACCCATGTAAAAATACATGTCTGCTTCAACTCAATTCTGTTACAATTTATGCTTACATTCAATTTTTAGCTCGCCTGTTCGTAGAACAGTAGAGCTTATGCTATACCCCCGGCGTGAGCGTGGGTGTGAGCGTGGCCAAGGTTAAAGTTTTTTGGATGGGTTGTTTTAAAGCTTAATATTTGTACTAGGATGCTGAAATTTTGTATGGAAGTTCATTTTAGGTCAAATATTGCTGTTATGATGTTAAAAACATTAAAAATATTTTTCAATTTTATCAATTTTTGACATGTTTTGGACTTAGTCCTTTTGGCCACATGTCACTAGGTTAAAGTATTTTGGATGGGTTGTTTTAAAGCTTAATATTTGTACTAGGATGCTGAAATTTTGTATGGAAGTTCATTTGAGGTCAGATATTATTGTAATGAAGTTAAACGTTAAAAATATTTTTCAATTTTATCAATTTTTGGCATGTTTTGGACTTAGTCCTTTTGGCCACAAATCACCAGGTTAAAGTTTTTTGGACGGGTTGTTTTACAGCTAAATATTTGTACTAGGATGCTGAAATTTTGCATGGAGGCTCATTTGGGGTCAAATATTACATTAAAAATGTGTTTAAATTTTATTCAATTTTTGACATGTTTTGGACTTAGTTTTTTGGAGGGCCAAAAATCACCAGGTTAAAGTTTTTGGGACGGGTTGGTATAAAGCTTAATATTTGTGCTATGATGCTGAAATTTGGTGAGAAGGTTCATATTGTCGAGACCCTTCCGACCATGCCAAAATTTTTGCTCTGCTGACCTTGACCTTGACTTTTGACCTACTTTTGCAAAAATCTTTAAATACCTATATTATTGGAACCATTTGGCCTAGGGCTTCCATACTTGGTATGACCATGCCAATATGTTTGCCCTTCTGACCTTGACCTTTGACCTACTTTTGCAAAAATCTTTAAATGCCTATAGTATTTGAACCAATAGACCTAGGGCTTCCATACTTGGTATGCAACTTTCTTGTGTTAAGACTTTTCCAACAATATCATTGTTTGCCCTTCTGACCTTGACCTTGACTTTTGACCTACTTTTGAAAAAATCTTTAAATGCCTATATTATTGGAACAAATAGGCCTAGGACTTCCATACTTGGTATGATCATGCCAACTTTTTTTGCCCTCCTGACCTTGACCTTTGACCTACTTTTGCAAAAATCTTAAAATGCCTATAACATTTGAACCAATGGGCCTAGGGCTTCCATACCTAGTATGACCATGCCAACATGTTTGCCTTTCTGACCTTGACCTTTGACCTACTTTTGCAAGTTTTTAAATGCATATTCTTCCATACTTGGTTTGTATCTTTTCTGTCTTAAGACTTTTTCAAACACCAATGTTTTTTACCATATGACCTTGACATTTCACCTATTTTTGCAAAAATCTGTAAGTGCGTATAACTTGGAACCAATATACCTAGGACTTCCATACTTGGTATGACCGTGCAAACATATTTGCCCTTCTGACCTTGACCTTCGCATTTGACCTACTTTTGAAAAAGCCTTTAAATGCATATAACATTGGAACCGATAGGCGTAGGGCTTCCTTACTTTGTATGTATATTTCCTGCCTTAAGACTCAACCATACCAATATTATTACCATGTGACCTTGACTTTGACCTTTCACCTTCGTTTGCAAAAATCTTTTAATTCCTATAATATTGGATGCGATGGGCATAAGACTTCTATACTGGGTATGACCATGCCAACAATTTTACCCTTCTGACCTTCACCGTTGACCTACTTTTGCAAAAATCTTTAACTGCCTATTACATTGGAACCAATAGACCTAGGGCTTCCATATTTGGTATTAGGGCTTTCATATTTGGTATGTATCTTTTTTGTTTGATAATCTTTTTAAATTGATGAAAATTGGTATTTGGTTGCCTTTTGGTTTTGATATTGATGCAGTTAAGTTTAAATTGAAAATTGAATGATTTTTTTTGTGTTCAATATGACACGTTTTAGACTTAACTTTTAAACAGGCGAGCATCAGGTGGCTTTGCCACCATTTCTGGTTTCAAAGCTTTTGAGAAAGATTTCACTAAGTGTAAAGATCCTGACAAGATGCTGAATATTGGGTGCCTCATCTGGATCTATACTGTGTCAGATATTCTGCCACATTGCCATAAAAGCAACCTAGACACTGATGATGCTATGTTACATTAAATTTTATACAAGGATTTGTGACTGCATAATTATTTCATTACCTGACATTATGGTATATTGGTTAACAAAAATGGATGTTTTTGCCATTTCAGAAACAAGAATTTCATAAGCAAACAGAGCGATCCTGATCAGACAGCTACAGGAGCCACCTGATCAGAGACTGCTTTATTTGCAATGGTGAAAAGGCATTTATATGATAGAAACTTCATCTTGATCTGTGAAATATGCAAATTGTCCAGAAAGCCCCATTCCTCTGACGTGTCTCTTTTGGTCACAACTTTTCCCTTTACTCTAGGAATATACAGACAAGAAATAATGAAATCATGAAATTACATTAATTTATAATGGCCTTACGAACAAGTGATGTTTTTATCCTAACAAACTGATTCTGTAGTATTTCATATGTAAACAAAGCAGATCCTGATCAGACGGTTCCTGCAAGAGATGTCTGATCTGGGTCTACTCTGTTTGTGAAAGCTAGGTTCATAGATGGAGTAAAAGGTTATTCTAATGCAACATTTTTGTAACACCCATTCTGATTGATCCACGTGACAAAATTTGAAGCATATAAACCACCGATATACTGTCGGAAAAATGAATATACTGTCGGAAACCGAATCACTAGAAAATTTACTACGAAATATTCATATGTGCATTCATAGTAAAATTGAATGAATGGGTCTGAATGAACGAAGACACTGGCTGAATGAAATGTCAAATGTTTT
Organism: Azorinus chamasolen; assembly: GCA_963576725.1. NCBI lineage: Eukaryota > Metazoa > Mollusca > Bivalvia > Cardiida > Solecurtidae > Azorinus > Azorinus chamasolen. Next base: position 71,895,393 of record OY755243.1, read on the forward strand.
CAATTTGCTTGTTTTTTTTCAACACACTTTATGGTTGTAGTCAATGTGAGTCTAGCGATTCTACTCAAATATCTATCGCAAAGTCCCACAAGTTGATCCTGAGTCCATTTATTTCACATGTTGATCTAATTCACTGTCCTTGAACAAACGTTTCTCTTCCTCTATTCTGTTTTGAGGTGTATTTGGCACCTGCATCCTGTAAATATACGATTTAAGGTATATACTATATAACCATGTAGCTGTGAGATTTATATCCATGCTGAAACTATTTAAGAAGGACCTGACAACACTTAAACATTACCAACCGATCACAGACAATGATCTCAGTGAAAACACTAAAAAACTCAGGTTTCCTCTCTGCCATAAATCACAAATCTTTCCAAAGAAAAGTGGCTTGACATAACCTTGAATTTCGCTCTTCGTGGTATACATAGAAAACCTAAGATCTCTGACAAAGGTACAATTTATGAGTCATGCAGGAAACATGTCCTGTAAATCTCTGAAAACATACCTGATAAAACTGCACCCGTGATCGAACCATTTCATTCAGTAACCCAAACGTTCAGTCGATTATGAAGAATCATATCCAGGCCTGTTGGTGAGCGTGTGCTGAACGAAATGATGAAAACAATTTCTGCTGAGGCTTGTTTCGTCAAAAGTTTTAAAACACAAATCACTGTGTCCGAGAGACCGCAATCATGCACTAGCTGTTAGCCTATGCTGGTGTCAAAACCATGGGATTAATGAAAAAGTCCGGTCATCAGAATGAAGCCAGTGTCCGAAGCTATAATGCCGACTCGTCCGACAATCAGAAGCGGCAGTATTCTTCAATTCTTCAAGGACAGTCCCATAATGAGAATTCGCCCCACCCACTCTAGACGACTCGAGGGCTCTTTGCAAATTCCAAACATGCCTGTAGATTGTCGCTCCTGATAATTTCCATTTGCACATCCACTTGGCCTATCATCATTCTCATCAAATACACCAATCAGCCAAAGTATCTTGAATATGCAACAAGTTCCACATTGCAAACAATTTAAAAATAATTCCGTTGTCCATGTGCACAATTATTGTGGAATTTCGAGCAATGTCGAGGTCAAATTTGATTCATCTTTCGTAGTTTTGAAAGGGACCTACCGTCAGAAATTCAAAAGACCATGACTTAACGGTTTTCATTTGTGAAAATCAAAGTATCAAGTGAAAACACCAGTTCTTGGTATATTAAATATAAGCACAATTGCTAGGTTCCAGGAGAACTATTTTCTATATGCGTAATGCGGAGATATGCGGTGTTTCATGACGTCATGTTATGACGACAGAGAGAAAATATCAAAGGACTTAAAGTATTGTTTGTTTTCTACCATCTGGATCTATGGTTTCATTAGAATAGGGATAACCGTTGCGTATTTGAAGATTTGCAGCAGTATATCGGTGGTTTATATGTCGCAAATAATCGTTTTACATGCTCCGTTAACACGTCACATGTAAAACTAAATTTGTGACATATAAACCACCGATATACTGCTTCAAATCTTCAAATATGCAACGGTTATCCCCTAAATAATATGCCTGTATCAGGTAAAGGGTTTCAACTGATGAAGTTCTCAAATTTCTGTTTTCTAACAATTTCTCTTCCAAAACAAACACTGTACCAGGTGGTACGGATTCATATGAGAAACTGTGCGCATATGTTAATCACTGATTTATAAGGTTTGTCACTAATTTGCCACCAGCATGCAAAAGATGTTTAAAAGGGTTAGTACACGTGGACATGCATGCATTGTCATTTGCAAACAGTGTAGACCCAGATCAGAGGGATCATAGAGGAGCCCTCTGATCAGGGTCTATAAAGTTTGTCATTCAAAATCCTCTAGGAAGTTGTAGCCTTTCATATTGAGTGGACAATATTGAGGGCTTGGTGCAAAACTATTGAAGGAGTTAGAATAGTTTTGCACCAAGCCCTCGATATACTTAAACACTGATGGGCTATTCCACCATGAAAATTCAGCGTTGAATGGAAGATAACATTGATAAAACAAACACATAAGGCTACCAGCAATAGAAAATCCCTCTGCAAATAAATGCTATTACTAATGTACATTTAATTCTGACAAATTCTGCTGTTGTGACACTCAGATTGGCTATTATGAATAGGATAACCTTGTTGGTATTTAAAATGTTTATGTTATTGGCAAAATTTGAAAATACCTGTATTTGTTGTGGAGCTAGCTCTAAATCTCTTTAACCCTTTACTCCATAAATATGCCTTTGCAAACAGACTAAACCCAGATCAGGCTGCTCCTGTAGGAGCCATCTGATCAGGATCTGCTCTGTTTGCTTATGGTATAATATAGATACGATATTACAGTTCCTTCACAGGTCAAACATTCCTGTGCCCATGTGCTATTATAACAAATACAGTAAAACCTCTCTATAACGGCCACTTAATTGTGTTAACCCTTCGCTTGCTGAATTTTAAAACACATTTCTCCTTCTTTACCAATGCCCTGTTGTATAATTACATATATCTTCACTGTGTACACGTATTTCGCTGTGCAATCACTGCTGTGGAGTGCACTGGTTGCACAATCAACTTGTAAATAGTGCAGACCCTGATGAGACAGCTCCTGCAGGAGCTGTCTCATCTGGGTCTTCACTATTTACAGGTATGTATATTGACGCGAATAGCAAGCAAAGAGTTAATTAGTTGGTATTTTGGGCAGGTGGCTGCTTAAAGCAAGGTGAAAGTAAAACAGAACGCTCCTATAGGAGCAAGGTGAAAGTAAAACAGAGCGCTCCTATAGGAGTGTTCTGTTTTACTTTCACCTTGCTTTAAGCAGCCACCTGCCTTTAACTCAAAATACTTGATGTAATTTGGTGGCCGTTATAGAGAGGTTTTACTGTAATCTAATTCATATTCATGCTGTCGTTACTTTTTACATGAATTTTCATGAAGTTGGTTAAACATTTCGCCACCACTTGTCTATAAGACTCAAAATTAGACCTATTTTCAGTGGACATTACAATGAGGTTGTACTGTATATTTGAGGTGTGACATTGTGTAAGGATAACATTAATGTTTACAGGTTTGTAGATCTTTAGGGAAAGAGTCAATGAGACATCATTGAGTACATACCAGAATGAGCCACATCATGAAAACGGGTGTCTTGCAAACTGTGTATATATAGATCAGCCATCATGCCATAGACATACAGTATCCAGTCAAGCTCTGAACAGTTTTACAAGATCTTCATATTCACAATTTTGACAAACATTGAGGCATAGTATTTATATGAATTTAAAATATAAAAGATATTCCTCAAACTTTTGTTCAAATACAGGTCCTATAGCACAGTGGAATACAAATTAGGACAAATATTGGCAAAATGTTCAATAAATATTCATGATGTCATTATTTCTTGTATAGTTAATAAACACCTTATCACATAATATGCCGTGTGAGAGTGCCGAAACAGAGTGCTGTAAATCGTGAAAATGCACTAGCGCATTTTTTATGCAGATGAGCAGTCTGAATCCGGCTGTACAGTGAAACCTCGGAATTCCGGAGCTCCGGAATTCCGAAATCCGCGGAATTCCGAACGTTCCGTTTGGTCCCGATTTTTTTTCTTCTTATTTTAACTACGGGAAAGTTTCAGAAATCCGGAAACTCAGAATTCCGAATTCCGAACGATTTTTTCGTCAATTAAATTGTTTAATTGCGCTTAAATGTAACCCGGAATTCCGAACGCTTACTGTACCTGAGAATGTTTGGGCTGGCATGCGCGTCTATTTTTAGCGGCTATGTTACCACAACTCTACACGGTACATACACACGATAAAGCGAGTAATCCCTAATTGTTCAAAATGTAATAAATGATGCAGTTTCTCAAATTGTTCACCATTCTTGCTCATTCTAGGCTATATTCTACATCGTAAAGAAAAGTTCTAGTTAAGATCACGATCATGTCTGAACCGCCGAGTAAGCGTAGACGGGTTGACTTAACCCTTGACATTAAAGTTCAGTTCAACTATTATTATGTCTCCCCCCATATTTATATGGGGGAGACATATTGTTTTCGTGAGAGTTGTCTGTCTGTCTGTCCGTCACACTTTTTGTCCGGACGATAACTTCAATATGCCTGATGCCAGTTGATTGAAACTTCATATATGGAAAGACATAATGAGAGGAAGTGTCATGCACAAGGTCCATAACTCTGGCTTCACTATTATAGGAGTTATTGCCCCTTGTAAAAAAAAAATCATACTTTTTTGTCCAGACGATAACTCCTATATGGCTCATGCCATTGGATTGAAACTTCATATATGGAAAGATCATGACAAGAGGAAGTGTCATGCACAAGGTCCATAACTCTGGCTTCACTAATATTGGAGTTATTGCCCTTTGTAAAAAATATCACAATTTTTTGTCCGGACAATAACTTCAATATGCCTGATGCCAGTTGATTGAAACTTCATATATGGAAAGATCATAATGAGAGGAAGTGTCATGCACAAGGTACATAACTCTGGCTTCACTAATATGGGAGTTATTGCCCTTTGTAAAAAAAACTCACACTTTTTTGTCCGGAAGATAACTTCTATATGGCTCATGCCATTGGATTGAAACTTCATATATGAAAAGATCATAACAAGAGGAAGTGTCATGCACAAGGTCCATAACTCTGACTTCACTAATATTGGAGTTATTGCCCTTTGTAAAAAAAATCACAATTTTTTGTCCGGATGATAACTCCTATGTGACACATGCCATTGGAGTGAAACTTCATACATGGAAAGATCATGATAAGAGAAAGTGTCATGCATAAGATCCTTAACTCGGGCTTCAATAAATTAGAGTTATTGCCCCTTGTACATTTGTTTAATGCTTTCTTGTCCGGACGATAACTCCTACATGGCTCTTGCCATCGTATTGAAACTTCATACATGGAAAGAGCATGATGAGAGAAAGTGTCATGAAAAAGGGCCATAACTCTGGCTTCAATACTTTGGGAGTTATTGCCCTTTGTTACATTTTTTGGCCGATCAATAACTCCTGTTCGACTAATGCTATTGGAATGACATTTTATTTTTGGAAAGAGCATGATGAAAGTAAGTGTCATGCACAAGGGCCATAAATCTGGTATCAGTATTTTTGGAGTTATTAGCTGTTATCATTTTCTTCTTTAAAAATGTGGTGTGGAAAGCGCATAATGAGGGGAAGTATCAATCATCAAGACCATAACATTTTTTGTGATTTCCCTTTACATATTGTTTTTATTAGAGGGGAGACATCCGTTTTTGTGACAAAAACCTCTAGTTTACATTGGTGTTGCTTCTTCAAAGTAGAAAGCTTTAAAGAAACAAGTCCATTGCAAATACTTTGTGAGCAAAATCTACCCTTTAATGTCATGCAATATCAGCAATCAACATTTTGATCACATCAACCTTACTTAGAGAGCATTATTGTGGTCGAAACATTTAACTATATGAGAAACCTCAGAAATCCGAAATCCGATCTTTTCATTTGGTCCAGAAGGGGTTCGGATTTCCGAGGTTTCACTGTACTACACTGTAAACAATGGCTGAAACAGCCGTCAGGTATAGTCTGTTTCACTTTCTATGGCACTTTTTGAGGGTTAATTATGTGATAAAAAGAATCTTACGTTCGTATTCATTACAAATTGTTTTCATGAAACTCGTTTACTTATGATAATGAATATTCCACTAATGAATATTACACTCGCTAAAACTTGCGTCATATTATTATAGTAAATTTGTTTCATAAAAACAGTTTGTAATGAACACAAATGTAAGATCCTCTATATAAATGATAATGCTATTATTTATTTCTATTGAATTTCTCCTCAGGTGGGACACCAGTGTTGGAGGCATGGTATTCTCGGACCAGTTCCTTCAGATCAGCACTAAGTTACCATATCATAAGATATATGGCTTTGGTGAGAATACCCATACTAGTCTGGCCCATGACCTTGACTTCACTTCATGGCCAATGTTTGCCAGGTCTGGATACACAGGAAAAATGGTATGCAAAAGCATAACTCTTTATGCTAAGTTTTTTTTTCTGCAACACATAGTTGTTTGCTACAATTTGGAAAGGTACTTTATAATATCTCTTAAAAAAGGCAGCCAGAGTGTCAATCAGTTTGGGTCCAGATGACAGGTTATTGCAAATTTGTCACCACAATACGTAATAGATACAGTACGAGTCTTTCTACCAAAGTGTCTTCTTACAACCGTTATCAGGACAGTTTGTTCGCATGACCGAAGACGTGTCCGAGGCGTAGCCGAGGATACTTGTCTGAGGTCATGCGAACAAACTGTCCTGATAACGGTTGTAAGAAGACACTTTGGTAGTAAGACTCGTACATGTATCTTACTTGTACGACAGTACGTTGTAGACTTTTAATTTTGATTAAAAATGAATATTTCACAAATGAGTACAAAATGTTACCCCTTGGTTCACCCAATTCAAATCCTAGGTAGATAGGTTTTAACCACAAGAATCACGTGCGTACAAAAGTGTCCACTTACAACCGTTATCAGGACACTTTTTCAATAGCTTTGCTGGGGGTCTGTCGTACAAAAATAGTTAAATTGCATGCTATAAATATTTTTTACAAGTAGTTTAAAGGGCTCAAGCAAAAGCTTTTTTATGGGACTCAGGGGGAAGTTAAATCTCCCCTATATGTTCAATGTATTTAAACTTCTCCCTCAGCCTAACTCTTTGCATGCTAGCGGCGAAACTGTGATTACCTATGCAAACAGTTTGGATACAGATGAGATGCCGCGTAATGCGGCGTCTCATCAGGATCCAAACTGTTTGTCACCTTGACTATATTTCTGCAAAGAAATGAGAAAAAGTTTATTTTAAGAATTGAAGCAGGCGACAATTGTTGCAGACGTAAAATTACTTAGCATGCAAAGGGGGAGAAATTATAACAGGGTTATAGATACTTTTTCTCCCAAATCGACCTCTAGCTGCTTGTTCCTTTAATAATGATTCAAATGAGACTGATGAGATGCCAAATTACCCAACTTCATGTCTGTTGTATGCAGAGGTCCAGATAAAAGGCATAAATTAAAACATTGTCAAGAATAGCTCCTTCATTTCTCAACCAAACACAGTGTTGTCTCTTTAAAATGATTCCAAAGAGTGGTCACAACAGGTTATTGTATGTTCATGTAATCAACTGTGAATGAAGGTGTTTTAAGTCACCTGCTTAGGAATCATTTCTCCATCATGCATGCATGCATGCATCCATCCATCCATCCATCCATCCATCTACCTGTCTGTCTGTATGTCTCCCTATCTGTTTGTCTGTCTGTATCTGTCTGGCTGTCTGTGTCATTCTTGTTTTTTATTCCCCCGTTGACAATAGTCAGGGGCCATTATGTTTTGCACATGTCCGTCCATCTGTCCATCCATCTGTCTCTCTGTCTGTGTGTCATGCTTTTACGTGCAGTTCAGGTTCAAGTATTTTTTCAAGTACGGTATTATATGTCAGTAATTTCTACACTTATACACATGAAACTTCACACACACATTAATCACCATATGTGCTATCATTGGCACCCCACCCTTGCTGCCTGCAAGCCCAAGGTCAAGGTCAAATGACTTGGAAATTTTACATGCAGTTGGTTGTCACATTTATGTGCAGTTTGTTGTCACAGTTTTTCATTGTCTTATATCTCACTAACCATTATAGCTATCGGCATGGAATTGCATATAAATTGCATATACACATTGAACACCATCCATACTTTCATTGCACACCCAGCCGATGCTGCCTGCAAGCCCAAGGTCAAGGTCAAATGACTTAGGAAGTTTACGTGCATCTAGGCAAGCACCACCACGGGGGCATCGCCGTGTCTTACAGACACAATTTTCTAGTTTAACCCTTCACTTGATAGAGACACCTTTGGAGACCATTGCAAATAGAGTAAAACCAGATCAGATGGCTCTTGTTGGAACCATTAATTTTTGATGAGCACCATTATACTACAAGCAAAGCAATTGTGCTCTCTTGCAAGATTTTGGAGAAAAAACTCTTATTTAATTTCAGACTGATGTAAATCTGTATGGAGTTCATCCTTTCTATGAGTGTATAGAGAATGACGGAAATGCTCATGGCGTCTTTCTGCTCAACAGTAATGCAATGGGTAATAGCATTGTTTTCAGTCTGTCTTCTCATGTACACTTTTCTGTTTGCTTTTGGTTTTAACTCATTTAACCCTTTCTCTCACATAAACAGTTTTTCATGCCTTTGTAAACAGAGTAGATCCAGATCAGATGGCATATGTGGGGAGCTGTCTGATCAGAGCCAGCTCTGTTTGCTTCTGACATGATATAGATTTAATTCTACAGTTTTTGTCTACAGCAAAACATTCCCTCGACAATTTTACTTTGTAAAGATTCAGCTTATAAATATTCCTGATGTCATTATTTCTTACATGAATATTGGACAGGTAAAGGGTTAAGCCTCATTGTCATTGTGCAATTATCCATATGTCTATATGGTGTTTCTTGAAGATTTCTTTTGCTAATCTAATCTTTTGAATATAATGTGTGAATCTAGAATTGTGATGTGTGACACAAGGTGGGTTTGCTGACAGACCCTCTTGTCTGTGTTCATTAACCCTTTACTTAATGAATATTCATGAAAAAAATGATGACATCATGAATATTAACTAGATTAGTTGTTTAAATTTCATATTAACGCATGAAACTTTATCAAAGCAGAAACAGTAGAGTTAAATCTATATTATTCCATAAGCAAACAGAGCAGATCCAGATCATATGGCTCCTACAGGAGCCATCTGATCTGAGTCTTCTCTGTTTGGAAAGGCGTATTTACGGAGTAAAGGGTTACAAGTGTCTTCCTTGCCACATGTAGAGACTCTTTGAGCTTCCCAGTTGATTGTTTCTCCTCTGTGTCAGTGGGAGTAAACCAGTCCAGCAGCAAAGTCACAGTGTGATGAAGCCCCCCTCCCATTGGAGAACAGAAACTGTCACAAATCAGTTTGATATAGTTCCTTAACTCTTCCTCTCATACAAATGCTTTTTTATTCATTTGCAGACAGTATACCTAGATCAGACAGCTCCTGTAAGCGCAGTCTCATCATGGTCTGCTCTGTTTGCGTATGACATTGTAATTTATCCTGTGTACATGTGCAACTGCACCATTTATCTCTCTGGTTTCAAAAAGTGTCTTTTACAGAGGCGTCAATATGAGGGAATGAGTTAAGAGAGCAATAGAAATTTAGCATTTACTATTAATAATTGTAATTCTGCTGTAATATGATTTAATGGTCTTACCTTAACCCTATCCCTCATATAAATGTTTAACTCTTTGCATGCTAAGTAACTTTTCGTCTGCAACAATTGTTGTATGCTTCAATTCTTAAAATTAACTTTCTCTCTCATTTCTTTGCAAAAATATGGTCAAGGTGACAAACAGTTTGGATCCTGATGAGATGCCGCATTATGCGGCGTCTCATTTAGATCCAAACTGTTTGCATAGGTAATCACAGATTCGCCTAGTGTGCAAAGATTTAATAAAAAGTTAAGTTGATAAATATTTATAATGTCATTATTTTTTAAAATTCAGTAAGGAAATGGTTAATGTTGTTTATAAAATAGATATCGAATATTTTTCTTTTTTCATTGCTTACCCTGTCATGTTTTATAGACTACAGTTTCACAAAGCTGCCCATGTTGACCTATAGATCAATTGGAGGTATTTTGGACTTCTATATGTTCCTTGGACCAACCCCTGAAAATGTAGTTCAGCAGTACACAGGGGTAAGTATACTTTTATAAATATGCCTTTCTACGCCTTTGAAAACAGAGAAGATCCAGATCAGATGGCTCCTGTGGGAGCCGTCTGATCAGATCTGCTGTTTCTTTATATAATATTGATATGATATTCTACAGTTTCTGCCATGTATTCATATGCCATATCTAATTTTTTGAATTGGCCATGAAAGTGCTTAAGTTGTAACCTATTCCTTTTATTATGCCCCCGTTGACGACAGTCAGGGGGCATTATGTTTTGCACCTGTCCGTCTATCTGTCTGTCCGTCCATCTGTGTGTCATGCTTTTTATGTGTAGTCGGTTGTCACAGTTTTTTCATTGTCTTATATCTTGCTAACCACTATAGCTATTGGCATGGAATTGCATATACACATTAAACACCATCCATACTTTTACTGCACACCCAGCCCATGCTGCCCGCAAGCCAAAGTTCAAGGTAAAAGGACTTAAGAATTTTAGGTACAGCTAGGCAAGCACCACCTTGGGGGCATCGCTGTTTCTTACAGACACAATTTTCTAGTTTTTTTTTATCATTTGAAAAGAGACACAATGAAAATAATTATGTTTTCATGAAACTTGAATTAAAATCTTGAGCATAGAAGTTAATAAATCAGAGGGAGAGAACTTAATTTGTTTCTCATTGTTTTATAATGAAGACAAATACTATTTTTATACGCCCACCTAATAAAGGTGGTCGTATATTGTCGTGGCCCTGTCCGTCCGTCCGTCCATTTGTTCGTCCGTTCGTTCGTTCGTCCGTCAACATTTTGTTTGTCCGCTATTTTCTGGGAAAACTATTTGACAGATATTAATGAAACTTAATACAAATGTTTAATGCATCAAGATCTGAAGCTGAGTTGATTCTGAGGTTCATTTGATTTTTCATTTCAGAGTTATGGCCTTTGTCCTAAAAAATATGCAAATAGTTTGTCCGCTGTTTTCTGGGAAAACTATTTAAGAGATTTTAATGAAACTTCACACAAATGTTTAATGCATCAAGATCTGAAGCTGAGTCATTCTGAGGTTTATTTGATTTGTTGTTTCAGAGTTATGGCCCTTTTACTTAAAAAATAATGCAAATAGTTTGTCCGCTGTTTTCTGGGAAAACTATTTGACAGATATTAATGAAACTTGATACAAATGTTTAATGCATCAAGATCTGAAGCTGAGTTGATTCTGAGGTTCATTTGATTTGTCGTTTCGGAGTTATGCCCCTTTTACTTAAAAAATAATGCAAATACATGCAAATAGTTTGTCTGCTGTTTTCTGGGAAAACTATTTGACAGATATTAATGAAACTTCACACAACTGTTTAATGCATCAAGATCTGAAGCTGAATTGATTCTGAGGTTCATTTGATCTTTCATTTCAGAGTTATGGCCCTTGTCCTTAAAAAATATGCAAATAGTTTGTCCGCTGTTTTCTGGGAAAACTATTTGAGAGATATTAATGAAACTTCACACAAATGTTAAATGCATCAAGATCTGAAACTGAATTAATTCTGAGGATCATTTGATTTTTCGTTTCAGAGTTATGGCCCTTGTCCTTAAAAAATAATGCAAATACATGCAAATAGTTTGTCCGCCGTTTTCTGGGAAAACTATTTGAGAGATATTAATGAAACTTCAAAAAATGTTTATTGCATCAAGATCTGAAGCTGAGTCGATTTTGAGGTTTATTTGATTTGTCGTTTCGGAATTATGGCCCTTTTACTTAAAAAATAATGCAAATATATGCATATAGTTTGTCCGCTGTTTCTGGTAAAACTGTTCAACAGATATTAATGAAACTTCATACACATGTTTAATGCATCAAGACCTCCAGCTAATTCGATTCTGAGGATCATTTGATTTGTTGTTTCGGAGTTATGGCCCTTGCACTTAAAAAAATAATGCAAATCTATGCAAATATGAGGATGGCCATAACTTTTTCATTTGAAATGATATTTACTTCAATTTTTTTATATGGTTAAACCTTAATGTGAATTTTCACATATATTGCGGGGATTTTGATATGTCATTTTATTCTAAAGTTATGGTCCTTGAACTTTGTGTGTTCCTTGCTTTGTTTGTTGGTCAACTTTTAGTTTGTCTGTTGTTTTCTGGGAAAACTATTAAAATGATATAAATGATACTTAAAACAAATGTTTTAAGCAACAAAATTTGAAACTGAGTTTATTTTGAGGTTCATTCAGTTTGTCTTTACAGAGTTATGGCCATTGCACTTTACAAAAATCTGCAAAAATGAGGATTAGCTGTAACTTTTTTATTTAATAAGATATTCACTTCATTTTTTAAAAAAAAATAGTATCACCTTAATATGGAAATCAAGATCTGAAGCACAGATTAGAAAATGTCGACACTTATAAGGCATGTTGAATCAGAGAAAGTTTGCAAGTGGGCGTATTATGTACCGTATGCGGTACTCTTGTTTAGTTATATAAACACTATTTACTTTTCATTCTATAAATATGCCTTTGTAAACAGAGTAGACTCAGATCAGGTTGCTGCTGCAGGAACCATCTGATTAGGGTCTGTACCAGTTGGTTTATGAAATAATACAGATTGGATTATACAGTTTCTGCCATGGCCAGTACTTTCTGTGTTCATGTCATTATAAAAATTCATTTAATTTATTTGCATGATATCTTTATTTTCTCACAGCTATCCTAATCAAACTTCATATTGGTGCTTACGACCACCACAAGAGCTAAATCTTGTAAGGGCCATTACTCTATTGTGCATAGATGAATAATTATGTTCCTTTAAAACATTGATTTTCACAAACAGACAAGTATTTGCATCCACTTGCAGTGTTCTTGTTCTTCAGTTATGTTGAAACCTGCAACATTTTTCTCATTTACGCTGCTTCAGTCTCTTTCTAAACAATGTTTTTTCTTGTTTCCAGTTGATAGGCAGGCCATACATGCCACCATATTGGGCGCTAGGATTTCAACTGTGTCGCTATGGATACAGGGATCTGCAGCATATAAAGGATGTGGTTGAAAGAACTAAAGCCCATCAAATACCTCATGTAAGTATGGAAAGTACTATGTACAGTAATTGTTTCCTGTTATTAGTCCTTAGCGTCATAAGATTACTTGCCAATGATAAAACTATAGTTTTAGAAAAATTTGTATATTTTGTTTGAATTTCAGCTGTTTGTGGTATCTACTGTAGCAGAGTGACACTCTGATCACTTCTTGGGCATCTATCTGTCTGTTGGGCCGCTGTGGTCGAGTGATTATGGTTTTCAACTGACAATCACTTAACCAATCACTGTTGTGGTTCAAATCATGGCTTTGGCATTTAGATTTTTCAATTGAGGAAACCTTCCAGCTGGCTTGTGGTAGGTCGATGGTTCTAGTCAGGTGTTTTTCTGTGCAAGAAACAATGCAATTTGTTCTATGCACAGAAAACATGTGGAGTCTTCCTCCTCCTGTAAAAGTTTTCCTAATTTTGGCAAAATAAAATACATTTTTGGCAAATTATATTGTGCCTGTATCAATGAGGATATTTATTTTGTCGTAGTATCAGCTTTTCAGTAGCATCTTTTATTGTTGTTCTACATGATACATTTTCAGGATGTGCAATATGTGGATATTGACTACATGGATAGCTACATGGATTTTACTGTGGACAGTCAGAAGTTTGGTGGACTGCCAGAGTATTTCAGCAGCCTCAGAAAGGGCGGCATGAGGACTGTTGTAATTGTGGTAAGAAATTCTTTGGCGTATTTTAAATCATAACCCTTTGTGCCATGAATACTCATTTCAGAATAATAACATCATGAATATTAGCTGAATTTTTAATGGCACTAGGAACAAGGGACTTTTTAATCATGACAGAAACTGTAGAATCAGATCTATGTTACATCATAAGCAAACAGTGCAGACCCTGATCAGATAGCTACTATATGTGCTGTCTAATCTGGGTTTACACTGTTTGCAAAGGCATTGAAAGGTGTATCAGTGGAATAAAGAGTTCAGTAATAGTGGTATGCAAAAATATTTTGTTTGTTGCAAATTTCAAAATTAACTGTCAGAAAAACTGTCAAATAGCATCAAAGAGTTTGAAGCCAAACTGTTTGCATATGTTGTCACAAATTCTCCACTAGCTTGTAAAGAACTTATTTCTAATATATCTTGTTCAAACTTCATTCTAAAAGCTTTTGGAAAATGCTTGCATGTAATTTTTTTATTATAGAGGAAAGCAGCAGATAGACACTTCCTTGTACCTTAACTCATTGCACGTTAAGTAATTGTTGTCTGCTAAAATTCTACAGGATCCGTGTGGTATGGGTCTACTCTGTTTGCAAAGGGGTTAAAAAGCGTCTATCAAGTAAAAGGGTTAACATCCTCTTGAAATGTACTAGTTTTGCTATGGGGAATTGAATACCTGAATATACAAATTAAGCCGTATTACAGATTTGATATGTTCAATAATCGCTGACCTTTAACCCTTTCCCTTATATAAACGTGTTTTCACGCATTTGCAAACAGAGTAGACCCAGAGTAGCTCCTCTAGGAGCCGTCTGATCAGGGTCTGCTCTGTTTGCTAATAGAATTTGATAGATCTGTTTCTTTGCTTTCTAAAATGTCTTCAATGTTACACCTTCCATATTTCTTTACGACTATTTTCTTAATGAATATTCAGTAGGTATTGGAATTTGAAATAAACATAGAACAGGGAAAAGGTTGAAAGTCATATGTTTGAAAAATAAATTGTGGTTTGTTTTGTACCTTTTTATTCACAGGATCCCCCAATTACTATAAACGTAACTCGATATGAACCATATGACAGGCTTACCCAAGTAGAAGGGGCTGTGAAGTGGCCAGCGGACTATAGTGCACCAGAGGGAGATAAGGACAGTACCAATGCAATGTTGGGATATGTAAGTGTCACACCCCTTCATTCACTGACTTATCCCTTTACCTCTTGAATATGTATATCAAGTTTCATGAATACTCATTGACCCCTTCCCTCACAGGCTATCTATAGACCCAACCTCTGTGAATAAATCTGCCAAAAAGGAGCATTTACTAGAGGAAAGGAAAATCTAAGCATTGTATTGTTTTGAAACCATTGTGATGAATACATGTAGAGCATTCGCTCCTATAGAGCAAATGCTCTATTTATCACAAGTTTGAACTTTCAAAAAGTGAATTTTACAATGGCGTCAAACGGCATCAATATGAAAAGATCTTTATAATGGCTAGTGAACAAAGGAATTTTTGGCCATAACAGAAAGTACGGAATCAGATATATATTACTTTAAAAGCAAACAGAGCAGACCCTGATCAAATGGCTCCTACAGGAGCCATCTGATGTGGATCTACTCTGGTTGCAAAGGGGTCAGCAGGCATCTCTTTGAGGGAAAGGGTTTAAATTTAAATGGTCTTCAGTACTAGAGTTGCATAATTACCTAGACCGACACAATCCTTGATTTGCTTTGGGAAAATTTGTCTTTTTCAAACTCAATTCTATCTCAGTTTTGAAATTTATTTGTTTTGATTTCACATGCTTTAAGCATGTAGATCAGAGATCACTTCCCTGTTATTCATTCATCAATTTATCTATTTGTCACACATTTGCATCATTCTATCAGCTTTCAGCAGTTGACATAATGTATATCTCCAAACAAAGAATGGATCAAGTGGCAAACATCTTGAATGCTGTTCAAGCTGCAAAATTATTATGTCTCCCCCCATATTTATATGGGGGAGACATATTATTTACGTGAGAGTTGTCTGTCTGTCTGTCCGTCTGTCCGCACTCACGAAAGGGTAGTTGTGTGACTTTTTTTAACTAGTCCCACAAGTAAAATCATTAACCTGGCCATCTCTTGTGACATTAACCTGGCCATTTCTTGTGACATTAACCTGGCCAGTTGTGGGACATAGGGTTAGGGTTAGGGTTAGCTTCCAGATCATTTTTTTCCAAAGTTAGAGCCAAAAATAGTTTTTCTTGTGGGACTAGTCACACAAGAAAAGATCAAAGGAAAAAGTCACACAACTACCCATCCGTTAGTATGTCCGTCTGTCCGTCCGTCCGTCTGTCTGTCCGTCACACTTTTTGTCCGGACGATAACTTCAATATGCCTGATGCCAGTTGATTGAAACTTCATATATGGAAAGAGCATAATGAGAGGAAGTGTCATGCACTAGGTCCATAACTCTGGCTTTACTAATATTGGAGTTATTGCCCTTTATAAAAAAAAATCACACTTTTTTGTCCGGACGATAACTTCTATATGGCTCATGCCATTGGATTGAAACTTCATATATGGAAAGATCATACTAATATTGGAGTTATTGCCCTTTGTAAAAAAAAATCACACTTTTTTGTCCGGACGATAACTCCTATATGGCTCATGCCATTGGATTGAAACTTCATATATGGAAAGATCATGACAAGAGGAAGTGTCATGCACAAGGTCCATAACTCTGGCTTCACTAATATTGGAGTTATTGCCCTTTGTAAAAAATATCATAATTTTTTGTCCGGACAATAACTTCAATATGCCTGATGCCAGTTGATTGAAACTTCATATATGGAAAGAGCATAATGAGAGGAAGTGTCATGCAGAAGGTGCATAACTCTGGCTTCACTAATATAGGAGTTATTGCCCTTTGTAAAAAAATTCACACTTTTTTGTCGGGACGATAACTTCTATATGGCTCATGCCATTGGATTGAAACTTCATATATGGAAAGATCATAACGAGAGGAAGTGTCATGCACAAGGTCCATAACTCTGGCTTCACTAATATTGGAGTTATTGCCCTTTGTAAAAAAAATCTCAATTTTTTGTCCGGATGATTACTCCTATGTGACACATGCCATTGGAGTGAAAGTTCATACATGGAACGATCATGATAAGAGAAAGTGTCATGCATAAGATCCTTAACTCGAGCTTCAATAAATTTAGAGTTATTGCTCCTTGTACATTTGTTTAATTCTTTCTTGTCCGGACGATAACTCCTACATGGCTCTTGCCATCGTATTGAAACTTCATACATGGAAAGAGCATGATGAGAGAAAGTGTCATGAACAAGGGCCATACTTCTGGCTTCAATACTTTTGGAGTTATTGCCCTTTGTTACATTTTTTGGCCGATCAATAACTCCTGTTCGACTAATGCTATTGGAAGACATTTTATTTTTGGAAAGAGCATGATGAAAGTAAGTGTCATGCACAAGGGCCATAAATCTGATATCAGTATTTTTGGAGTTATTAGCTGTTATCATTTTCTTCTTGAAAAATGTAGTGTGGAAAACGCATAATGAGGGGAAGTATCATTCATCAAGACCATAACATTTTTAGTGATTTCCCTTTACATATTGTTTTTATACGCCCGTTTAAAAAAACGGGACGTATTATGGAATGGCGCAGTCTGTCCATCTGTCCGTCTGGTTGTCTGTCCGTCTGTAACATCTCTAACTCAAGTTCCGCTTGGTGGATCCTTCTCAAATTTAGCCACAATGTTTATCTAGACATGCTACAGTAACCTGCCAAGTCCCGGTTTGTTTATCCAAGGTCAAGGTCACAAAATTGGACTTAGAATTTGGGTTTAGCAAAAATGTTAACCGGTCTGTCTGTCTGTAACATCTCTAACTCAAGTTCTGCTTGGTGGATCCTTCCCAAATTTAACCACAATGTTTATCTAGACATGCTACAGTAGCCTGCCAAGTCCCGGCTCATTTATTCAAGGTCAAGGTCGCTTAATTGGACTTAGAATTTGCGTTTAGCATTTGAGTTAAGCAAAAATGTTAACCTCAATTTATGTGGAACAAGTCCACTTATTTACATAACACTTTGTGATAAAGCTTTGAAACTTGGAACACTTGTTCACCGTCACAACCTTCACCTGTAGGCAAGAGTAAATAACTCTGTCAAGCATTTTGACTGAATTATGCCCCTTTTTAACTTAGAATTTTTGGTTAAGGCTTTGTTAAAGTCCATTTATTTACATAACCCTTTGAGATAAAGCTTTTAAACTTAGAACACTTGTTCACCGTCACAACCTTCACCTGTAGGCAAGAGTAAATAACTCTGTCAAATATTTTGACCGAATTATGCCCCTTTTTAACTTAGAATTTTTGGTTAAGGCTTTGTTAAAGTCCATTTATTTACATAACCCTTTGAGATAAAGCTTTTAAACTTGGAACACTTGTTCACCATCACAATCTTAACCTGTAGACAAGAGTACATAACTCTTTCAAGCATTTTGACAGAATCATTCCCCTTTTTAACTTAGAATTTATGGTTAAGGCTTTGTTAAAGTCCATTTATTTACATAACCCTTTGAGATAAAGCTTTTAACCTTGGAACACTTGTTCACCATCACAAGCTTTACCTGTAGGCAAGAGTACATAATTCTGTCCAACATTTTGACAGAATTATGCCCCCTTTTAACTTAGAAATTTTGGTTAAAGTTTTGGTTAAAGTCCACTTATTTACATAACCCTTTTAGATTAAGCTTTTAAACTTGGAACACTTGCTCACCATCACAAGCTTTACCTGTAGGCAAGAGTACATAACGCTGTCTAACATTTTGACATAATTATGACGCTTTTTAGCTTGGAATTTTTGGTTAAAAGTCCACTTATTTACATAATCCTTTCAGATAAAGCTTTTAAACTTGAAATATTTGTTGACCATCACAAGCTTCATCTTCATCTCAAGCATTTAGACACAATTATGGCACTTTTTAATTTAGAATTTTCGGTTATGGTTTTTTGTTAAAGTATGCCTATTTACAACCTTGAAACTCGGTCGCAAAATTGGACTTAGAATTTGAATTTAGCAAATACGTTAACCCCAGTTTATGTTGAACAAAACCTCGACGGGCGTATATTGTGCCCACTGGCACTCTTGTTATTAGAGGGGAGACATCCGTTTTTGTGACAAAAACCTCTAGTTTAGCATTTGATTTGGATCCAGTTCTATTGCAAATGTCTGTAAGGCTGTGATTTAGATGGAGTATAGACCAGGCATTGATAGAAACAATATCTATGGTTTGACAATATATATTTATGGAGTATTTCATCTTTAAAGCACTGTGACGTTTTAGAAACATATTTTTACTGCTACTTGTTTAACCCTTTACGCCATGAATATTCATGTGAAAAATAATGATGTCTTGAATATTACTTAGATTAATTGTTATTAGTTATGGACACATAATGTTTTGGTATTGGTTGAAATTGTAGAATCATATCTACATTGTATCATAAGCAAACAGCAGACACTGATCCTATAGGAGCCGTCTGAGCTGAGTCTACTCTGTTTGCAAAGTGGCATAGAATGGCGTATTTCTGGAGTAACGGATTAAATTATTTCCGTACCCCCTAAAAGTATGTTATTTGTTATGTTGCAGGGCAGAACCAAGGGGAAGACAGTTTACCCTGATTTCTTTAACAACAGAACTAGAGAGGTGTGGCAAGAATTAATTGTCAAACATAGATTGGAGATACCCTTTGATGGCTTGTGGATTGTAAGTGTTCTACATGGCTAATTCAGTAACTTTAATGGAACTAAAACATAACCTTTCTAAAGTGGCCACTCAAAAGTAGTGTTAACCCTTTGCTTGCTATTCACGTCAATATACCTACCTGTAAATAGTGAAGACCCAGATGAGACAGCTCCTGCAGGAGCTGTCTCATCAGGGTCTGCACTATTTACAAGTTGATTGTGCAACCAGTGCACTCCACAGCAGTGATTGCACAGCGAAATACTTGTACACAGTGAAGATATATGTAATTATACAACAGGGCATTGGTAAAGAAGGAGAAATGTATTTTAAAATTCAGCAAGAGAAGGGTTAATAGACACCTCTATGTGGCTTCCACTTTAAATGGTCTCTGAATTACCAACATGCATTCATGCCACTTGTTATTGAGAAAATATACTTTTTTATGACAGCGGTCTATTAATGTTCATTATAGTGATTTTTACAGTGATATTTTGCATTTGTAGGGTCATCAATAACATATGCTCGAAACCACGCTTTAGAACATCAGATATAATTCTGTCAAATTACTCAATGAAATAAAAATTATTTTCAAGTGGTCTCATTTTTGTGTTGTCTGCTTTAGAAGGATGACACTTAGGGGTCACTTCCTTTTTTTTGGTCACACTTCTGCTGGCAGGTGCCACTTGTATTCTTTTCAGCACTTAAGACATTTGTATCAGTACTGTATGGAACTATTTGCTTAACCTTTTCCTTGTTCTATGTTTATTCCAAATTTCAATACCTACTGCATATTCATGGACAATATAGCTACAATATGAAATATGGAATGTGGAACATTGTAGCCATTTTAGAAAGTAAAGAAACAGATCCATCGAATTTATGAATGAACAGAGCAGACCCTGATCACATGGCTCCTATAGGAGCCATCTTATCAGGGTCTACTCTGTTTGGAAATGTATGAAAAAGCGTTTCAATGAAGGAAAGGGTTAAGAGTTGTTATAAAGAAGTTTGGTATAGCACAGACAAACCCTCCCACAGCATCCGGCCAGGTGAAAATTGATATTCTGTCCGCAAATAAAGTAATTATACCCCCACAAACAGAGTTTGAGGGGGGTATACTGGAATCGCCTGTCGGTCGGTCGTCGGTCGGTCGGTCGGTCGGTCGGTCTGTCTGCAAAATCTTGTACGGCGAACTCCTCCTTCAGTTTCAACCCGATTCACTTGACACTTGGCATAATTGTTAATCAGGAGTAGTAGATGTGCAAGACACAAATTTCAGGTCTCTGTGACCTTGACCTTGACCTTTGGCCTTGAAATTGGTCTTGAAATTGGCTGGCAAAAGCTTGTACTTTGAAACTCCTCCTTCACATTCAACCTGATTCACTTGATACTTGGCATAAATGTTACTCAGGAGTAGTAGATGTGTAAGACACAAATTTCAGGTCTCTGTGACCTTGACCTTGACCTTTGGCCTTGAAATTGGTCTTGAAATTGGCAGGCAAAATCTTGTACTTTGAACTCCTCCTTCAATTTCAACCTGATTCACTTGATACTTGGCATAAATGTTAATCAGGAGTAGTAGATGTGCAAGACACAGATTTCAGGTCTCTGTGACCTTGACATTGACCTTTGGCCTTGAAATTGGTCTTGAAATTGGCAGGCAAAATCTTGTACTTTGAACTCCTCCTTCAATTTCAACCTGATTCACTTGATACTTGGCATAAATGTTACTCAGGAGTAGTAGATGTGCAAGACACAAATTTAAAATCTCTGTGACCTTGAACTTTGGCCTTGAAATTGGTCTTAAAATTGGCAAGCAAAATCTTGTACGGCAAACTCCTCCTTCACTTTCAACCTGATTCATTTGATACTTGGCATAAATGTTACCCAGGAGTAGTATATGTGCAAGACACAAATTTCAGGTCTCTGTGACCTTGACCTTGACCTTTGGCCTTGAAATTGGTCATGATATTGGCAGGCAAAATCTTGTACTTTGAACTCCTCCTTCAATTTCAACCTGATTCACTTGATACTTGGCATAAATGTTACTCAGGAGTAGTATATGTGCAAGACAAAAATTGCAGGTCTCTGTGACCTTGACCTTGACCGTTGGCCTTGAAATTGGTCTTAAAATTGGCAGGCAAAATCTTGTACTTTGAACTCCTCCTTCACTTTCAACCTGATTCACTTGATACTTGGCATAAGGGTTACTCAGGAGTAGTAGATGTGCAAGACACAAATTTAAAATCTCTGTGACCTTGACCTTTGGCCTTGAAATTGGTCTTAAAATTGGCAGGCAAAATCTTGTACGGCGAACTCCTCCTTCACTTTCAACCTAATTTACTTGATACTTGGCATAAATGTTACTAAGGAGTAGTAGATGTGCAAGACACAAATTTCAGGTCTCTGTGACCTTGACATTGACCTTTGGCCTTGAAATTGGTCTTGAAATTGGCAGGCAAAATCTTGTACTTTGAACTCCTCCTTCAATTTCAACCTGATTCACTTGATACTTGGCATAAATGTTACTCAGGAGTAGTAGATGTGCAAGACACAAATTTCAGGTGTCTGTGACCTTGACCTTGACCTTTGGTCTAGAAATTGGTCTTGAAATTGGCAGGCAAAATCTTGTACTTTGAACTCCTCCTTCAATTTCAACCTGATTCACTTGATACTTGGCATAAATGTTACTCAGGAGTAGTAGATGTGCAAGACACAAATTTAAAATCTCTGTGACCTTGAACTTTGGCCTTGAAATTGGTCTTAAAATTGGCAAGCAAAATCTTGTACGGCAAACTCCTCCTTCACTTTCAACCTGATTCATTTGATACTTGGCATAAATGTTACCCAGGAGTAGTATATGTGCAAGACACAAATTTCAGGTCTCTGTGACCTTGACCTTGACCTTTGGCCTTGAAATTGGTCATGATATTGGCAGGCAAAATCTTGTACTTTGAACTCCTCCTTCAATTTCAACCTGATTCACTTGATACTTGGCATAAATGTTACTCAGGAGTAGTATATGTGCAAGACAAAAATTGCAGGTCTCTGTGACCTTGACCTTGACCGTTGGCCTTGAAATTGGTCTTAAAATTGGCAGGCAAAATCTTGTACTTTGAACTCTTCCTTCACTTTCAACCTGATTCACTTGATACTTGGCATAAGGGTTACTCAGGAGTAGTAGATGTGCAAGACACAAATTTAAAATCTCTGTGACCTTGACCTTTGGCCTTGAAATTGGTCTTAAAATTGGCAGGCAAAATCTTGTACGGCGAACTCCTCCTTCACTTTCAACCTAATTTACTTGATACTTGGCATAAATGTTACTCAGGAGTAGTAGATGTTCAAGACACAAATTTCAGGTGTCTGTGACCTTGACCTTGACCTTTGGCCTTGAAATTGGCAGGCAAAATCTTGTACTTTGAACTCCTCCTTCAATTTCAACCTGATTCACTTGATACTTGGCATAAATTACAGAATTTTCTCTATTTGAACTTTAGGTATTTTTGTTATTTGGTCCTGTTATATGTTCAAAACTTGGATTTGCAATCAAGGCTGCCGTGTGGGGGTATTCATCACCTTTAGTGATAGTTCTAGTTGAAGTATCTTTGAAGGCATTTTACCTGTCAGAATACAAATTTGGATTGGAAATTTATTTTGTAGTCCATTTATTTTCCATGCAATTATCTTCTTTCCAAGATGTGACATATGAACAGAAGAATGTTAGCCATGGCAGAAACTGTAGGATCAGACCTATATTATTTCATAAGGAAACAAAGCAGATTCCTGACCAGACGACTCCTATAGGAGCCATCTAATCAGGGTCTTCTCTGTTTATAAAGATGTTAAAATGTGTATCTGTGGAGTAAAGGTTTAACTGGATTTCCAGGATATGAATGAGCCAGAAAACTTTGGTACCAATCAGGAGAAACCCTGGAACTGGCCAGAGAGTTCCAAACCATATTGGAGTCTACGCTGTCCAACAAACAACAGATATGATGAACCGCTGTATCGTACAAGTAAGTGTTAAGGTATTTTAGGAGGAGCCACCTGATCTAAGTCTACTCTGTTTGTAAATATTTGAAAAAGAGTTTATCATGTCAAGGGTTAAATAATGTTTCCTGAAGAAGGAAAGTCAATTCACTTTTGTAGCCTCGTTGTTGCAGCTTTAATCCTTTATTCCATGAATATTCATGGCAGACTGCACCAAATTAAATATTAATTATGTCTCCCCCAATATACTGGGGAGACATTTTGTTTTTGTGCGTAGCGTCTGTCCGATTTTACTTTGTTCGTGTGGTTTCTCCAAAACCTTGAGTCGCATTTTCATGAAACTTCATAGGATTAATCCCCACCATGCCTAGTTGTGCATATCGTATTCCTGTTCCGGTTCGATGATTTTCTGCAGAGCTATGGGACTTTGAATTTTTTACATGGAAAATTTTGTCCGCGGGGTTTCTCCAAATCCTATGATCAGATTTTCATGAAACTTCATAGGATTGATCAACACCATGCCTTTATGTGCATATCTTATCCCTGTTCCGGTTCAATAATTTTCTGCAGAGTTATGGGACTTTGAAAATTTACATGGAATTTTTTGTCAGAACAGTTTCTCCATAATCCTTCTTCAGATTTTCATGAAACTTCCTAGGATTGATCAGCATTATGTCTAGTTGTGCATATCCAAACCCCGTTTCGGTTTGATGATTTTCTGCAGAGTTATGGGACTTTGCAATTTTTACATGGAAAAATTTGTCAGCGCAGTTTCTCCAAAACATTTGACTGATTTTTCCTGAAACTTAATAGGATTGATCAGCACCATGCCTAGATGTGCATGTCTTATTATGTCTCCCCCCATATTTATATGGGGGAGACATATTGTTTTCGTGAGAGTTGTCTGTCTGTCTGTCACACTTTTTGTCCGGACGATAACTTCAATATGCCTGATGCCAGTTGATTGAAACTTCATATATGGAAAGAGCATAATGAGAGGAAGTGTCATGCACAAGGTCCATAACTCTGGCTTCACTAATATTGGAGTTATTGCCCTTTGTAAAAAAAAATCACACTTTTTTGTCCGGACGATAACTCCTATATGGCTCATGCCATTGGATTGAAACTTCATATATGGAAAGATCATGACGAGAGGAAGTGTCATGCACAAGGTCCATAATTCTGGCTTCACTAATATTGGAGTTATTGCCCTTTGTAAAAAATATCATAATTTTTTGTCCGGACAATAACTTCAATATGCCTGATGCCAGTTGATTGAAACTTCATATATGGAAAGAGCATAATGAGAGGAAGTGTCATGCACAAGTTCCATAACTCTGGCTTCACTAATATTGGAGTTATTGCCCTTTGTAAAAAATATCATAATTTTTTGTCCGGACAATAACTTCAATATGCCTGATGCCATTGGATTGAAACTTCATATATTATGGAAAGATCATAACGAGAGGAAGTGTCATGCAGAAGGTACATAACTCTGGCTTCACTAATATAGGAGTTATTGCCCTTTGTAAAAAAATCACACTTTTTTGTCCGGACGATAACTTCTATATGGCTCATGCCATTGGATTGAAACTTCATATATGGAAAGATCATAACGAGAGGAAGTGCCATGCACAAGGTCCATAACTCTGGCTTCACTAATATTGGAGTTATTGCCCTTTGTAAAAAAAATCACACTTTTTTGTCCGGACGATAACTTCTATATGGCTCATGCCATTGGATTGAAACTTCATATATGGAAAGATCATAACGAGAGGAAGTGTCATGCACAAGGTCCATAACTCTGGCTTCACTAATATTGGAGTCATTGCCCTTTGTAAAAACAATCACAATTTTTTGTCCAGATGATTACTCCTATGTGACACATGCCATTGGAGTGAAACTTCATACATGGAACGATCATAATAAGAGAAAGTGTCATGCATAAGATCCTTAACTCGAGCTTCAATAAATTTAGAGTTATTGCCCCTTGTACATTTGTTTAATTCTTTCTTGTCCGGACGATAACTCCTACATGGCTCTTGCCATCGTATTGAAACTTCATACATGGAAAGAGCATGATGAGAGAAAGTGTCATGAACAAGGGCCATAATTCTGGCTTCAATACTTTTGGAGTTATTGCCCTTTGTTACATTTTTTGGCCGATCAATAACTCCTGTTCGACTGATGCTATTGGAATGACATTTTATTTTTGGAAAGAGCATGATGAAAGTAAGTGTCATGCACAAGGGCCATAAATCTGGTATCAGTATTTTTGGAGTTATTAGCTGTTATCATTTTCTTCTTGAAAAATGTAGTGTGGAAAACGCATAATGATGGGAAGTATCATTCATCAAGACCATAACATTTTTAGTGATTTCCCTTTACATATTGTTTTTATTAGAGGGGAGACATCCGTTTTTTTGACAAAAACCTCTAGTTAATTTCTGTTCCTGTTTAATGATTTTCTGCAGAGATATGGGACTTTGAAAATTTTACATGGAAATTTTGTCTGCGGAGTTTCTCTAAAATCTTTGGTCGGATTTTCATGAAACTTCATAGGATTGATCAGAACCATGCCTAGTTGTGAATAGTGTATTCCTTTTCTGGTTTGATGATGTTCTGCAGAGTTATGGGACTTAGAAAAACTTTTTCCACGCGCTGGGGGAGACATCAGTTTTTGTATCAAAAACAGTTCTAGTTTATATTGTTATATGAAACAAGTGAATACATGTACATAGCTATGCCAAATAATACAGAATCAGATCTGAGACTTTCTATAAGCATACAGAGCAGACCCTGGTTAGGTGGCTCCTACAGGAGCCATCTGATATGGGTCTACTCTGTTTTCGTAAGTGTCAAAAGGCGTATCTATGGAGTGCAAAGCTATTATTGTAGCTAGAGTTACCCAATCAGACTTCATACTTTTGGTCACAATCATAAATTAGCCAATCTGACCAAGACCCAGAATCTCATCAATACAAACGAATACAGTGCCATTACAAATAAAATAGAATAAAATCTTAGATATTTTATATAAGCACACAGTGCAGACCCTCATCAGACTTGCAGGAATTGTCTTATCTGAGGCTACTCTGTTTACAAAATTATCAAAAGGTATCTTTATCAGGTAATGGAATAAAGCTTATTATACCCAAGCAAACTGTTTGAAGGGGGGTATACTAGAATCTAGCAGTCAGTCTGGCTGGAGGTTGGTCCGTCCTTCTGCATTTGAACACAGGTAGCTAGAGCTGTGAACTCCTCCTTCAGTTTTGAAGTTATTGTCTGTATATTTGGTTTACATAATAACCACAAATAGTAGATGTGCAAGACGTAACTTTTATGTGTTTACTGCTGGGCATTACAGAATTATCTCCCTTTGAACTTTAATGTTTTTGTCATTTTGGCTTGAAACATTGGTATTTGGATTTGCAATTAAGGCTGCTATGCTGGGTATTCCATCACCTTAAGTGATAATTCTAGTTCAACCTCACATGGATTTTGAGCTCCACAAAGACCATTATCTCATAAAATAGTGTAATTCTATCAACGTTATGGACAGACTTTAGGACTTACTGAAAAGACAGATTTAATGGCCCATGGTTTTCAATTCTTCTTATAAGCTGTTGCAAGTGAGAAATGAGAATTGAGTTTTCATTTGTCATTACTTAGCTCATTTGTTTCTTTTGAAGAAAAAATATAAACTACTGTCCTAACTCTGGTGTCTGCATCGGCGTCCGGAAACTTTAGTGTTGGCCATTACTGCTTTACTATTCATGCAAATCTTATAAACCTTCACAAACTTGTTCATTGTCACAAGGGCTCCAATCAAACAGACTGGCGTTTACATCTGCATGCGATACTCTTTTTTTTATGTAGGATATTGATCTGGTACTTTCTGTCTATAATGATGCCATAATCATAACATATACTGGGTTTGATTGCATTTACTTTTAATTTTAGAGGCAGGGTATGTTCATGATACCCCAAGCAGGTCAGCAAGACTGTCAGACAAGACGCTGTGTATGGTTGGGCGACAGGGCGACAGCGGGGAGTACAGACACTATGATGTACACAGTCTGTACGGATGGAGCCAGGCTCCTCCAACTATGGCGTAAGGCCTATCCTTATTATCTTTTGTCTAATCATTTTTTGGGCAATTGTTACATAATAGGGAGTCTGAAACGACCCTACACCGGATGACCTTTTGTGTATGGCACTGACTGTTTTTCTCACATTATTTTACCCTTGTCTGGCTGGAACACAATCTTTGATTCTCATTTTGATAAAAACTGTGTATTATGACTGGAACAATCTATCAACTTTGAAAAAAACTGTCCAGTATTTTTTAAACATTCGAACATCACTAAACCATATGACCGAAACTTCCTAGCACTTTTTTGAATCAATGTCAACCTTTCTCGACTATTTTTCAATTGAATTATTACAATGAGAAGTTTCACTTGTGATCGTGGATGAATTTTGATTTATCTCTGATTCGTCGTGTACAGTATTTATAATTAGACAAAGGAACAGAAAAATGTCTGAAATTCGAACATGTTTGTGATGCTGGCTAGATTCTATATTAAGTAACAAAATTGAGTCCATGCCAACACAATGGTCATAGAATTTTACTACTGTATACGCTGACGCTGCAGCAGAATAGTCTGCGTGTATTTCTTTAGATACGAAAAGCAGACACTAAGAAACGCAAAGAACCAACACTTCTGACAAAAGCAAACTGGTTTTTGAATGCGTCCACCGGGCCCACAATGGTATCAATTATGTGCCATTTGGTAAAAAAGGGGGCCAAATGCGCAGCCTGGATTGAGCACTGTAAGAAATAATGTTTTATGTATATGAATATTAACTTAATTGATAAAGAGAAAGGGAAATTTGGCCCAGGCAAAAGTCAGATCTATATTATTCCACAAGCAACACAAAAGACTCAGCAGAAAAACAGAGGCTACATGGTTTAGTTTTGCCCATTAGTTCACACGCTAATAAGGCAAATTTGATTTCCATGCTAATACCATGCCATCAATGTGACCTTGACCTTGGGCTTCATTTACAAAAACAACATGTCCGGAGCATACCTACTGTACCGAATCAGCTAGGGTCACCAAATATGGTGTATGAGTTCGTCTTGGGATGGCAGAGTGTCACATACTATAATTAGATTAATGTGACCATGACCATGACCTTTGACCTCATTAAAATAAAAGCTTTCCGGAGCATATTTCCTGCACTACTTCAGCTAGTATGTATGTATTTGTTATTTTTGTAGCGGTGTGAGACGTGCAACAGGAGAGCGAGGTTTTGTGCTGTCAAGGTCTACCTATCCTGGTAGTGGTAGCCACACCTCTCACTGGCTAGGGGACAACGAAAGTAACTGGCCAAACCTCAAGGTTTCCATCATTGGTGTGTGCTTAATCTACCTAAATCACTATTTATTTTGGCCTAAGCATGCATTTAACCCTTTTGAAGCCAAATTTCTAATTGTCATCTGCAATCCAAGTTTGTTAAATCATTCAGTAATATAAGGAAATGAGATAAATAAATGCAAAGTTCAAAGGAATAAAGCAGATATACAGAAATAGAGATTGAGACAAATAGTGAAGTCTCTGATCAGATGCCGCCTTGAAAAGGCAGCGTCTGATCTGGGACTGCACTATTTGTGGTAGTGCATTTATGCGACTGCGGCGGTGAAAGGGTTAACCCTTTCCCTTTCAAATATTCATGTAAGACATAATGACATCATGAATATATATTAGCTGAAGTTTTATAATGGCATATGTACATGGGAGCTTTGGTATTGTAAGAAAATGTAGGGTCAGGTCTATTATAATTTCATAAGCAAACAGAAAAGACCCTGGTCAGACGGCTCCATGAAAAAGACTTGATATGAAGGAAAGAGTTAAAACATTGCTAATTTCTTGTTTTTATCCAAATGGAATAATGTTTGTTTCTTTTCAGGTATGCTGGAATTCAATATGTTTGGTATACCACATGTAAGTTAAAACATTGCAAAACATTTTTTAAGTCTGTAGTGGCAAATTTATAATTACTTATACTGACTCAGCGTCTCATCAGGATATAAAGTTTTCAACACTGCATTATTTGAAGAGACATGAAGATTAATTTAACTTTCAGAAGACAACAATATTTGCATATGACCGTTACTTAGCACTGAAAGAGTTAATGAAAATTAGGATGTTATTATTTAATACCAATTTTGCATTATTTTGCAAAGACAAAAAAGGATTAATAATACAGTTTTTTTATCACATGGAATTGATTGGTCGTAATAGTTCTTTTAACCCTTTCCTTCACATAAATGCTTTTTCATGCATCTGCAAACTGAGCAGACCCAGATCAGACAGCTCCTATAGGATATATAATTTTCTTTAGTTTTGTTAAATGGCTACAATATTCAACCTTCCATATTTCATTATAACTATAATGTCCATGAATATTCTGTAGGTATTGAACTTTGGAATAAACATAGAACAGGGAAAGGGTTAATACAAGGAAAAGAGCAAACTAACATTTGCAGACACCTAATCCCTTACCTGACAAAGAATTGTCTGAGAAGTAATGACATCATGAATATTTATCAGTACCATGAACATAGGATGTTTCTGCCATGACAGACACTTTGAAATCAGAACTATATATAATATAAATAGAGTAGACCCTGATTTCTACTCTGTTTGCAATAAGGCATCAATTTTACAACTGCTTATCAATGCTACAGGTATAATGGTTTTGTGCTAAACTTTCTGTATGACAATTTATTGTCTTTAGAATGGGATAATACCTAAAGCTATTCACCCTTTACTCCATAAATACTCCTTTCTACGGCCCTTTGCAAACAAAGTAAACCTATAGGAGCCGTCTGATCAGAGTCTGCCCTGTGTACAATAATAGAATAATCTAATTCAACAGTTTCTGCTTTGTCAAAAATTTAATGTGTTAACCCTTTCCCTTATGAATATTCATGCAAGAAATAATGACCTCATGAATATTAATAAGATTATTTTTTATAATGGCATATGAACACAGGACATTTTGCCTCAGGCAGAAGCTGTAGAATCAAATCTATATTACACCATAAGCAAACAGAGCAGACCCTGATCAGACGGCTCCTATAGGAGCTGTATGATCTGGGTCTACTCTGTTTGCAGATGCGTCTAAATGCACTTACATAAAGGGAAAGGGTTAATATATTTTAGAAAATAATAATTAATATTCATGATGACATAATTTCCTACATAAATATTCATGGAGTAACCCTTTGCCACATGCATATTAATATTAATTCATAATAATTTATGTACCCAGGATTTTTATATGCCCACCTAATAAAGGTAGTCGTATATTGTCGTGGCCCTGTCCGTCCGTCCGTCCGTTCGTTCGTTCTTCCGTCAACATTTTGTTTGTCTGCAGTTTTCTGGGAAAACTATTTGACAGATATTAATGAAACTTCACACAAATGTTTAATGCATCAAGATCTGAAGCTGAGTTGATTCTGAGGTTCATTTAATTTTTCATTTCAGAGTTATGGCCCTTGTCCTTAAAAATATGCAAATAGTTTGTCCGCCGTTTTCTGGGAAAACTATTTGAGAGATATTAATGAAACTTCACACAAATGTTAAATGCATCAAGATCTGAAGCTGATTTGATTCTGAGGTTCATTTGATTTGTCGTTTCGGAGTTATGGCCCTTTTACTTAAAAAATATTGCAAATACATGCAAATAGTTTGTCCACTGTTTTCTGGGAAAACTATTTAACAGATATTAATGAAACTTCACACAAATGTTTAATGCATCAAGATCTGAAGCTGAGTTGATTCTGAGGTTCATTTGATTTTTCATTTCAGAGTTATGGCCCTTGGTCTTAAAAAAATTTGCAAATAAATTGTCCGCTGTTTTCTGGGAAAACTATTTGAGAGATATTAATGAAACTTAACACAAATGTTTAATACATCAAGATCTGAAGCTGAGTCAATTCTAAGGTTCATTTGATTTGTCATTTCTGAGTTATGGCCCTTGTATTTAAAAAATAATGCAAATACATGCAAATAGTTTGTCCGCTGTTTTCTTGGAAACTATTTGAGAGATATTAATGAAACTGAAT
The DNA here is from genome assembly GCA_963576725.1 of Azorinus chamasolen. NCBI lineage: Eukaryota > Metazoa > Mollusca > Bivalvia > Cardiida > Solecurtidae > Azorinus > Azorinus chamasolen. The sequence goes on from OY755243.1 coordinate 71,926,838, forward strand.
TGATTCTGAGGATCATTTGATTTTTCGTTTCAGAGTTATGGCCCTTGTACTTAAAAAATAATGCAAATACATGCAAATAGTTTGTCTGCTGTTTTCTGGGAAAACTATTTGAGAGATATTAATGAAACTTCACAAAAATGTTTAATGCATCAAGATCTGATGCTGAGTCGATTTTGAGGTTTATTTGATTTTTCGTTTCGGAGTTATGGCCCTTTTACTTAAAAAATAATGCAAATATATGCATATAGTTTGTCCGCTGTTTTCTGGCAAAACTGTTTGACAGATATTAATGAAACTTCATACACATGTTTAATGCATCAATACCTGAAGCTAAGTTGATTCTGAGGATCATTTGATTTGTTGTTTCGGAGTTATGGCCCTTGCACTTAAAAAAATAATGCAAATCTATGCAAATATGAGGATGGCCATAACATTTTCATTTGAAATGATATTTACTTCAATTTTTTTATATGGTTAAACCTTAATGTGAATTTTCACATATATTGCGGGGGTTTTGATATGTCATTTTATTCTAAAGTTATGGTCCTTGAACTTTGTGTGTTCGTTGCTTTGTTTGTCAGTCAACTTTTAGTTTGTCTGTTGTTTTCTGGGAAAACTATTAAAATGATATAAATGAAACTTAACACAAATGTTTTAAGCAACAAAATTTGAAGGTGAGTTTATTTTGAGTTTATTCAATTTGTCTTTACAGAGTTATGGCCGTTGCACTTTACAAAAATCTGCAAAAATGAGGATTAGCTGTAACTTTTTTATTTAATAAGATATTCACTTCATTTTTTTAAATAAAAATAGTATCACCTTAATATGGAAATCAAGATCTGAAGCACAGATTAGAAAATGTCAACACTTATAAGGCATGTTGAATCAGAGAAAGTTTGCAAGTGGGAGTATTATGTACCGTATGCGGTACTCTTGTTTTTACCTTGGCAGAATCTGTAGAATCAAATTGATATACAGTCGAACCTGCTGTAAGCAGCCAGTCTAGGGAAGTGGCCAATTTGGCTGCTTACAGCAGGTGACCACTTAAACCAGGTGTAGGTTACCCAGCATACTTTCGGGTGATAATCATAGATATATATATATTATATGTACACATGTATACTGATAGATGTTTAGGTCACAATAGATGATAAATAGGCTCTGATAGGAAAAAGGAATGCATATAAAATTATAAGCTTTAATTGCAATATCAAAAACATACATGTATACTAGAATCTATCTATTGGATAAAGGTTTATTTTTTGCAAAATAATCTTGAAAAGTTGCAGCTAACTGGCAAAGATTTATTCTATGCAAACAATTTGTATCCATAAGATCCACCAGCATCTTTTAAGGGTTCAAATTGTTTGATCATTTGATTGCAGAAATACAATAGTATCTAAACATTACAAGCTGTAAATAGCATACCATCAAATCTATTCTTCACAGATCACAACTTAAATTGCTTCACATGTACACATAACTCCTTAACCCTTTCCTTCTTAGAAATGCTTTTTCACTCATTTGCAAACATATGTTAAATTGAATGGTTCTGTCCATTAATGAGGTGATATCTTGAACATTAATAAATGTTAATCAGGGAAAGGGTTAAGTAACCACAATTTACATGTAGCACATCACTTCTTAAAAAAATCTAGCATGGTTGTTTGTCTCACACTAGTGTCTACCCTGTAGTTAACAAAGAGCTCCTGAGAATGCATTATGCTGTCCAACAACTTTCCCTGATTTTTTACTAATGCAAAGTTCTTCAGCTTTTCTAGACACTCTTGGATTTCTCCTAACGAGGCACATGATGTGGATTTGTCTTCTTCGTCCTCTTCTGCATTTCCCTCTTCAGATTCAGTGCTCTTTAGAGTGTCAATGATATCCTGTGCTGGTTTGTCCCAGTCAGTCATACTGTATCACATGTAGCAAACAGACGGTCTATGTTGATCAAATCTCGAATGTCACAGTCAAACACTTCCTTAGCAATCTTGTGGATTGCAAGAGGCAGATCATCCTCATCTATGATGTTGTCAGCAGACACTTCAGACACAGATTCAGACACAGACACTTCACACTCAGCACTAACTGGCTTAAAACCACACTTAGAAAAACACTTGGAGATGGTCTCCGGTAACACTTCTTTCCACGCTGCTGACACCCAATAAATAGCGTCCAATAGGGAAATTTCTCTGAGAATCTCTGGTCCTGTCTTGGTCCTGCTGCGTTCCATTTCAGACAACACATGCTGCAGTTGCCTTCTACGGTACTTAAGCTTAACTGTCTGGATGATCCCAGCATCCATAGGCTGCAGCAAAGACGTAGTGTTGGCGGGAAAGAACTGGAGCTTGACATGGGATAGATCAATATGAGGATGAACAGGGGCATTGTCCAGCAGCAACAAAATGTGTCGTTTCTGTGCACGCATCTTTCTGTCAAGGCTCCGCAGCCAGTCCTCCATCAACGGTGTCAGCATCCATGCCTTGGAGTTAGCCTCATACCGAACCGGAAGGCTTTCCGTGTTGATTGAGCCAAAGCAGCATGGTCGCTTGGCTTTACCAATTACCAGTGGTCTCAGCTTTTCCCCTAAAAAGAAACACAAACATTATTATGGTTGCTATTAGTATGCTAAATACAGCAGATCCTTCATTTATGTTCATAGGAGTTATAAAAAGCAGGTGATGGCTTAATGTAGGGCATTATTTTTGTCCTGCATTAAGCTAACACCTGCCTTACAGATCCATCAAATTCTATTAGCAAACAGAGCAGACCCTGATCAGACGGCTCCTCTAGGAGCCGTCTGATCTGGGTCTACTCTGTTTGCAAATGCATGAAAACACGTTAATATGAGGGAAAGGGTTAAATCTCTTTTGATGACTGCTTAGGACAGATTCTACTGTATGAGTAATAATACAAGAACAATCACATTTCATTTTTAAACTGAATAAATTATCCTCATGGTTTTTCCTTTTATTTATAACAACAACAACAACAATTGTAACATAAAATTCTAGGTGAAATTAGTAACTCATGATAATGTGATACAAATGGATTTCACAAACTAAAGACAATCATTTGAAACTTTAAAAGAGTATCATTATCATCATTATCATCATTATCATTATTATCATCATCATCATCATTTTCTCAAATGGCAATTTTCCAGTTTTAGCAACCAGACTGGGTTTATCTTAATTATTTTTCCCCTTTCTCTTCTTTTTACAAATCATATATACCAGTCATTGATGCACACAGTGCTACTGTGATACGTTGTTTTGATCTTTTCCCTCCTACACATGTCTCTCCCTTCTCGAAGTATGTCGCCTTGGTTGTGTCCCTGAAGAAGAGGCCACTCTCGTCCATGTTAAAGATGTCCTTTGCAGCATATCCATCGGTCAAAGATGGGATCTTATCAAACCACTGCTTAACTGTGTCCCTGTTGACTTCTCCCCTCTCCCCACTCTGGGTTTTGAACACAATGTTGTGCCGCTTGAGAAAGGCTTCCAGCCATCCATTGCTTGCCTTAAACTCCGTAAGATTCAAGTCTTTGGCAAACTTCAGTGCCTTCTCCTGAATAAGTGGACCTGAAATGTTCACCATTCGCCTGTTACCCTCAAGAAACCACTTGTACACAAGTTCATTCAGTTCACTGTATCCTGTTTCTCTCTTAGCACGTTTCAAACTCAAACTTCCGTTGGCCTCATATTCATCCAATATCTCACGTTTTCTTTTATGAACATTCTGAACCTGACTTCTACCAACTCCCATTTGTTCTGCAACAACTCTGGAACTCTTTCCAGTATCCAGCAACTTAATGCACTTTACACGTTCCTCCAAAGTGAGACACTTGCGCTTAGAAGTCATTTTACTTTATCCAATTTAGTATTGATTATAAGAGATCTGCTTGCAATAAAAGACAATTTGAAAATGATTAAAACCTGATTGCTGTCGAAATTGCCCTCGAAATTGTCTAGTCCGAGATGCAGGTGTTTCGTTTGAAATCGCCGATCACACATAATTATCGGAGTTTGTCCTTCTCAACACTTTTTAACAAAAAACAATTGGTAATTATAGGTAGGTAACTTGATTTAAATCTCAATAGCTTCAGTAATGGCCTTTAGAACTTGTGAATAACAGACAATCATACTTTACCTTTGGCTTTGATCTCTTTGTTTGCACAAAGGCGGCCATTTTGAATTTGATGTGGAACGAAAAAAAATCGTCAAAAATTATCCGATATTTTCATTTTGTATCCAATAGGTCGACTAAATATTGTTTTGACCTCATTTTAATATTAAGTACACCAGAATGGTCGAGGTCAAATTATCTTAATAATTTATTGCAATAAATTCGTATTTAAAAAAACTCCGGATCAGCCATATGTTTACAGAATAGTGTCAAGGTCACGTGAATTTACATAAGGGAAGTAACTGCAGCGATATTCAAAACAAGTTAATGTTAGAAAAATCTTTACTCAAAATATGATTACCAAACGAAAACGTATCGTGTTTGGCCGCATATTAATTATGCAATTCACACCCATTGACCGTTTAGCCCTGGCCATTAGTGACCCAGGCATAGGAAGGCGATAAAATGTCTGCTGTTACCGCTTGATAACAATGAAGATTGTTTTCACACGTTACATCAGTGGAACACCTGGCCATTTACACCAGTGTGTATTGGCCATTTGGGATGAAATAGAGTGGCCGCTGGCCGCGTTAAGCAGGTGACCGTTTATACCAGGTGTAATATATAGCGTTTTTCGTTGGGAGGGTCCTAGAGTGGCAGCTTACAGCAGTGTGGCTGCTGATACCAGGTGACCGCTGAAGCAGGTTTGACTGTAATCCATATGTAAAGAGAGCAGAATCTGATCAGATGACTTCTTAAAAAACCATCTGACCTGGGTCTACTCTGTTTAAAAAGATGTGAAAAGGGTGTTTATATCAAGTCAAGTGTTGAGATACTCTAGCAAATTTGCTGTGTATGTTTTTTTGTACAGGTTGGTGCTGATATTTGTGGATACAAGGGTAACGCCACGGCAGAGCTGTGTAAACGCTGGATACAACTGGGAGCTTTCTACCCATTCAGTAGGCAGCACAACAGAAAACAGAACATGGTACATGTATTGCATGTTAAAATTTAGTGCTGTATGCATTGCCTTAACTGCATGCATATGTCTGCAACCTTTCACTGTTTTATTCCTTTGGATGTTGCATATTCATGTAAGAAATAATGACATCAAGAATATTTAGTACCTGTATTTTCATAATGGCATATGCACATGGATTTTAGGTTTTGGTAGAAACTAGAGTTGGATCTATTATGATTTCATAAACAAACAGAGTAGGCCCTGATCAGACAGCTCCTATAGGAGCCGTCTGATCTGGGTCTATTCTGTTTACAAAGGCATGAAAAAGTGTTTATATGAGGGAAAGGGTTAAGCTCCTCAATCTATCTGTCTATCTCTTGATACTTCCAACTTCCAATTTTTATTTTCAAAGAATTTTTTATGTTCATTTAATGTATGCTTACAAAATTGTTAATCATATAAACTATTTCAGTGAGTTTTTGCTAATTGCATACTTTTATAAATAAAAGCTTTGGCTAGTTGCCATCTCGATAGAATTCATGTGTGATTTCAACTAAATATGGAATCCATTTTCAAAAAGTTCTGTACATTTTCATTTGGAGACTAAATTGATGTCCATTAATGGCAAACAGTCTTAAGTGGCCATCAAAAAGAGGTCTAATTATGGGTCTGTAAGGCAGATGGAGCTTTCTGCATTACTTTGGCCCTGCATTAAGCAACCACCTGCTTTTTAACACTCCCTATATTCAGTAAATGAATGGCCACATAACACAGGTTCTACTGAATAATAAAAGCCGAAATCATTAGAAGCTATTTAATATTGCATTGAAGGATCAGGATCCAGGTTATTTTGGAGATGAGGTTGGAGTGCCAGCCAGAGAGGCAATTGAGACAAGGTACTGGCTCTTGCCATACCTGTACACACTGTTCCACAAGGCACACACACAGGGCAGCACTGTTGCAAGACCAATGTTTCATGAGTGAGTTCAAGTTTAATGCTTTACTTTCTGAATACGTATTCACATAAGAAATAATGACATGATTATATTTTAGCTTGTCTGTAGTTGTAACTCCAGTGTCCGCTTTGTCGTTAGAGACTAATGTTCAAGTTCATCTAAGATACGGAATCTAATTTGAAAAACAAAACAAAACACACACACACACACAACAACAGGCTTCAAGGGGGGAAAAAAATGCTTCAGGAAATATGAATTTCTAGATCTATAGTGTCTAAAGTGTGCAAATGAACTGACTTCTTGTTCTTACAATTTTATCTTACTCATGTATGAAATAATTGTTTCAGATTTCCAAGTGATCCAGTCTCTCGAAGCCGAGGATCTGAGATACAGTTTTTATGGGGACCACATCTGATGATTGTTCCAGTGCTAGAATCGGTAATGATTATGATAGAAATAAATTGGGCCTTAAATTGGGCCATTTTTGGGGAGTATCATAAGAAAAGGTGTCTGGTTCAGTTAACCCTTTACTCCATTAATATTCATGTAAGAAATGATGACATCATGAATATGAACTTTATGTCCTCCAAATGTTAGTGAACTTGTCCGACACATTTCTCAGTAAGTAATAGTCCGATCCTAATAAAACTTTAAAAGAACATTGCTGGCTACATGCAGATGTGCATTCAACGCCGAAGGGGACTATAGGTTTGCACTCCGTTTCCGTCATTGTGTCACACTTCAGTTTTCCGGATTATTTTTTTTTCCGAATCTTTACAGATATTGAAGTGATATTTGGTATGTGGCTTTATTATAATGAATTACAGATCAAGTTTGAATTTCATTACGCTTCATTGAATTTTCATGGAATTACAGTGGGTTTTTTTACACTACATTGATACACTACATTGATTTTTAACGGAATTACAGCTGTTTGACTTTATAGAAAATTTTCAGAAATTTCAGGTTTTCCAGACTTTTTTCCTAAACTGTAGCAGATATTGTAGTGATATTTGGTATGTGGCTTTATTATAATGAGTTACAGATCAAGTTTGAATTTCTTTACGCTACATTGATTTTTTAAGGAATTACAGTGTTTTTACTTTGGAATTTTCAGAAAATTTTAGGTTTGCTGGACTTTTTTTTCATAACTCTTGCAAATATTGATGTGACATTTGGTATATAGCTTTATCTCCCACCGGTTACTATAGGTTTGCTCGATTTCGTCTGTCCATGCACAAGGTCCATAACTCGAGCATCAAATATTTTAGGGAGTTATTCCCCTTTTTAGCCATGGTGAGCTATTGTGATCGCCCTGTTTCCGTCGTGCGTTGTCAGTCATCCGTCATCAACTTTTTCTTCAAATGACATCTCCTCCTAAACTACTTGCTGGATTTTTACCAAACTTGGCAGAAATGTTCCTTTGGTCAACTGCTTCCAAAGTTGTTCAAAGAATTCAAAGAATGGACCAATGTCCAAAAAGAAGTAAAAACTTTAAAACTATTCTTGTCAAAAATTGTAAGGCCTAGGGCTACCAAATTTGGTATGTTGAATAATCCAGTAGACCTCTACATAGATTCTTCAAATTTTGCCCCTGAGGTCAAAATTGACCTAACCCCGGGGGTCACAAGTTTTACATAGGATTATAGAGTAAAATATTTAAAGATCTCTTGTCTGAAACCGAAAAGCTGAGAGCTGTGATATTTGGTATGTAACATCATCTGGTAACCCTTTACTAAGATTGTTCAAATTATGCCCCTGGAGTCAAACAAGGCCACACCCTGGGGGTCACATGTTTTACATAGGATTATGATTATAGTAAACACTTTAAAAAATCTTCTTGTCTCAAACCTACAAAGCTTAGAGCTGTGATATTTGGTATGAACCATCATCTGGTAAACCTTTACTAAGATTATTCAAATTATGCCCCTGGGGTCAAAATTGTCTTCACCATGGGGGTCACAAATTTTACTGAAAATTTTAAAAAGCTTCTTGTCAAAACCTGTAAGGCCTAGGGCTACCAAATTTGGTATGCAGAATCATCTAGTGGACCTCTGCATAGACTGTTGACCCTGGGGTCAAAATTGGCCAAACCCCGGGGATCACAAGTTTTACATAGAATTATATAGTAAAAACTTTAAAGATCTTCTTGTCCGAAACTGAAAAGCTTAGAGCTGTGATATTTGGTATGTAGCATCATCTGGTGAACCTTTACTAATATTCTGAAAATGGGTGATCCTTCGAAAGCAAAAGTAGTAATGCAAAATGAGAAAATTGCAGACTCGGTTTTATTGAGTCTGTTCATGAGTAGTAATTTAAAGTGCAACACTACTCACCCCAATTTTCAAAACTAATAAGATCAAAACTAACGATCCCGAAGGACCAGAAAATATAACAACACTGAGAATGAAGTACCGGGTGACTTGTTCAAGATTGTTCAAATTATGCCCCTGGAGTCAAACACGGCCACACCTTGGGGTCACATATTTTATATTGGATTATATAATAGAAACTTTAAAAATCTTCTTGTCCGAAACGGAAAAGCTTAGAGCTGTGATATTTGGCACATAGCATCATCTGGTGGACATTTACCAAGATTGTTCAAATTATGCCCCTTGGGTTAAAATTGTCCTCACCCTGGGGGTCACAAGTTTCCCCAGGGGTAAAAAAATGGCCCATTCCTTGTGTGTGTCTGTGTGTGTGTGTGTGGGGGGGGGGGGGGGGGGGGGTCAGAGCTGTCATAAGTAGCATGGAGCATCATCTGGTGGAGCTTTACCAAGACTGTTTAAATTGTGCCCCTGTGGTCAAAATTGATAGGTCACATGACAAGGGCCATAACTTTAGCATCAATGTTTTTGGAGTTATTTCCCTTTTTTTAGTTCCCTACCGGCATTGCCAAGGGGACTTTAGGTTTACTCTCTGTCCGTCCATCAGTGTGTCAAACTTTGGTTTTCCGGCTTTTTTTTCAAAACCCTTACAGATATTGAAGTGATATTTGGTATGTGGCTAAAATTATTTTAATGATTTACAGATGAAGTTTGAATTTTCTTATGCTTCACTGATTTTTCACGAAATTATAGTGGTTTAACTTAGAAAATTTCCGGACTATTAGGTTTTCTGGACTTTTTTCTAAATCCTTGCAGAAATTGATGTTATATTTGGTATGTACCTTTATTATAATAAGTTACAGATCAAGTTTAAATTTTGTTACTATACATTGATTTTTCACAGTATTACAGCTGTTTGACTTAGAAATATATCTGTTACAGTTTAGAAAAAAAATCTGGAAAACCTGAAATTCAACTTGCTCAGAATCTGACCAATCAGATACTTGAGGATGAGCTCAGACTCAGAGACACTCATGTGAATGTGTATTTGCCTTGCAGAAAGCTACCAAAGTTAGCTTCTATAAACCTGATGGTCTGTGGTACAATTTCTATACTGGAATCAGAGACCCCACAGATGACTTCCTCTCGGACATCGATCTTGATGAGACCTCCAACAGGATACCACTGTTTGTAAGGGGTGGGGCTATCTTACCAATGCAGATGCCTGCAAATAACACCCACTTCAGGTATTCAAACTTTAATTTAATTGACTTGTTATGATGGGATACAGTAGATCTTCTCTATTGTAACTCCCAAATCAACATGAAAACATGTCACTGCTTAACCCTTTACTCCATGAATATTCATGTAAGAAATAATAACATCATGGATATTAATTAGATTATTGTTTATAATGGTACATGGACAGGGGAATATTTGGCTATGGTAAAAACTGTAGAATCATATTATATCGTAAGCAAACAGTGCAGACCCTGGTCAGACGGCCCCGTAACAGAAGTCCACTCTGGGTCCACTCTGTTTGCAAAGGCATAAAAAGGCACATTTATGGAGTAAAGGGTTAACATTTTAGATATGTCATTAATGCCTTTGCAAACAGAACGGAGCCAGATCAGATGGCTTCTGTAGATCTTACGGTCTCTTGCGGTTGTAAAAGAATTATGTGTTCATGTGACATATTAAAACAATTCATCTGATTAATATTCATGATGTCATTATTTCTTACATGATCATTCATGAGGTTGGAGCTCTGGATAACTTTCATCCTGCATTAAGCTACCGTGTCTTGAAAACCCAAATTTGGACCTTCGAGTAGTTGTCATAATATCAAAAGTAATTTTTAACCATGGCAGAAACAGATCTAAATAATTCCATAAACAATCAGAACAGGCCTTGACCAGATTTACTGCTTTCAAAAACCTTAGAAGTGTATCAGGTAAGGGTTGATATAAATCAGATTAACAAAAAATGCTTTTGTGTGCATAAATAAGTTATTTCTAAGCAAGCTAATGCCAGAAACAAGAGAATGTAGATGCTTAATACTTTTTTATACCCCACAAACTTGTTTGAGGGGGTATACTGGAATCAGCCTGTCCGTCCGTCGGGCGGTCGGTCCGTCCGCATTTGAACATGAGTAGTTGATGTCGTGAACTACTCTTTCAGTTTTAAAGTTACTGAATTTATATTTGGTATAGGTAATAACCATGAATGGTAGATGTGCAAGATGTAATTTTCATGTGTTTACTGCTGGCCATTGCAGAATTATCTCCCCCTGAACTTTTGATTTTTTTGTCATTTTTGCATGAAACATGAGTAGTTGGTGTCGCGAACTCCTCCTTCAATCTGAAAGTTATTCAGTTTATATTTGGTATACATAATAACCATGAATGGTAGATGTGCAAGACACAATTTTCTAGTGTTTATACCTTGGCGTTGCAGAATTATCTCCCCTTGAACTTCGAATTTTTGTCAGTTTTGCCTGAAACATGGAGAGTTGGTGTCTCAAACTTCTCCTTCAGTTTTAAAGTTATTTAATTTATATATGGTACACATAATAACATCAAATGGTAGATGTGCAAGACGCAATTTTCATGTGTTTACCGCTGGCCATTGCAGAATTATCTCCCCCTGAACTTTGAGTATTTTTTGTCATTTTGGCTTGTAATATGGGGAGTTGGTGTCGCAAACTCCTCCTTCAGCTTGAAACTTATTAAATTGATACTTGCCATACATACTAAACATGAATAGTACATGTGCAAGACACAATTTTCCTGTGTTTAGTCGCAGCCATTACAGAATTTTCTCCATTGAACTTTGGGTATATTTGTCATTTGGTCCTGTTACATGGGTAGTTTGTGTCACAAACTTGGATTTGCAATCAAGGCTGCCGTGCGGGGGTATTCATCACCTTTAGTGATAGGTCTAGTTGGTATAACTGAACCTTTCATTTTCAGTCGTCAGAACCCGATGAAGCTTCTTATAGCCATGAGTGAAAACCGCACAGCAGCTGGGGATCTATTCTGGGATGATGGCGTGTCTATAGGTACTATTACCTGTCTTAACCGTTTCAACACCAAGCAATGATCATATGCAGAAATTGTCATCGATCTGTTATATTTCTTAACACTTTCCTTCATATAAACGTTTTCGCGCATTTGCAAACAGAGTAGACCCAGATCATACGGCTCCAATAGGAGCCGTCCAGTCAGGGTCTGCTCTGTTTGCTAGTGCAGTTTGAAAGATGTTTCTTTGCTTTCTAAAATGGGTATAATATCCCACCTTCCATATTTAGTTGTAACTGTTTTGTTCATGAACATTTAGTAGGTATTGAAATTTGGAATATACATAGAACAGGGAAAGGGTTAAAGTACATCTTTCTTCCATTTATTCTCAAACTTTTGTTTTTGTGTCACACAGTATGCATTTTGATGAGATGCCGAGTCTTTTTATTCACTTTTTATTAAATGAAGTTTGAAGGGGATTAAAAAGACCCAGCAGTGTAGTTAACCTACAAGTTTCTGGTAAGCAAAGGGTAGGTCGGCCAAAGATGTCTTGGAAAGAGCTGACAGAGAGAGATCGCAGAGAATGGATGCTCACTACTGCTGATACTGAGGATCGACAAAAATGGAGATCTGGGATGAAGTCTGCCATACGAGGGGGGTCCACTAGTGTGGACAGTGCCCCCTGACCCTGCACGTTAATAAAAAGGATCCGATGATGATGATGATGATTAAAAGGAGTCCGCTTTTTTAACTGTTATTATATTGTTGCTGTTGTTGTCTGATCAGCCTATGCAAATTGGAACTAACTACTTCTACAGTTTTTCTTCATAATCATGAACATGAACATATTTGTCAGAGGTTATTAAGGTCATGATCAATGTTAGAAAATTTAGAAAAATGGTCTCAGAACGATAAGTTCAGTTGGGCAATATAATTTTTTGATCACACTTTGTATGCAAATAGCTTGCATGTAGACACAGGTTGATATTGCATTTTAGGTATCTGCGATCAAGGTCACGGTTATTAAATTTAGAAATATGACTTTCAGTCTATTACTGTTGCCATGTTTCTTTTTGTGATGCAGACTAGGTAAAAACACCTTCTGCGGGACATTTTAAACTAGATATTTATGGAAGGAGGGTTATGTAAATTCAAACTGGTTCACAATATACAAATAAGGGTATTTGTTAGCCTTTGTCTTGCTTTTTTCAGATACATACGAAACTGGAAACTATTTCTATGCAAAGTTTATAGTTGATGAGGTAAATAACTTTGCTATTTTATTTCTCCTAGAATATCCTCTTAACCTTTCCCTGTTTAATGTAAAAATATTGACATCATGAATATTTATTAGCTGGTGTTTTTTTAAATGGCATATGTACACAGGAAGTTTTGACACAGGCAAAGGCTGTAGAATCAGATCTATATTATACCGTAAGCAAACAGAACAGACCCTGATCAGATTGCTCCTATAGGAGCCGACTGATCTGGGTCCACTCTGTTTGCAAATGCATGAAAAGGCATTTGTATGAAGGAAAGGGTTCAAGACTGTTGGAGGTTGAGACTAGTTGATGATAAAAGGTTGGTAAAATCGAAAATGATACCTGTAGTTATACACTGCATTGTTCCTGTAGCAGTTTATCAAATTTTAGAATATTTGAAAACTTTCAATGCAATTTGTCTAAGGTATGTGTAGCAAAAATAATAATTATCACATACTGCATAATTGATTATATTTCATTATTTTGACCCTTACATTGTGGGACACAAGTCACTAATGACCTAATGACCTTGGCAAACAATGTAGACCCTGATGAGAGTGCTCTTAGAGGAGCCCTCTCATCCGTGTCTCCACTGTTTGTAATAATACACTTTTCTTTAGAAAAATCCCTAATTATTCGCCATAAGGTAGACCTGTTTTAATTTTTGAATAGTCCATTCGAAAATTCAACAAAGTAGCATATAGTAAAACCCCTCGTCAAGCTGATCCTGAAGGAGCATTTTGATCAGGGTCTGCATTATATGCCCAAGTATGTCTGTATACTTAAGGTAGTTAGGGTATGTCTTGATTGCAGACTTTGTGGTTTTGTAATTACTGAATTGAGATTAAATTTTCACCCTTTGAAATATATTTCAGCATTCTGTTTCCATGGCTATTGAGCATGACCATTATGAGATGCTGTCACTCCATATTGATGAGATTCAAATCTATGGAGCTCATGGTGGAATTAAGAGAGTGATCTACGATGGTCAAAGCCTGACCTATAACTTAGAAATTGACAACAGCAAATATGTAAGATTACATAACTATTTATCTAATAAAAAACACATGCAAACCATCTATGTTCATGTCAGAGGTCCAGATAAGATGCGTAAATTTCAACGTTTTCAAGAATACTGTGACCACTCTTTAGAATCGTCTCTTCGAGATGATTCGAAGAGACAATTCTAAAGAGTGGTCATAGTAAAGGGTTTGGTGGAGAAATGATGATTTTAGTATTTGGGTACACACCTGTATATCTGTACACTCTGTCATGTTCTGCAACTTTTTGAATCAGCTGTTTTTGCACAATGTCTCTTTAGGACCACTTCTGCATCATTTATCTAATCTGTCAATCTATCTTTCAGTCACATTTGTTTTCATCACACATCTTCTGAAGGTGATATACATTTTCCTTTGAACACTCATGTTTATCTATTCACCTTGATTTCTGTAACTATTAATCCTTTTATTACTGGAAAAAACTGATGTCTGCTTTAAACTCAAATTGTACGCTTTACATACACCTGGTTTGTAAAGATTTTTGAGAAACATTTGACCAAGTGTCAAACAGCATGAATTTTTATGAGAGTTACTGAGCATCTCATCTGGA